>CM053591.1:2333921-2371748 GCA_028646515.1 Pseudochirops corinnae | reverse complement strand
AAGCCTGGCGCCACAGGCTCCACGTGACCACATTCAGCCTATTAAGGAACAGAGTATACTTTCAAATATCCAAAGGTCCTCAGAGTCACGTAGCCACATTAGCAAAGGGCCTAGGGGCAGGGAAGATCTTCAGATTCCCATAACAATCTTCAAGAAAACCAGAGAAAGACTGTGCCTAAAAGAAGCAACCTAAAAATGGCACTACCTAAGGACTAAACTCTTAAATGTTTTGTTTTAGATATGCTATTCAAATTAGAGTACAAATAAACTACAGTGTATTTTAGAACAAATCTGAATCTTCTAATGAAAGCAAAATGATATTTTAGTAAGATTAAAATATTAGAACACATGTTCCTATAGCAACTTCATGTCTCACTCAAATAATACATTTTAATCTTTGGATCTCTGGCTTGGATTTCTAGTTGGAAGAGGAAATTTAGAAATTAAGCTTGTTTTGTCTTTTTAATACATACAGGATGTCAATGATATTTAATAGACTGGAAAGCTCAACATAGGGAATTGGGAGACATGGTGTTGGTAATAGGGACAAGCCTAGAACCAAAATTCTGTTTAGGTTTAATATTAGAACAAAATAAGAGAATTACAAGTTATTGAACAGTTAACAAAGAGGTTATTTTTGCCCTGAAACAGTGGTTCTCAACCTGTGGGTTGCGACCCCTTTCACAGGGGTCACAGGGATTGCCTAAGACCATCTGATGGTCTTAGGAACCTCCTCTATCTGTCTCCACACAGGTCTGCCCAAATGCAGATACATCCACACACAACTCTTAAAGGATCATGGTATTAGGAAGGTTGAGAACCAGTGCCCTAAAAGATTACAAATATAGTCTACAATATAAGTAGCGCTTTGGTTCTCTAGATGAAGTCACAATCATCTCCATATTGAAGTGCATCTGATCAGCAGGACACATGGTATAGTGACTTGTGAGATCTTTAGTCAAATGGACTCCACATACACACAGGTGGGACTATTTATGCCCTAAATTAAGCACAAAGCTATCTTGGCAAGTGAAACAATGGTAAATCAGGTCCCCAAGCATATTTTGATACTTTTTTAGGGAAAACTAATCCCTTTTGCAGAGAAAGAAGGGAACCCTAGTTCTATTACCTACCACTCCCATAGTGGCAAGATCCTAAAGGCATTGTAGAGGACCTTCCACCATTTCAATATTGTTGGTGCTTTTATTGCACAATCCTTCTGGAAGAGGAGGAAAAGAAGAAAAATCATTAACATTTCTCCCTCCCTGCAATGGTCACCATTAAAATATAGAAATGGGAGAAACAAAAGCCAAAAATCCTAGATTTTTTTCTCTGCCTTTTGGAAGGAAGCAAGAATCAGATCTTATTAATCTGATAATTGTCATAGATGATGCCACACATTTCTTTGTAGTTCAGTGGGTCTCTTAATGCAAAGTGCTAACCAAAAAACATCGAGCAGAAATTGTACTAGGGACATCAGGCCCATAGCAGAGAAGATGATACTTCTGGAAAATCAACACATCATCTTTCATTAGAGTTATCTATAGTAAATATGTATCCGTAGTAAAATGTCTGAGGAATGATAGAGAATACATTTGCATGCAATCTCTCTTGGAATCTAAGTTAATGTTGTTACCTACTCAGCATCCGGTGGCTTACCCAGGGAGTGAAGCAGGCTGTGTGCTTGTTCCCATGCTTTTTAGCATGATGTTTTCTGCTATGTTGTCAGATGCCTTCAATGAGGAAAAAAAATGGCATCAAGGTCAGCTACTGAACCAATGGTAAATTATTTAACTTGAAAAGGCTAGAAGCCAAGATTAAAGGGAAAGGGGAGATGTTGGGATGTCACCCTTTGTTCACACATGACTGTGTGCAGTCAGTGCAACCACTGAGGCTGAGATGCAACAAAGGAATTGATTCTCTGATGCTTGTTCGAATTTTGGCCTTACAGTCAACACCAAGAAAACATATGTTCTCTACCAGCCAGAATCACACCATCCGCACATGGAACCATCAATTACAGCAAATGAAGAAATTTAAAACTCTGTGGATAAGTTCACTCACCTTGGCAAGATACATTTCAGGGATGGACACATAGATGATTAGGTTGATGCATTCTTTGCCAGAGCTATCTCAGTATTTGAGAAGCTCCAAAGGAGAGTGTGGGAGAGAAGAGGTATAGGTCTACAGAACCATTTTGCTGACCTCATTGTTGTATGCCTTTGAAAGCTGGACAGTATAACAGCACCATGACAGAAATTTGAATCACTTCCATTTGAATTGTCTTAGGAAGATTTTGAAGATCACTTGGCAAGATAGGGTACTGGACACTGGCATCCTTTCTTGAGCTGAACTGCCAAGCACTCAAACTCTATTGCAGAGAGCACAACACCAGTGGACTGTCCATGTTATTTGAATGCCAAAAAATATGTTTGCCTAAAAGACTGTTTTACAGAGAACTCACACAAGACAAATGCTCACCTGGAGATCAGAAGAAGTGATAAAAGAACACTTTCAAGGTCTCTCTGAAGAACTTTAGAATTGATTATGAGGCATTGGAGACTCTGATAAAGGACTATCCAGCATGGCATGCTCTCATCAAAGAAGATGCTGTACTCTATGGGCAAAGAAGTAGTGCAGTAGCTCAAAAGAAATGTGAGACATGGAGAGACATTTCCACTCCAAATGTTCATATGAACTATTTGTGCCCAACCTGTGAGCTCATATTGATCTGATCAGTCACAGTTGTATACACTGTACTTTGACCCCAGCATACAGATGTCATTTTGGTTCTCTTTGTGAAAGAAAGAAAACAACCATTCCCTGGCTCACACACCAAACCTTCCCCAGGGCACTGAAAGTCATATCAAGGGACTTATATAAAATCTTTGTCTCTAGAGACTGTGTGGAGGGATTTTCCCCCTTCTTCCTTAGGGGCTAAACAAGATCCTTCCCTTGTCTCCCATTCAGGAACTCAGAATTACCACCAGATCACCTAGGACATCTCCTTTCTTCCTAACAAATATACTTCCATCATAGTTATATTAGCTAACTTCCTGTATGGTATTATAAAGGTGCCTCCCCAACGTGCCCTAGTTCTTCTTTGAGAAGAGTTATCTAAACTAATCTCAGAGAAAGGGGAGCCTCACAGTTGAGGGGAATGAGCAATTTCTCCAGGGTGCATAAAGTTCTCTGAAGGAGAAAGGACCTTGAGATCTTAGCAACTACACTGTAGAAGGAATAAGGAAATCCAGAGAGGGTCGGCTGACATCCAAAAACGATTCATGCTTGTCAAGTAGGTCTTTTTGAGGACTGGATCCCATATACTGCTAGAGAGCTGTTATTTTCTTAATGTGACATTGATTTATCGCAGATGTGGCTTCTAGGAGGTTGAGGACCTAATCTGGGAAGTAATACAATGACACAGCTGTTGATTATATAGTAGAGGAAAACCCCTTTCCCTGAGGTGAGAGAGTATCATTTTGCCTATTGAGAATAGACTGTGTGGTCACTTAAATAACATGGGAGCTCTGACAGGCACAAAGAGCCCAGATGGTCAGAAATAGCTACCTTGTCCTTAAAGGGATCATATGGTCTTATGCCAAGCAAATATTATCTAATAAATAATATCACTAAAATATCACTCTAATATTCATATTTGCAATGGACCCCACTCCACAATCTATGCTGCTCTTGCTCTGGCTTCAACTTGATTGCTTTACATCTCTGAAGGTGCTGACATGTCCTATAAGTATATATAATAGAAAGCATTGACAATATTCCTCCATTGTTCCTGATCCCTAGGATAGAACCTTTGATTGTCCAGTACTGCACTCTCTAGCCCATGGACTGAGAATTAGTATAAACATATAGCCTCTTTGCTCAGTCCCTCAAAGCTCTTTCACAGGCCAGCGATGCAGCCTGGAGATTAACCCACTGGAAGGACTCATCAGGACCTCTATTTCCTAGAGTATTTCCTGCTATCTGATTAGTGACAACTAATGTCCAGTTCAGTGTGCCTGTTTCTGGAGATTGGGGTCATCAGAACACTAAGTGTACTGGCACTCTTGGCCTAAGGAGCTAAGTCCTTATAAGTTGGGGCATGTAGGACCAGTAGAGGAATCAGGACACCAGGGTCTAGACTGGAAGTCTCAGTCTCTGGCATCATTATCATCTATTTATTCATGGTACAAAAATTAGTGATTTTGAATGAACCAATCCCATTTAATAAAGGAGTCTGCTATGCTCTATACATGTTGCTAGAGGGACCATCTTGAGTCACTCAACCCACAAAATGCAATTCTGAATGAAAGGTAATTGCATATTTGTTTGGTAGCAATGGAGGCCCATTAGCAAGGAAGGAACTGCTTTTCAATAGTAACATAATGAGAGGCTTCTTTTGTTAAACTTAGAGGTCCAAAAGCCCAACACTTACTTATCGTGGTCACATCTTGGTGCCTTAAATTCAGGTAGTCTTTGCTGACTTTCAAAAATATGGGACTTGCAGGGTCATAAAAGCTCAATGGAGAAGTCTGTTTAACAGCCTACTCTATATTTTCCAGGGCTATAGTCTCATCTTGGGTCTACTTGAAAGAGGCAGACTTTATCAATCAATTTTCTTTCAATTTTGAACCACTTGCCTTCAGTAGGCAACCATGAGAAAAACAGCCAGGCCCATATGGTCTTTTGTTTCTTGTCCCCAATTTTTAAATATGTGGCAATACTTTATACATTCCTTTTGACCATATTATATATGCCTATGTGAATCACTGAAGGTAGGCAGGAGTCCCCCATTTTGAAAAGTTTTGTGAGGTTCTTTGTTGTCTCTTTGACACATGACTCAGAAAAATAATAGCCATCTCTATTGTTAGGATGACAAATAGTTGCCTCGATACTCCTTGAGCAGGGACTTACTACTTTGCAGTCCTTCCTTTGATTCTTGCTGGATGATCTCACTTGATAGCCTGAGACTCAATGTGTTATTCTTTGAAGGGCAAGCAGTTTAATTTGTTCAGAGAATTCATCTTTCTTTTCTTCAGTGAGAAACACAGGATCTAAGTATACAGCTGCCCATTTTCTTCATGTAATGGTCCTCTATTCTCCAGTATTCTTGAAAGGGTCTAATCTCACCTCATCCACCTCACATCTTTCCCTTTGATTCTATTTCCTAGGGTCAGTGACTCTAATAAGATGGGCTATGGAGATGAGTCCCTTCATTTTCTCTGCCTGAGGAAAGAGTCACCTACTTAGAACAGAGATAAGATTTACTGAGACAGGGAAGAAATCCCCACATTCCACACCTCATGAAAGTCACTGAACAGCTGTGTTGATGATCTCTCCATAATGGTTGAGATTTTTCAGCTTAAACAAAACCAGCTACAATCCTGTGCACCTGGCTCAAACTTTGACCATCAGCTATCATTTCTTAATAACTTAACAACTGCATTTAACTTTTTTTCCTTAGAGTCAACAATTACCCAGTAACACTTCACCTCTCCTTTATTACATGAATCTCCTATCAGTTTCACCTATCAATCCACTCTATCAATTTTCTGTACCCACTCCTTACTGCAGTAGTCGCATTTTCATTTTCCATCTGTCTCCTCTTTTTCATTGAATCACAACAATCACAGAATTTGTGAGTTGGAAAAGGCTTTAGAAACTGTCTAGTCCAGTTCATATGCAAAAGGATGCCCACTGTAAATACCTAACACATTATCTTGAGCTTCTTCCTGAATACCTCCAAGAAAGGGGACAATTGCATTTTGATATGATCATTGCACTTTCAGATAGCTCTAATTATTAGGAAGGTTTAAAAATAATCATTACATGAGTATAGCATTTAATATTTGTCAAGCTCTGTACATGTTATTTCTTTGGATCTTCACAACTTTCATCTCCTTACACCTCCCGTGGATCTTCTCTCCCTACCCTGTCACATGATAAAACATTACCTCATATTTTACAGTAAAAACAATTGATACCATCTGCCATGAGTTCCCTCTTCTCCTCTCTTCCACATTTCATATCACTCATATGTCTTCTGACACTTATCTCCTCCCTCATCGCCATCTCACATGAGTAGGTGGCCTATCTACTGCCTACAAATGTTTGTATGTGTTTTCTGTCCTCAGAAACTCTCACCTTGGTACTTCCATCCATGCTCATTATTGGCCTACCTCTTTTCACCTTTGTGGCCAACCTTGAAAAGACCGTCTGTAATAGATGCCTCTACTTTCTCTCCTATTTTCTTCTTAATCCTTTGCAAACCAGCTTCAACCTCGTCATTCCATCAAAATTACTAAGGATCTCTTAATTGGTCTTTCTCCTCAATCTCTCTATAGCTTTTGAAACTGCTGGTCACTCTCTTCTCTTCTCCATAGGTATTTGGGGCTAATGTGGGTTTATAAGCCTAACGTGGGTTTATAACACACATACACAGAGTGAAATAAAAAAAAAATCATAAGCTCGTTGAAGGCTTCTTTTTGTGGTGACACTTAGCACACAGTAGAGGCTTAAAAATGTTTATTGACTGATGACTCTGAAATAGTTGTAATTATTTTCCTTATTTTACATAAGGGGAAACTGAGGCTGAGACAGGTTAAATTACAAAGCCAGGGTCACACAGATAAGTATCTTAGGCACAATTTGAACTTGTCTGGTGCTCTTACATATCGGACCCCCTAGCTGCCCCCTTTTTTTCTGACAAAAAAACCTAAATTTGCCTCTGAAAATTCTATTTATTATTTCTTGATCATCCCTCCAGGGCCAAAGGGATCCAGTTTTGTCCTTCTTCCATGTAGCAGCCTTTCAGATATTTGTAAGGTAACGAACTCCCTGAGATATCTTCATTTACCTCAAAGGGAACGTGCCAAGCTCCTTCAACTAATCCTTACATATCATAGGATGAACGTTCCTCTGCTCACTGGTGACTGTTGTATAGATATTCTCCAGGTTATTACAGTCCTTTGAAAATCTTAGTACCCAGAACTGATCACAACATATCAGATAATATTTGATTAGGGCAAAAGACAAGGAAATGATCACATCCTCTTTCCTGGAAACTAAGGTCCTTTTAATACAGGACAAAACTGCGTTAGCTTTTTTGACCTGTTAACTCATTTAAGCTTTTAGTCTATTGAAAATTCACATTTTTTCAGAAAAAAACTGTTAATCTAGCTTCCTCAATTTATGCTTTTAGAATTTTTTTTACTCAGATAAAGACTTTATGTTTATTCCTATTGAATTTAATCATGCTAGATTTAGACCAATGCTCTAATCTGTCAAGATTCTTTTGAATACAGATTCTCAGCCAATTGTACTTTTTGAGTATGCCATCTATGGCTTTATCTGGATCTTTGCTAAAAATGTTAAACAACATGGAGTCAAGCAAAAATGCCTGGAGCATTTTACTGGTTATCATCTTCCATGTTGATATTTGACCATTAACAACTGGTTTTTGAGTCTAACCATCCAAGCAATACTGAATCTGATTTCTATTATTATTTAATCATTATATCTATAGTTTCTCCCTAATACCAGTATGAGATACTTAGTTTATCGAAAGATCTGATACAAATAGGTCAACTTTGTTCATAGCATTTTTATTATGTAGTAGTTTAATAATCATATCAATAAAGTAAATGAGGTTATACTGGCATGTTGTTCTCTTGATCTGTATTGATTCTTTCTGATCTTTGTTGTTCAGCCGTTTTCCATCATGTCCAACTCTCCATGATTCCATTTGGGGTTTTCTTGGCAATGATACTGGATACTTCTCTAGCTCATTTTACAGATGAGGAAACTGAGGCAAATATGATTAAGTGACTTATCCAGGGTCACACATTGATTAAATGTTTGAGACCAGATTTGAACTCAGGAAGATGAGTCTTCCTGACTCCTCTGTGCCTCCTAGTGGCCTCACCTTTCTGATCACCACTTACTTATACAGTTTTCAAATCATCTTTTAATGAATTGTTCCAGAATTTTTCCAGAAATTGGTTTTAGTGGACTGAAAGGTGAATATGAGTCAGCAGCTTGAAATAGCTATTTTTAAAAAGTAATTTAGTTCTTTCCCCTTTTTGAAAATTGAGTAAACATTTGCTCTTCTTCCATCTCATGATACCTCTTCTGTTTGCCATGTTCTTTCACATATCACTGACTGACAGTGGCTCAGCAATCACGTCCATGAGGGTTTTTTTTTTGTAATTTAAAAAAAATGTACACTTAAATACCAAATGAGAAAAGGAAAAAAACACATTGCTCTATTCCCAGTAGACCATGAGAGAAGATTTGATATAAAACGAAAAAAAAATTGTATTTCAAGAAAACCTATATAGGGGCAGCTAGTTGGCACAGTGAATAGAGCACTGGCCCTGGAGTCAGGAGGACTTGAGTTCAAATCTGGCCTCAGATGCTTAACACTTATTAGCCATGAGACCTTGGGCAGGTCACTTACCCCAATTGCCCTGCTTTACCCTCTCCAAAAAAAGAAAAAAAATAACAAAAAAAGAAAACCTATATAATAAAAACTATACATTGTTTTCAAAGCAGCCCAGCTTTTCTTTGCTTTTTTATTGATTTTCTTTTGTTCTCTTCTACGTGCTTTTTATTTAATTTTCCCCTCCCCCACAAAGAAGTCTGCCATTAAGCATGATATATTATATATATATATATATATATATACACACACATATATATAAAATCTTTATATGTACACACACACATATATACACATGCACATATAGACATATAGATATACATATGTACACATTGATATGTATAAGCATAGTATATCCACATATGCACTCATGCACATATATGTAAGACTGGACCATGCTCATTTCCTATCGTCTGTTTCTCTGAAGGTGGATAACATCTTCTTTCATAAGTCCAAGTCTTTGCACATTTTTTCTAAATCCACCAGCTCATTATTTCCTACCACACAACAATTTTCCTTTCTTGATTCAAACAACATCTTCCTTCATAGAATCTTTGAGGTTAATTTGCGTATTTAAAATAGCCCAAATGACTTGGTTGCTCAAAGTTGTTCGTACAACAATATGTCTGTTACTATAAGCAATATTCTCTTGATTCTGCTTATTTCACTTTATTATTTCATGGAGGTCTCTCCATGCTTTTCTAAAATCATTGATCTCATCATTTCTTATAGTAGACTAGCATTCCATCATGAAAATATACCACAACTTGTTTAGCCATTCCCCAAGTGTCAGTCTTCCCTGCAGTTTCTAGTTCTTTGTTATCATAAAGAGAGCTGCTATAAATATGTTAGAACACATAGGTTTTCTTCCATTTTCCCTAACCCTCTTGGAAAGCAAGTTTAATAGTGATATGATTGGGTCAAAGGGTATATACTGTTTTATAACTCCTTGGGCATAATTCCACATCTCTCTCAAAAATGATTAGATCAGCTCACAGATCCACCAGCAATGAATTAAGGTCCCAATTTTCCCACATCCCCTCCAACATTTGTTAGTTTCACCTTCTTCATTTTAGCCAATTTGATAGGTATAATATGATATCTCAAGGTTGTTTTAATTTGCATTTCTCTAATCAATAATGATTTAGAGCATTTTATATGACTAAGATTGTTTTGATTTCTTCATCAGAAAACTGTTTGTTGATATCCTTTGAACATTTATCAGTTGGGAAATGACTCATTTTCTTATAGATTTGACAAAGTTATTTATATAGTTGAGATAGGAGACCTTTATCTGAGGAAGTGTCTCTAATTTTCTGCTTTCCTTCTGATCTTGGCTACATTTGTTTTATTTGTACAAAACTTTTGAATTTAATGTAATCAAAATTATTTATTTTACATCTCACACCACTCTCTATTGCTTGCTTGTTCATAAACTGTTCACCTATCCAAAAGTCTGATGGACAATATGTTCTATGTTCTTGAATTTTTCTTATATCATCTTCCTTTATATCTAGGTGACGTATCTCTTCTGACCTTGTCTTGATAAATGGAGTAAGATATTGGTCCGTACACTACTTCTTTTAGTAACTAAAAATGTTGTACATCTGGGACTTGATTTCATCAAGCGCATCTAGATGCTCTCTTGCTATCCTCTTATTTAGCTTGAGTATGAATTTCCTGTGAGTCATTTTTGTTCTGGAATGTCCAATATACATCTTCTTAGCAATCCAAACAAGTAATATTAGTTGAGAAGCTCTGCCACCACAAGACAAAATTCTTTAATTTATTTTACCTTCGATTTTCTCCAAATGTATCTAAATAAACAATCTTTTTGTTGCCCTTATTAGTTTTACTCCCTGCCTTCAGCTCACTTCTGACACAATTATAAAAAATGAAGGGGTATAGCACACATTGCTAAAATAGTAATATATACACAAAATAGCATTATATAATTCTCTATGGTCTGATCTTGTTTCCATGTTCTATATATACATATTTACGTGTATGTATTTATATATATATATGACTGTGTATATATGTATGTATGTACATATGTATGTATATGTTTACATGTTCTCTGTACTCCTCAGAGCTGTTGAAGCTGCCTCCCATTGTGGATTCAAAATGTCATTCCTGAGCACCAACGATAACTCCTGTGCTTACCCTGAAATATTTTACTACATTAGAGCTTTGCTTTCTTTCCTATGAACCCTTTCCAGGGATGCATCTTCCAAACACATGGCACACGTCAGGCAAAATGCAAATATTCTCTTTTCTTCTATGATAAGGTAGGAGATCGTGGTCACTTCTTGAGATTCCCGTCACTTGCACCCCAATGGAACAAGTTTATCACTGTGGGAAAAAATCAGAGCCAGATATATTTTATCCTTGTCTTTTACTGCAATTTTTGAAGGATAAATTACTATTATGAGGTAAGTAAAAAAAATTATTTTCTGTGCTGCTTTTGGCTGGAAGAAAGAAGTAATGTTCTAGCAAATCTTTGAAAAATTTAAGTCCCTTATTGCTACTATGGCATGTGCCATGATTTTTTTGTATTTCCCTCCATTCCCTCCTGTCTTTGCTTTTTCTGTCCAGTTTGTCTTTCTCCAACCAATAATAAGATAGTGCTATTTCTCCCTTTGTTAATTATCACACAAGTATCCTCTACCATGCCTTCCCCCTAGTTCCTGATCTGAATATAATTTTTGGATATATAATGCTCCTCATTCTTTTTTTAAACCATCTTATTTCTTTTAAATAAGCAATATACATCTGGGACCACAGTCCTGCCATGAGTTTTATCAACTCTCTGTGATACATTTAAGGTAAAATTTCCTCTTGTTTCTTCCTTAAACTTTGGACATTTGTGTCTAAATATCTGAAGCTTACTTAATTTTTTTTTTCTCATCTTAGCCTACTCTCTTGCCCTCCTTTGTCTTCCTTAACATTTCGATAGGATTCATTGCTGTCCTTAAAGCTTTTTCCTCTATCACCTTGGAAGTATTATAGAATTTAGACTTAGAAACAGTCCTTCAAATTTTCCTAAAAGTCTTCAAGTTTCTCCTCTACAACTTCAATTATCTAACCTACTTCATAAGTCAAAATTCCTCAAAATCAGCTATTTGATTTCCTTCTTATTTAATGAAAGTTATTCTCTCTCCTTATATTCTCTTTCTGACTGCTTTCTCCCTCAGAAACCAGAAGAAAAATTACTACCTTTGAATGGTTGTCATTCTCTGAAAGCTCTCCATCAAATGAGATAACATTTGTAAAATACTTAGCACAGTGACTTAAATATAGTAGGCACTTAAAAATGTTTATTTCCTCTCTTCCCCTCTACCTTATAAGTGGTATTCCTAAAATATATTACCCAGAATTTAATAAAGTACCATACAAGTAGTTTGACAGATGGAACCTCACATAAATAAGGAAAGGAAGACTTCTCTTTAATAACTAGTGCAATGTAAACCAGAAAGGTTGTATAATAAATTCTAGAATCATAATCCCATTGCTAAGGGTCTATTCTGAAGTTATTACTCTTAATCTCTATGGAAAATTTGTTTCTAAATAGAGCTCACCCCATGAAAACTTATAAAAATAGTTAAAGTTGGTCTTCAGTGATATAATGCCATGCATGAGCAGCTTTCCAGAAGAATGCTACTGTAAACAGCTTTTAAGGTTCTGATTACATAGTATAGTGAACACTATTTATTCCATAGCAAATCAAAGCAAAACATTCACAGAAAATCAAGGTACAACATTTACAATAGTCAACTTATCACATAAAATCACAATATAGTATTTACAACAGCTTACCATTAAAATGGCCACATAGTTTTCACCAAAGTGGTCACAATATTTAGAACAAAGTATCCCTAAGGAGGTTTGCCTCCTTACTTGGTTATTCAGTCATCTCAGAGTAAAATAGTCAAAGTCTTCCACTCATGGGGCAACTAAGTTAACTCAATCAGCACATATTCAACAATCAATTACTGTGTCATTAATCATTAAGTACAATCATTAGAAAACACACAAACCCTCCACCCCTAGGTCACTAGTAAAGTACGTTATCATCACAGTATTCAGTACCCAAGGAGAAGTCTTTTCTTCCTCTTGACCTGAGGCAAGTTCTCAGCAATCTCTGTTCCTGGGGAAACAAAGCTTAACAAAGCCAGGATATACACTGCCAGTGTCCTCATCAATTCACTCTCTGCCTACAGAACAGTCTCAGGACCCCTGAAAACATCAGAAAGACCCTCTTCCAGGATTTCTGTAAACTTACAACAAGAAAATCCTTTTTCGGGGCTTCTGAGCCAACAGCAAGTTTCCAGGACCTCTGCAACAACAGCACTGTCTTTCTCAAGAAGACAAATCTGGCAAAAGAACATCAAGACAGACAGACAGAATACCAGCACCACAGCCATGCTTCCTCAGTCCTCAAGCAGTTTAGCTGGCCCTAGGACCCAGAAGAAATCTCAGCTGGCTCCCAAAATCAAAATCACTCCTCTCAGCTTTTCAAAATAAAAATTGTTTTCTCCAGCCTGGTGGGGGGGGCAGGGAAGGGATTTCCTCTTCAGCCTTCCCAACAGCAGCAACTTCATTCTCCATGATTCTTGTCCAAAGAATATTCTGGCTCAGTTATCAGTCCAGCAATAGCAGCTCAGGCTCCAGATGCTGCTGAGAGAAACTCTCTCTCTTCTCCGCAGAACAGATTCTGCCACCAGATTCTGATCTCAAGAAATTCTGACTATACTCCTCTGGGGCTTTTCTTATATACACACAGCATTGGCTTCCTGTTCCAGCCAACCCCCTCCTGTCATGTCAGCAACAGAAGACTGGAGTTCATACCTTCTGTTTCTTTCACAGAGGTTTGATTAGTTACTAAGGGCTAAGTACCTGCTTACTTGACAATACAAAAAGGGGTCTTCAAATTCACATTAATTACCATTACAGGTATCTTCTCCTATTCCTTTGTGTATTGCCCTCATAGACCCCCCAAAAGTTAAATATAACATGCTTTTTGGATTTTCAGATGACACAAATTTTTGAGGGGACATCACAATGGGGACAGAAGATGCCAACTGATAGCTTTGTCCCAATTATCCAGTTAGAATTCACAGATCCAGGGCAGACTGAGAAGAGGACTTTTCCATGGGAATTGTTTTCCTGGATAGAAAGGCCCTGCGCTATTACTGAGAAAGAAATAAGTTCAGAAGCAAATAGAAGCAGTATATGGCTCAGTGCCCAGGAACAGAGTAGGATCTCAGTTCCAGCATTTGGCCTAGCCTGCAGAGAACTACCCAGGGCAAGAATTCTACACCAAATGGCAGCCTACTATTCCATCAATGAATCAACAATATTTTTGAGGTGGCTGATAGGGGCAGAGTCCAGCAACATCTACTCTTATTCAATAAAAAGCTGAAGTCAGGAACTTGCAAAGTCCTGACCTGGCAGGGAGTGGGGGTAGGGGTAGACAACAATCAGATTTTGCTTTGGATCAAACCACTTTAGAAGTGCTAAAAGGTCCTCAGCCTGTTCCTGAGATCCTAGAACAACCCAACCCTCAATACCCAGGGAAAGCAACTATATCCCAGCCCAGACCTTCCCTACAGAAGTATAACAGAGACCAGTCAAGATGTTAAGTCCAAACTCAAGAAGTAGGCATGAAGAATGAGCAAAGAAACAAAATATTCCACCATAAAGAAGTACTAGAGTGGCAGGGAAGCCCAAGACCTAAATCTCAAAGAGAATGAGCCCAAAACACTCACATGCAAAGCCTCAGAGAAAAGCTTCAGACAGTTTGGTCACAAACTCAACCACTGAAGTACCTGAAAGAGATGAAGCAAGAAATTTTTTTTTCTTTTTTAAGATTATAAAAAACATTTTTGTAAATGGAATAAAGTCAATTGAGGAAAACTTAGAAAAGCAATGATAGTAATGGAAGAATGCAACGAATTCATTGAAAATTGTAATGGATCAAATAGAAGTCAATGACTCCAGGAGGAAATAAAAAAGTTAAAACAAGTCAAAAGACTGAAAAAATAGAAGAAAATTAAATTAAAGTGTCTCAGAGGGAAAAAAATTACCTGGGAAAAAGAACAGGAGAAAATATTTAAGGATCATTAGACTAACTATATGCCATAACCAAAAAGAATAAAAGAGCCTAGACATACTATTTAATGAAATCATAAAAAATAAAACTGCCCAAATCTATTAGACCCAGGGAGCAAAGTAGAAATAGAAAAGGACAGACCTGTGACTGCCTGAAAAAATCTTTAAAATAAAAACACCCAATAATGTGACAGCCAAAATCCAAAGTTTCCCAGGTCAAGGAAAAAGTATTCAAGTGCTAAGGAGCTATAGCTAGGATTTCATGCCATTTAGAAGCAACCATAGTACAGGGGCAGAGGGATTAAATATTTTTTTGCCCAACTTATAAAGGGTTCCCTTCATGTTTACCTCTCTTCTATGTCCTGTTGGATGAGGCACTTGAAATTGGCACATATGCCAAATGCCTTTCCCATACTGCCATTTGGAGTTCATGTTCAAGTTCAGGAGACTTACTGACAAGCTTTGTTTCCTGAGAATTATGACATGGCCTGATTATCCTTAAATGCATTTTTGTGTTTTCTTAAGTAAGACTGTTGGTACTCACATAAATGTTCAATAAAGAGTCTCCTCAGGGATAGACAGAAGACATTTTCCTTGTCTAATATTCCAAAGTCAGGAGTTTCTTCATCTTTAAAAAATCAAAACATTTCATGAAGCAAATTATTTTTTCATGTCTAATCTTCAGAATATGTGAATAACAATTACTAGCCATATTCATTTATTATTACTTTTCAGGGAGGGCTAGTTCCATTTCCATAATGATCTTCCACCTCAAAATGTTTGATGCAATGTGTCTGAACCAAATAAGTTACTTTAAAGTTATTCTTCTCAAGTGCATGAAGAAAATTATTTTTAACAGTAAATATTTTGAAGTACAAGGATAAAAGATTTGAAAATGTTTTGTCTTTTAAGTTTGAAAATATATTTTTTAACTTTTTAAAAAATTCTGACAAAAATATTTGCCCATTAAAGTTTTGCCAACAAGAAAAAAATCAGATTTGCCAATGCACTACTAAACATATCTCCCTGAGAGTAACATTTCTTTATTTTAGTTTTACGGGAACCTTATACAGTCCGTGTGGAGGACCAGAAAACCATGAGAGGCAATGTAGCTGTCTTCAAGTGCATTATCTCCTCCTCTGTGGAGGCATATATCACTGTTGTCTCATGGGAGAAAGACACCGTCTCACTTGTCTCAGGTAGGGTGTCTCTCAAAATTTTATTTCTGTTGTTGTGCATCCCTGATTGGTCTGAGGTATACTTTATTTCAAATCTTAAAGCTGAGTGATAATGCTTATTTGTGTTACGATAAAAGGGAAGTAATAACATTAAATTCCTTGAGGGAAGAAACTGCTTCAATTTTGCCTTATTATTCACAACAGTTATCACAGAGCCTGACACATTATATTCACTTACTAAATTCTTGTTGATTGATGGAAGTGAATTTCATGTTGATGCTGATTTTTAATTATGATGAAGAACTTTTAAATGATTTTGCATCTCTTACCCACCTATACTTTCTTGGTAGAGTTAATATGTATTTAGACTGACAGAAAAGACACAAGATTTTCCATTTTTTACTATAGTATTTTAGAAGTAATTTAGTTTAACAGAAAACTATTTGTGTTCTGTGTTTATTAGTCAATGAGAGATTTAAACTATGATATTCTGAATAATAATGATTTTAGTTAAAAACATTTTATCAGTATAAAATTCTTATTTCACCTTAATTTTAATGCTTGATTTTCATACTGAGGATATGTGATTAATTCTCTATGATCTTAAATTGTTTTTATTAAAATGTGCACTCTATAATAAAACAGTTATGTTTACAATAAATATTTTTGTTATTGAACATACTTTGTCATCTCAATACAATAAAATTAAAAAGTAGCTGTTGAAAAATTTCTGCTGAAATATAATTTGTGCCATCCTTGAAAATTTCTTCATAACCCTTGTAGTTATTATTATTATTTTTTTTTTGCCTAGAGAATTATGGTAGTGTGTTGGGTTTTATCTCTAGGCATCTTTAGGCTTCTAGGCATCTAAATTTTAATCTTTAGGCATCTAGACCCCAACAAATGTTGTTTTTAATACTAGTAATGGGAGGTAATCTGCCTGAATAGGGACTGAAGAGCATGCTCAATTAATGGGCTTCACCACTTACTTGCTTGTGTTAAATTAGCTTCAAAGCTCTGTGATTTGGAAATAGCTTTCGGATTCAGTGGTTCTCAGCCTTTCTAATGCCGGGACCCTTTATGTGGGTGGATCTGCATGTGGGCGAACCCACCTGGGGACGGATAGAGGAGCAGTGTCTCGATGCCTAAGACCATCGGAAATATTTGTTTTCCGATGGTCTTAGGCGGACCCCTTCGACCTCCAAAGGGGTCGCGATCCACAGGTTTAGAACCACTGCGGATGATCTTCACTCCTAGTCTTGAGCTAGTTCATATACTATTGGATCAAAGGCAAAGAATCAGTGCTGATAGTGAGAACCATTTCTTCTCATCTCTAGCTTTTGCCTGGACCTTCTGGGTTGTATAACTTTGAAAGCTTCTTTGATGACTTGAGTTACTACTTCCTTGTTGTTGTTACAGAATGCAGTGCATGAGCTCATTTCTTTTCTGGCCCATTAGTCAGCATAGGTTATCCCCAACTCAAGATCAAAAAAGTAGCTTCAGATTATTTTTAGAGAAGGAAGCCTTAACCTTTTTTATATCTTGGATTTTGGCAGGGTGTTGAAATCTATACACTTTTCTCAGTATGATGTTTTTAAAAGCATAAATTCTAACACACAAGATTTCAAAGGAAATTAGTTATATTGAAATATTTTTATAAAAATTATTTTTAGTTCATAGACCACAATCTAAAGGATACACATGTATGTGTGCATATATATTTTATATAAATATACACACATATTCTATGGAACATGAAACCTTTTCACTTTATCCTTTTTTTTCAACCTGTACATTACAAATCCCATGACATTTTGGGATTTTTTTTTGTCTTAAAATGGTGGTTTTTAAAGTTTTTTTTTTTACCCATTTTATGTGTTTGTGATTATTTACATGTATTTTTTGTTTATTAAATATTAAATAACGGGTATGGTTATTCCAGAAATACAGGCGTGCCTGAGTTCATTGAAATAAAGACATGTTTGCTATTTCAGCATATAGTAATTCAAGTATTCAAGCATACAGTAATAGTTACAGTTTTGATAATAATCAATGTTTGTTTCGATTTTTAAGGCCACCTATTCATAATAGGATTGCTTATGTATTTCTCGGTGTTGCATGACAGCATGTTTTGGGCACACAAAAACTAATAATAAATATTTAGTAAAGTCAAAAGGAAAAAAGGCAAGTGAGTCTGGGCCAATTTTTGTTGTATCTGTCTGAAATATTCTAGATGTTTAATGAGATCTCATTTTGCAATTTTAATGAGTCCTTTTTCTATGAATATTGTGATAATACAAATCATTCTGAACTCAGTAGATGGCTCTTGACTACTATGAGTATCTCAGAAAACTACTACTGGTGAACAGCTTGTTGTGGCACTATAAGATTGTTGAATATGTGTGTTGGCAATATTTTCCTTGAGAGGCAGCATGTACAGTATAGGGAATCACAGGTTTGAGTCAGAAGATCTGGGTTTGTCTTGGTTTTACCACTTATCATCAGCAATATATAATTACTTGCCAAAGTCATTTAACCATTCTAAGTTTTGGTTTCCTCAAGTATAAGAATTGTGATAGTCTTATTGCTGTGTTTACCTCACAAAGTAAGTATTTGGAGATGCATGTGAAAGCACATTGTGAATAGTAAACCCACTTTATATAAGTAAGTAGTTTGGAAAAGTACACCTCCAAACTGAATTTCTGCATTCCAGCAGTCTATTTAGCTGGGTCAAAAAAGGAAAGGAGAAGAAAACTGTGGTTATTACGGTAATGTTACTAGACCTTCTTTAACCTATGGTCTCGTCAATACAAATATGCTCTTTAATGATTCAGATAGTAGTTTTCTTACAAATCCTTGACAAGGGGTCTACTCAATGTGTGCGTGTATGTGCGCGCGCGCGTGTGTGTGTGTGCACATGTGCGTGTGTATTCTCTAGATTTCTTTTTTTGATACAAGTGATACACACGTATAAATATTATTCATCACTCTTCCTGAAATATTAGGCAACCTTATTTCCCAATCATATATTTCTCTGATGGCATCCTTTTTATCATTTTTCTCTATTAAATTCTTCTCTGGAAATACACTGGAGCATGTTTGTACATGACATGTGCCTCTTACTTAACCTTTGAGAGACTCCGAAATTTGTCTCTACAGGGTGTGGTACTCCATGATTCATAGCCATATAATATTTATGTTGTTTTACACTCATGTCCAAAACTTTGTGACCTCATTTGGGGTTTTCTTGGCAAAGATACTGGAGTGACTTGCCATTTCCTTCTACTAGGTGGCTAACTGCCTCACAAATATACTTCTTGTTGCCTTTAAATGTGAAAGACTGTCCTTTCCTTTATTTGTCTCTTCAGATTTTTTTCATTTCATTTGTACCAAGAATAACACTATTCAGCTCTACCAGTACTGTGTTCATTTATTATTTAATAGAAAAAAGATCTAATGTTTAGAGTATCGATACAGATATAGATAATCAATCTGATCTTTATTTTATTGATGCAAGCATTTAGAGACATAAATTTTCCCCTAAATACCGCTTTAGATGTATCCTGTAAATTTTGGTATGTTGTCTCACTGCTGTTATTCTCTTATGTGAAATTATTGTTTCTATGTTTTGTTCTTTGACCCACTTATTCTTTAGTATTAGATTATTTTACTTCCAATTAATTTTAATCTATCTTTCCACTGCCATTTATTGAATATAATTTTATTGCATTATTATCAGAAAGGATATGTTTAATATTTATGCTTTTCTGTGTTTGGTTTTGAAGTTTTTATGCTCTAATCCATGGTCAATTTTTGTGTATGTTCCATGTACCCCTGAGAAAAATGTATATTCCTTTTTTTATCCCCATTCAATTTTCTCCAGAGGTCTATCACATCTAACTTTTCTGAAATTCTATTAATCTCCTTCATTTCTTTCTTGTTTTTTTTTTAAATTAGACTTGTCCAGTTCTAAGAGGGGAAAGTTGACGTTTCCCATTAGTATAATTTTACTGTGTGTTTCCTCCTGTTATTCACTTAACTTTTACTTTAAAAATTTAGATGCAGCTTTAGTATTGATATTACTTAATTACCTATGATCTCTTTTAGCAAGATACAGTTTTCTTCCTTATCTTTAATTAAATCTATTTTTGCTTTTGCTTTGTCTGAAACCATGATTGCTACCCCTGCTTTTTTTTAACTTTTGTTGAAGCACAATAAGTTCTGTTGTAGCCCCTTACCCTTATTCTGTGTGTCTCTCTTTCTCAAATGTGTTTCTTGTAAACAGCACATGGTAGGATTCCATTTTTCAATTCATTCTGCTATCTCCTTCCATTTTATGGGTTAGTTCATTCCATTCACAGTTACAGTTACAATAACTTACTGTGTACTTCTCTCTGTCCTATTTTTCCTTATTTCTTCTTCTCTCTTTTATCTTTTATCACTTCAGATCACCACTTATCTCAATCTGCCCTCTCTTTTATCAGTTCTCCTTTCTTTTATTTCTGTCCCTTTTTACTTCCTTGAAGGGCAAGATAGATTTTTATATCCAACTGAGTGAATATACTAGTCTTTCTTTAAGCCAGTTCTGATTAAAGGTTCCAGCATTGCTTGTTACCACCCTCCCATCTTCCTCTTCACCGTAATAACTCTTCTTGTGCCTATTATAGGTGAAATAATTTGTACCATCCAATTTCTCTCTCCTCTATTCTCCTAGTGTGATTTTTCTTACCTCTTAATTTTTTAAAAATATCATGCCATCATAGTCAACTCACACCTGTGCTCTCTGTCTATGTATATTCATTCTAACTGTCCCAATAGTGACATAGTTCTTGGGAATTAACAATATCATCTTGCCATATAGATATATAGATAGTTTAAACTTATTGAATCTCTCATGTTTTCTCTCACTTTTTTTTTTATCTCTCTTGAGTCTTGCATTTGAAGATCAAAATTATTATTCATCTTTGGTCTTTTAATTAGGAATGCTTGAAAGTTCTTATGTCCATTTATTTCCCCTGAAAGATTACACTCAGTCTTCTTGGGTAAGTGATTCTTGGTTGTAATACTACTTCCTTTACATTTCAGAATATCATACTCCAAGCCCTCTGGTTCTTTAATGTAGAAGCTGCTAGATCATGTTTAATATTGATTATGGCTGCTACATGATATTTGAATGGTCTCTTCTTGGCTGGTTGTAGCATTTTCTCCTTGGTCTGACAGCTCTGGAATTTGGCTATGATACTCCTAGGACTTTTCATTTTGAGATCTCTCAGGTGGTAACCAGTTAATTATTTCCATTTCTATTTTGCCCTCTGGTCCTAGGATATCAGGGCAGTCTTCCTTAATAAATTCTTGTAAAATGATATCCAGGCTCTTTTTTTGATCCTTACTTTTAGGTAGTTCAGTTCTTAAATTATCTCTCTGAATCTATTTTCCAGATCAGTTTTCCAATGAGAAATTTCAAAATCTCTTCTATTTTTCATTCTTTTGACTTGGTTTAGTTTCTTGATGTCTCATGGAGCCATTAGCTTCCACTTGACCAATTCTATTTTTTTTTTAAATTTAATATTTTATTTTTCCTCAGTCGTGTGTAAAAACAATTTTAAACATTCATTTTTAAAACTTTGATGTCCAAATTCTCTCCCTTACTTCCTCCCCACCCCTCCTCATTGAGAAAGTAAGCAATTTAATATAGGTTATTCATATGTAGTCATACAAAACATTTCCATAATAGTCATGTTGTTATAGAAAAAATAGACAAAGAAACTTCAAGGGAAAAAAGTTTTAAAAAGTATCCTTCAATCTCTCTTTAGACACCATCAATTATTTATCTGGGTATAGACAGCATTTTTCGTTATAAGTCCTTCAGAGTTGTCTTGGATCATTGTATTGCTGAGGATAGCTAAGTCATGCACAGCTGATCATCTTGCATTATTTCTGTTACTTTGTACCCAGTACATTCCACTTTGCGTCAGCTCATGTAAGTCTTTCCAGATTTTTCTGAGAGCATCTTGTTCATCATTTCTCATAGGAGAGTAGCATTCCATTATAATTCCATAATACAATTTGTTCAGCCATTCCCTGGTTGATGGAAATCCCCTCAATTTCCAATTCTTTGCCACCAGAAAAGAGCTGCTATAAATATTTTTGTACATATAGGTCCTTTTCCTTTTTTAAAAAATCTCTTTTGGGATACAGACCTAGTAATTGCATTGCTAGGTCTTATATCCCTTTTGGGCATAGTTCAAAATTGCCCTACAGAATGGTTGGATCAGTTTACAACTCCACCACCAATGCATTAATGTCCCACTTTTCCCATATCCCATCCAAAATTTGGCATTTTCCTTTTCTGTTCAAGTAGCCTACCTAATAGGAATGAAGTACCAAGTTTAACTTTTTTTGAAGGGGGGAAGGCAAGGCAATTGGGGTTAAGTGACTTGCCCAAGGTCAAACAGCTAGATAAGTGTCAAGTGCTCAGGCCAGGTTTGAACTCAGGTCCTCCTGACTTCAGGGCCAGTGCTCTATTCACTGTGCCACCTAGCTCCCCATCTCCCATCTAATTTTTAAGATTTATTTCTTCTGTGAACTTTTGTACATCTATTTGTCAATTTTTCAAAGGAATTGTCTTCTTCAGTGAATCTTTGTATCTTTCCCCATTTTTGTGCTTCTTTTACTAACAGTTTGATTTTTTTATGATTACTTTGCATTACTCTCATTTCTTTTCCAAGTTTTTCTTCTACTTTTCTTATATGCTTTTAAAAATCCTTTTTGAGTTCTTCCATGAGTTCTTTGTTGTTGTTGTTAATTTTGCCTGAGACCAATTTATATTTTTCTTTGAGACTTCACATATAGCCATTTTGACATTATTGTCCTCTTCAAAGTTTGAGAGGGCTCTAGGGAGTTCCATCCTCACTCTGCCGTATTGGCAATATGGTGTGACTGGGTGTGACTCTGTCATCATTTCTGATGTCTTCTCAAATACTTTTGTTGGGATTAAAACACGTCATTTTTTATTTGGAGGCATCCCCCTTTGGAGAATGTAGGTATGTCCTCTGAACATTGCTGAGCTCCTTAGTTCAATTTTATAGGACCCTCTAACGAAAGTCCATCCTTCTAAGTCCCAGTTAGACAAATCTTTTTTTTTTCTGAAGAAGAGCTAAGAAACCAGCTAATTCACTTTCAAGGAGTTCTTTTTTACCATCTAGTGATTAGAAGATAAACCAACACACACCAGAGTGGGCATGATACTTAGGGGATAGAAACTTACATAGAATCTAGAAACTGGAAATAGCTGCCTAAGCAGGGCACATGGGAATTTCATGCATGTGCAGGCAGCTTGAAAAGAGATATTTTGATAATGGATTCCATAAATGCCAGCAACCAGGGCACACATATTTCTTGAAAAATCAAATAATGTGCCCAGATGTGCATTCTGCTAGGGTTTTAGAGTTTGTTTACAACATTTGTGAACTCTAACCTCTAATGTGAGGAAGTAGGAAGTTAAATACCTTTGTGGTGTGATACTAAAGAGATAGGGGAGATGTCTTAGGCAATGACATCTTTGAGAGTTTGCCTCATATATTATGCAGTTTTAGTGTGTAGATTGAAGCTTCTAGAGAAAGATCTTTATCCTTTTTGATCTTTATGCATTATGTGACACTGTTGGCCCCTCCCTGTATTTTCTTTCTGTGTTTTTGTCATGCTTCTCCTCTTACATGTCTGACTGCTGCTGCTTAATCTCCATGATTGAATCATCAGCTACATTCCCCCATGAATTCCCCCATAAAGCTCTTTCTAGGGGTCTTTTCTCTATTCTTCTTGTTGATTTTATCACTTCTGATGATTGAACAATCATTTCTATACAGATGATACATATCTCTAAATATTAAATCCTTGTCTCATCTTTAAACTCCAATCCCATATTACTAATTGACTGATGTATGCTTTCAACTTCATATCAGTTAGTTTAAACTCAGCATGATCAAAAGAGAAAATATTGTCTTTGCCCCCAAATCCACCCACTTTCTTAAATTTCCTATTTCTGTCAAAGACGCCAAGTTCACAGCCTCAGTGATAACCTCCTCTTCTCCCTGAGCCAACACATCCAATCACTTCCTCTTTTCCCTGAACCAAGAAATCCAGTCACTTGTTAAAACTTGTTGATTTTATATCCACAACATTTCTTACATAAGCTCTCCCTTTCTCTACTATCACAGCTCCTACTGAAGTTGATGTCCCTGTTACTACTTGCTTTAATTATTGCAATAAGTTTTTGATTGGTATCCCATCCTAAATCTCTTAAATCATCAAAAAAGCTCCCAAAATGACCTTCCTAAATTACATATCAGGACTTCATGGGGTAGAGCCAAAATGGTAGAGTAGAGGAAACATTAATTTGAGCTCTCTAAACATACCCCTTCAAACAACTTTAAAATAATGCATCAAATTGAATTCTGGAGCAGCAAACAAAAGGTCATGATGAGACATTCTTTCAGCCCAAGACTACTTAGGAGATCAGAAGAAGTTAGTGATGCTGGTATGGAAGCTGACTTGGAGTCCAAGTGGATGCAATACCAGTAGGGGGACTTGGTGGTGACAGAAGCAGCAGCTTTGGGAGTTCTTAAGACAGAGATGGTAAGGCGATCACACAACTGGTCAGAAAGAGATTTTGGAGAACCTCTCAGCTACCACTGTGTAACAATCAGACACTATTTGGAAGGTCAATTGCCTATATCCACTTCTGGATCATAGCTCAAGGATGGAGAGTAGCAGTTTCTGCCATGAGCCCTGATAAGCAACATTGCTTTCAGTCCAAACATTCTTTGCTGCTCCAGAATTCAGGAGCAGGGTGCTGAGGAGAAATATCACTTCTAGTCCCAAAAGAACAGGAACCCTGATAAGTAATATCTATCGTAATCCCAAAGTATCAGATTCCCTTTCTGTGTAAGGAACAGAGTGCCAACCAGGAGAGTCATGACCACACCTCTCCCCAAATCACACCCACTTGGAAGCACTGAAAAGCCTCAAATGCTTCTGACCACTACTAGCTCTATAACAGCAGTGCAAAAGCAAAGGCTCACGCTTGGGATAGTGTCTTCCTCCCTCGCCACACCCCTCCAGAAATAGAGTTTAACTTTAACACACAGTACAAAGTCAGCAATAGTCTGGGGGATGAGCAGATAACCAAAAAGAACCTGGCCGTGCAAAGCTACTATTGAGACAGGGACATCAAGACACCAATTTAGAAGAAGACAACGATTTCAAAACAGGCACAAGAAAAGCCTCAAAGAAAAACGAACCTAAATCCAACAAGAATTCTTATAAAAGTTAAAAAATAATCTTTCAAAATCAAATGGAAGTGATAGAGGAAAAATTGGGAAAAGAAACAAAAGTGATTCAAGCAAATTATGAAAACAACAGCTTGGTAAAAAGAGCTGCAAAAAATGTTGGGAAAAGTCACCTTGCAAAACAGAATTAGCCAAATGGTACGGGATACAAAACCTCACTGAAGAAAATAACTCTTGAAAAATTAGAATGGGGCAAATGGAAGCTAATGACTCCATGGCACGTGAAACAAAAACAAAGTCAGAAGAATGAAAAAAAAGAAGAAAATGTGAAATATGTCATCAGAAAAGCAACTGACCTGTAAAGTAAATCAAGGAGAGATGATTGAAGGTAATTGGACTACTTAAAAGTCAGTGTCAAAGAAAGAGTCTAGACATGATCTGTCATGAAATTATAAAGAAAAGTTATTCCAAATATTTTAGAACCAGGGTGTAAGATATATATATATATATATTTGCTTTTTGGAGGGGGGAAGTTAGGACAATTGGGCTTAAGTGACTTGACCAAGGTCACATGCCTAGTTTTTGTGTTAAGCATCTGAGTCTGGATTTGAACTCAGATCCTCCTGACTCCAGGGCTGGTCCTCTATTCCCTGTGCCACCTAGCCACCCTGAGGGTATAAAATAGAAATTGAAAGAATTCACTGATCTTTGCCTGAAAGAAATTCTGCCTCCCCTCACCCAAAAAAAAATAGCCTTACAGGAATTTTATAGTCAAGTTAGAGAGCTATCAGGTCAAGGAGAATATACTTCAAGCAGCCAAGAAGAAATTATTCAAATATTGCGAGGACACAGTCAGGATCACGTAAGATTTAGCAGCTACCATGTTAAAGGAGTGGAGGGCTTGGAATAGAAGATCCCAGAATGCACAAAAAAAGCTAGGATTACAACAAAGAATAACATCCAAAATTCTAATGAGTGTTGTCCTTCAGAAAAAAGAATGGATATTTAATGAATTAGAGTATTTTCAAGCATCCCTGATTAAAAAAACAAGATCTGAATAGACAATTTGACTCTTCAAATAAAAAACTCAAGAAAAGCATAAAAAGGCAAACTTAAAAGATAAATCATAAGGGGCTCAATAAAGTTAAACTTAATTCAACATTACACAATAAAGTATAAACTTTATAAAGTAAACATATTCTTGTATGGGAAGATGATACATATAACTTCTAAGAACTTTGTTATTATGGCAGTTAGATGGATTTCACATAGAGAGATGGCACATGAATGATTTACTCATATTGGGATGATATAAAATAAATGAGTGAAAAAGAAGTATGCCCTGGAAGAAAGGTAGAGCAAGAATGGGGAAGATTATCTCACAAAAAAGATGCATGCAAGGAAGAGCTTTTTTAGTGGAGAGTAAAATGGGGGAGCAGGCAACACTTGATGCTCAATCTCAGCTAAATTAGTTCGGTGATGGAGGAAATACATCCACACACTCAATTGGGTCTAAAAATCTATCTTACTCAACAAAGAAATGGAGAGGAGGTAAGAGAAAAGAGAAGTGATAAAAGAGAAGGTATAGCAAGGGAAGTAGGGGTCAAAAGCAAAATGAGTTTTGAGGGAGGACAGGGTTAAAAGAGAGAGAAGAAAAACAAAAGAGAAAGGACAGAGGGAAATGAACAATTAGTGATCATACCTGTATATGTGAATGGAATGAACTTACCCATTAAATGAGAGCAGGTATCAGAATGAATTAGAAACCAGAATTCAACACGTGGTTTACAAGTAACTTGAAACAGAAAGAAACAGTTTAAAAAATGGGCTGGAGCAAAGTCTATTATTCTTCAGCTGAAGTAAAGAAAAAATAAAAAAAAAAACAAACCAAGGCAGGAGTAGCAATCATGATATGAGACAAAACAAAAGACAAAATAAACCTAAATAATAGAGATAATCAGGGAAACTTCATCTTGCTAAAAGGCAACATAGACAATAAAGGAATCAATATTAAACAAATATGCACCAAATGGCACAGCATCCAAATTATTTTTATAATTAAAATATTTATTTAGTTTTAGTTTTCAATACCCACTTTTATAAGATTTTGGATTCGACATTTTTTTCTCCTCCTTCCGTCCCCCATCCCCACGACGGCATGCAATCTGATAAAAGCTGCACGTGTAAAATCATTTTAAACCTATTTCCCAATTAGCCATCTTATGAAAGAAGAATCAGAACAACAGAGAAAACTCACCAGAAAGAAAAAAACAACAAACAAAACAAGACGTTTCAATCTGCGTTCGGACTCCACAATTCTTCCCCTGAATTTGGAGCGCATTCTCCGTTGTAAGCCTGTTGGAATTGTCTTAGATCCCTGCCATGCTGAGAAGAGGCAAATCTTCCAAAGCTGGTCACTGCGCAATGTTACTGTTACGAGACACAAGCTTCTCCTGGTTCTGTTCACTTCACACAGCATCGCTTCATGTAATTCTTTCCAGGTTGCTTCTGAAATCTGCCTGCTCATCATTGCTAATGGAACAATAGCATTCCATTGTATTTGTATACCATAACTTGTTTAGCCATTCCCCAACAGATGGGCATTCCCTCAATGTCCAATTCTTGGTCGCCACAAAAATTGCTGCTATAAATATTTTTGTACACGTGAGTTATTTCCCTCTTTTTTATATCTCTTTGGGATACAAACCTAGTATTGGTATTGCTAGATCAAAGGTTATGGAAAGTTTTATAGCCTTTTGGGCATAATTCCAAATTAGCATCCAAACTCTTAAAGGAAAAGTTTAATGACTTACAGGAGAAAATAGCAAAACTGTGCTAGCGGGGGAAACTTAACTTTCCCCTCTCAAAGTTAGATAAATCTAAACAGAAAATAAATAAGAATGAAGTTAAGGAGATGAATAGAATTTCAGAAAAGTTAAATGTAATAGACGTCTGGAGAAAACGGAATTGGAATAGAAAGAAATAACTTTCTCAGCTGTGTGTGGCACCTTCACAAAAACTGACCATGGAATAGGGCATAAAAACCTTACAACCAAATGTGAAAAAGGAGAAATATTAAATACATCATTTCCAGAACATGTAATGCAATAGAAATTACATTCAACAGAGTTGTGGAGGCAGATTGAAACGTAATTGGAAATTAAGTAATTCCTAAGAATGAGGGGGTCAACAAACAAATCAGGGAAATAAACAATAATAAAATAAATAATTTCTTTAAAGAGAATGAAGATAATGACACAACATAGCAAAATTTGTGGGATATAGCCAAAAAAATACTTAGTAGAAAATGTATATCTCTAAATGCATACATCAGTAGAGAAAAAGCAGATCAGTGAATTAAAAACACGACTAAAAAAAGAACAGAAAAAAGAACAAATTTTAAAAACTCAAACACAAAATGGAAATTGTGAAAATTAAAGGAGAAATAAATAAGATCAGAAGGTAAAAAATTAACTAATTAATAAAATTGAAAACTAATTTAATGTAAAAATCAGTGAAACACACAAATCTTTTATTTTATTTTTTAAAAGAAAGAAAATACCCAAATGACTAGTATGAAAATTTAATTTCTTTAGGGTAGTTTAAATTCCTTTCAATGCCTCAACCAATTCACTATTCTGACAATAATGCTTCAGTGTCCCTATTTTATTGCATCTCCTCTAGCATCTGTCATTTTTTTCTGTAATTTTAATCAGTCTGATGGAATCTCTCTTTCCATCTCTTCCTGCATGCTTTCATTGTTAAAATAAAGAAATGATGATGATTGTGATGGGTATAATTTTATATCTTGCAATTTTACTGAAGTTGTTTTAATTGATACTTTCATTGATTCTAGTGGGTTCTTTAAGCATATCATTTGCAAAAATTAGTACTTCTTTCCTTTTTTCCCTATTCCTATTTGCTCTTTTTCTTTGTCTTGTCTTATCACTGTATCTGGCATTTTAATGATATATCAAGCCATAATGTCAATAATGCACATCTTTGCTTTACTTTTGATCTTATTGGAAAGCCCTTTGGTTTATCTAAATAACATATAATGCTACCTCTTGCTACTTCTCATTTTAAGGGATAATTTTAGTGTTTTTCTTGTTCACAGAAATGGATGTTATATTCTGCCAAAAAGCATTTTCTGTTTCTGTTCATATGATTATATGATTTTTACTGTACTACTTTCTGATGAGGCCAATTATATTTCTGGTTTTCATTATATTGACTACCCACACATTTCTGGTATGTTACCAACCTGGATAGTGTTTAATTATTGTAATATATTGTTGTGGTCTTCTTGATAACATTTTGTTAACATTTTTGCATCAATATGCATTAGGCTTTTTGGCTGATAATTTTCATTCTCTGCATTAACTTCCCTTGGTTTAGGTACCATATTTTTGTATTCTAGAAAAAAATGATATAGAACTACTTCTTTTCTTGTTTTTTAAAAATATATTGTGCAATATTATACTTAACTGTTCTTTAAATATTTGATAGAATTCATTGGTAAATTCTGATTCTGTTCACCCCTTCCTTTGGGAACTTAATCATGATTTAAATTTTTTTTTTCTTTTGAGACTATATTATTTAAATCCTCTATTTCTTGCTCTCTTAGTGTGGGCATTTAAAATTTTTGTGAATAATAGAGCACCTAAATGGTGTAGTGGATAGAGTGTCAGGCCTGGAGTCAGGAACGCCTGAGTTAAAAATTAGTCCTTGTATACTCACTGTGTAACCATAGACAAGTCACTTAACTGTTTGCCCCATTTCCCTCATCTATAAAATGATCTAGAGAAGGAAATGGCAAATCACTCCAGTGTCTTTGCCAAGAAAACCCCAAAAGGGAATGTGAAGAGTCAGGCAGAACTAAAAATGAGTACACGATAAGAAAACATTTATCCATTTCTTCTATCCATTTCCATTCATTTCACATTGTCAGTTTTATTGGCATGTAATCAGGCAAAATACTTTTCACTATTTTCTTTCTTTCCATTTGATGTGATGTTTTACTTTTTATTTTTCATACTAGTAATTTGTTTTCTTAAAACAAATTAGCTAATGGCTTAACTACTTTAATAACTTCTACAAAATTATTTCCTAGTTTTACTTATTCATTCAATGCTTTCTTTGCTTTCAGATTCCTTCCTTCCTTTTTCTTGCCCGGGATCACATAGCTAGTAAGGGTCTGAGGCCCAATTTGAACTCATGAAGATGAGTCTTCCTGATCCCCGGCCCCATACTGTATCCACTGTACCACCTAGCTGCCAGTATGGATATTATTGTTAAAAAGATGAGTCTTTGTTTCTGGTAGAAACTTGGGATCATGAAGAAACTGACATACTTTATTTTGGGATGTCTTATCAATTCTTTGAAGAATTTCTCTACTTTTTTTCATGCTTAGCAGATATTATGACAAAAGCTAATTACTCTTCATGGTAGCCTTTTTTTTTGCAAATTTTGTGTGCGTGTGTGTGTGTGTGTGTGTGTGTGTGTGTGAGTGCGTGTGTTGCAATATTTTTATTTAGTTGCTTTGGTTTTTTCTGCCTCTTCATGACCACATTTGGGGTTTCTTGACAAAGATACTGGATTGGAATGATTTGTCATTTCCTTCTCTAGCTAATTTTACAGATAAGGAACTGAGGCAAACAGGGTTAAGTGATTTTGCCTAGGGTCACAGAGCTAACAAGTGCATGAGGTCACATTTGAACTCAGGACAATGAGTCTTCTTGACCTAGCTTTCAGAAAAATATAGATTACTTGCTCTTGATTCATTTCTTCCTGTTTCAGAGACAATGATTTGGACCTGTGCTTATTATATATTCAGGTGCTATTAATACTAAACCTAAGAGAATTTTTAATAGAAATCCAAGAGACTGCTACTATGTCATACCCCAAGTGAACGGAATAGTGTGATCCATACAGACAAGTCAAAAGCAGGTCAGCAACAGACAGGAAAAAATCAATAAATCTTTGAATTAATCATGCCACTGCCAGAGAGGATTATTGGTGAATTAAAGTATGATGTGTAAAATCTAGATTTATTTCTTTTTCTACTTAATTTCTTTTTTTATGCCTGAATCTTTGTCTGTTCTTTGATCTTCCCTATTCGAGTGATTGAAAATAGTTCTGCCTAGTGAAATTGTGCCTTCTAAATTTCTATGGCCCCATAAACATCATTGTAGTCATATATATGTAATGCTTATGAATAAATAAGTTCACTTCTATAAAATTTTGATGTACATGACATACAATAATTTGGTTTACAAAAATACACATTATGGACAAGGAAAAAAAATTCATATCAAGCTTCCTGATGCTTTGATGAATGAATATATATGTATGTACACATATTTCTGCAGAAAAATGGAATATTAAAACATCTGACATACTTTCATTTGATTTAAACTCCTTTAAAATCTCCTAACTCAAACAAAAAAAGAGAAAATTCCAATAGTAAATCTCACTTATGTGTTCTTTTTTGTTTTAGGTCTTATTTTGGTTGAATACTATTTATTAGTGCAGCATTTTAAGTAGCTACAGATCAATAACCATTATTAATTTGTGAAAACTGAGCCATTTCCTTTCCATTTAAAAGAACATAGAACATCTTCAAAATATCTATATGAAATATTCGTAGTTGTAAACTTATAAATTCATCATCATTCTATTTAAATTAAAGTTACCTCAAATTATGGTTCAGTTCCTGGCTTTGTCATTTTGCTCAAAATAGATAAATGGTGATGATCTCCCAAGTTTTTGTTCTTTGTTTTTAAGTTTTATTTTTTATTATGAATTTGATAATTTTATCAAATAGGAATACTGTCATATAAAAAACAAAAAATTATATATGGAATTGCAAGCTTCTGTTGCATTTAGCTTTTTAACTTGTTGTTCAGATGTTTTGGTCGTGTCAGATTGTTCATGACTTTCCATTTTCCTTTTCCAACTCATTTTATATGTGAGAAAACTGAAGTAAATAGAGTTAAATGACTTGCCCAGGGTCATACAGATGGAAGGGCCTGAGGTCAGATTTGAGCTCAGGTCTTCTTGACTCTAGGCCAGCACTCTATCCACTGAGCTACCTATTGTTTTTAGATTTGGTATGATACTACCAAAGTAACCTTCTCTTATTGATGCAATTTTGTATTTATTTATATTTATCTGAATGATTTGTCACATATTTTATACACGTGAAAATGACAATATCCTGTATTTGCAACGACCTACATTTCCCAATTGAATACTGACAATTTATATCCTTTGACCTAAATCTGTCAGATTTTGGTCCTATAAATTTGCATCAATTCCCTTTCCATCCTCACTATCAAGCCCTATTTATTGCAGATATCAAAGATCTTAAAGCCTTTGACAAGGTGACCTTACGCTTCTTTTAAACCTCATTCTATGTTATTCACCCTCTCACACTGTCTAATCTAGCCAGCCTGACCCAATGTGGTTTTTGTCCATGACACTCCAGTCTCTGTAGTTTTACACTGACTCTTCCCTCTGCCTGGCACTTCTGTATCATATCATTTCCCTATTGCTTCAAGACACAGCTCACATGTTACTTCTAAATCAAGCCTTCCTTCTAGATCCCCCTAATTTCCAAGCACTGAGCCTGAAGGCAGGAAGATCTGGCTTCAAATATGACCTCAAACACTTGCTAGTTGTATGACTCTAGATGTCACTTAATGTCTTTTTTTTTTTTTTGCCTCAATTGTTTCTTTTGTAAAATTGGGATAGTAAAAGTGCCTTCCTCCAAGGTTAGCTGTGAGGATTAAGTGAAATAATAATTGCAAAGTACTTGGCACAGTGCCTGGAATGTAGGAAACCCTATATAAATATTAGCTGCTATTCTTGTTAACTGCCTGAAATTTGTTCATATACTCTTTTTCTTTATGCTATGCACACATATACACAAACACACACACATAGGCACCCATTATTTCTGAGTAAGAATTGTTTCATTTTTTTTGGAAGGAGAAAGGGTGGGGCAATTGGGGTTAAAACTTCCCCAAGGTCACACAGTGTGTCAAGTGTCTGAGGCTGGATTTGAATTCAGGTCCTCCTGACTCCAGGGCTGGTGTTCTATTCACTGCATCACCTAGCTGCCCTGGAATTGTTTCTTTTATTACTTGTAAATGATGCTTACTTTCAGTGTTTAGAGTAATGCTCTTTTATGACATTCTCTAAAGGTCCCTCTATGCCTATCTTTTGTAGGGTTTTTAGTAAAAAAGAGTACTATACTTTGTCAAAGGATTTTCATGTATCTCTTGGTATGATCATGTGGTTTTGGAAGTTTCACTTTGTAATACAACTAGTATTGAACCATCCACAGTCACTGGTATAAATCCACTTGGTCATAAGGAATGATTTCTTGAATAAATTATTATTGTCTGATAGAATTTTGCTTAAAATTTTTTAGTCAATATTCTTTAATGATATTGGCATAGAGTTTTCCTTCAATTTTATCTTCCGCTCATTTAGGTATTAAGATTGTGTTTGACTCATAAAAAGATTCTGGTAGGGTACTTTCTCAGTTTTTGAGAATAATTTGTAAAGTCTTGGTGTTAATTATTTTCTGAAAGTTTAATAGAATCAGGACAAGCACAACACACAACACAAGGTCCCTATATCCCTTTAAAGAATATCTCTCTTCACTCAGGAACCTTCATCAGTGGAACTCCCTCCCACTACTAAAGCAAGGCTTCTCTTCTTTCCCTCCCCCTTTTCATTCCTTTTCTCCATCTCCTCACCCACTACCCTGGAGGAGAAAAGGAGCAGAAAAGTAAAGGGGAGTGTGTGATACATTTACTTCAAAACAGTTGACTCCTCCTTCATTAGTCATCCCATTTTCTTATGGAGTCCCCCAAAAAGAAACAAATAAATATAGATTCACCTGAAGATAGGGTGTTGCCAGGTTCTATTCATAATGTCCAAGGTCTGCCCATTTACTGTTATCTCACTTGACATGCACTTCAACTGCTGTCTCTTTGTGTGCATTTAGAATGAAGTTTCTTACTGTCTCTCTGCTGTCACTATGTTGTTGCTGTCCTTGTCTGCTTTATTTCTGTTGTCTGAAGCATTTGAGAAGCAAAATGATCTCTTCAGGTCTCCTCTCTTTATAGTGATTTTTCAAATTATTCTTTTTTGTTGAATATCCTTTTGTTTTTTAATTTATGATTAAGCTCAGATTTGCAGGGATGAACATGCTGGGATGCATCCTGAACTCCAATTGCTTTCCAGAACACTATTTCATTCTCTTCTGCATTTTCTTCTGGGTACCGTATAGTCTTATGTTGTTTGAGTTTCCTTTCCTTTGTATTTGAAGGTCTTTCTACTGATTGCTGGAAAAACTTGTTTCAAAAGTAAGAATATAAATTCAGTCACAATGTGTTTTGGAGTTTTCAGCTTTGTTTTTCTTTTCTTGAAGTGATTTATGATTTTTTTCAATTGTTATTACAACATTGAATAATAATGGTGACAATGGATATCCTTGCTTCACCTCTGATCTTTCAAAAGGCTTCTCACTTTTCCTCATTACAAATAATGCTAGACCATATTTTTGATAGGTACTACTTATCATTTTAACGAAAGCTTTATTTATTCTTGTCTTTTGTAGTTTTCAATATGAATGTAATGCAGTTTTTTCATGAATTTTTTTCTGATCTATTGAAATAATTATTTAGTTTCTGTTGTTTTTGTTATTGATATATATTCCATTAAACTTCTTGGTTTTCCCTAATATTAAGCCAGTCCTATATTCTGGGTATAAATCAGCCCTGTTATAGTCTATGATTTTATATTACTAGTGGTGTATTGAAAATTTTTGCATCAATATTCATTAGGGAAACTGAGCTATAGTTTTGCTTTGTTTTGTTTTTTCCCGTCTGTTTTGGTTCTCCCTCCTTTAGGCATCAAAAGCACATTTGTGTAATAGAAGGAATTTTTAAGGATTCCTTCTTTATCTCTCCCCCCCCCCATTTATGCAGTATTAGAATTAATTGTTTTTTAAAGGTTTGTTAAAATTTGCTTGTAAATCCATCTGGTACTGAGTTTTTTCCCCCTTAGGGAACTCTTTCTGTTTTTTTCTAAGATAAAATTATTTAAGTATTCTATTTCCGGTTCTTTTAGGTTAAGCGGTTGATATATTTGTAAATATTCATTCATTTCATCAAAGTGTCAGTTTTATTGGTTTATAGTTGGATGAAATAACTAATAATAAGAGAAGAGCTAATGATTAAAAAAGTCAAACCGAAGATGACAGAAGATAAAATGAAATATTTTGATTATGTAAATGTTACGTTTTTGCAAAAACATCTAATAAAGCAAAAATTAGAAGGAAAACAGGTAACTGAGGGGGGAAAATACTAACAGTGTCTCTCTGATAAAGGTGTCATATCCAAAATATATAAAAAACTGATTCAAATGTATAAAATTTACAGAATTAATATCCATTCCCCCAAAAAGTACATAAATGAATAATTTTCAAAAGAAGAAATCCAAGCTGTCAACAAGTATATGAAAAAAATGTTTCATGTAACTAACTGAAGAAATACAAGTGAAGTAACTCCATGGTTCTAAAAGAAAACCCATCAGATTTTCAAAGATGACAAAAGAGGAAATTGATGAACGTTGCAGGGACTTCAGGAAAACAGGAAAATTAGGGTAAGCTTGGCAGAAATGTGAATTGACACTGTGCATCCATTCTAGAAAATAATTTGGAACTATTCCCCAAAAATTACTAAATTATGCCTAGCTTTTTGATGCAACTTTGCCTTTACTAGGCCTGTATCTCAAAATCAAAGAAAGTTGTAAAAGACCTAAAGGTTTTTATTTTGTTTGTAAATCTGTTTTTAAAAAGTAGGTCTTTAAATTGTAAACCTAAATATTTTTTCTATATATTCTTTACATAGTAGACCAAAATAAGAACTTGATATAAGGGAATGAGTAAACAATATTATATTATTATAAGTAAATATTACTGTACCATGGAAATGATGAAATGGACATTTTCAGAGGAAACTATGGAGACTTTCATGAAGTGACACAGAGTATATAGAAAAAGAGAAACAGTTTACATAATGACAACATTATGAAGAAAAGAAAAACAACTTTGAATGATGTTAGACCTCTGAATGATGCAAAACTAAATGGTGATTCCAGAGAAGAAGAAACACGCCAGCTACCTCTTACCAGAAAGCTGATGGATTTCAACCCTCAGTTCTACTTTATACCTCTTAGGCAGATGAAAAGCAAAGAAACATCTTATAATGGTTGAAGGAGCTGAGGGACACTATGCACGTGTGTGTGTGTGTGTGTGTGTGTGTGTGTATATGTTAATAATGATTTCTGTATTATAAGTACTTCTTTGCTAGAATTATTTTGAAACATTTGTGCTTATATTTTATCCTAACAGTCTTGTGAAGTTTACAATTAATTTATTCAGAAGGCACTAATCATGAATATTTTACTCGTTTGTTCTTCTGAATCTCAAGTATCATACTCCCACTATTCCAAAATACTCTCCCTTCCCTCTAAGTCAGCGGTTCTCAACCTGTGGGTTGCAACCCCTTTGGGGGTAGAATGACCCTTTCACACGAGTCACAGGGGTCTCCTAAGACCATTGGAAAACACATATTTCCTATGGTCTTAGGAACCGAGACACTGCTCCTCTATCCGTCTCCAGGCGGGTCTGCCCACATTCAGATATGCCCACATAAGAGTAAGAGAACCACTGCTCTAAAAGAATACTTAGGATTCCTAACTCCTTATTGTTTTGGTTCAAAGTCTGTGTCATGTTTGTGTAACATAGTTGTAGAGATGTAGTACTTTGCAAAAATATTCATTAGCATTAGCGTTAGTTATTGTATAATTTTTAGTAATCAGTCTCAAATTAATGATTACTTGAGTTAAACAACTAAAATATTTTGGTTGATTGCAATCTAGCATCAATCTACATATGCAATATGAACTATTCCAGACTTGGCATTTTCATTTGCTTTGTACACATCACATGTCCTGATACAGTTTTCATTTGTGCATCTTTGTATGTATTTCAGAGGCATCACAAAGGAATCATATCATCTTCTTATTTTGGGCTTCAAACCAGTATTCTACGGTAGCTACATTTTATCAACTGGTCATTTTGTTGTAATTGAACTTCATGAATATAACAATTCATGTATCAGTTCTTTATACCCCGTGAGAGGATGTGCAAAAGAATTTCTGCTCAGCTCATTGTGAACTCTTAGTGTGTCACATTGACTCAATTGCAACATGTTTCTTCTCAAGAAGTGCACTCTGCATATTAATTAATTTTTAAGCCTTGGCATATTAGATCCAGAAGGCATATTTTTCCAGATGACTTGACAAAAAGGGCAATGTCTTCAAAGATTTAGTAAAAGCCATGAATTAAACACTTAGGATGTGAAATATAAAGAAGTGACATTTATAGAATTGTCTTTGTAAAATTATCTCCAGCTATGGTTGACCTCATCTTTGCAAAACCTCATCTTTCTTGATATTGTGATTTTTATAAGGATGAGTAATTTGTGTATACTCTCTCATTGTATTACTTACTCCAAAGTCCTTTCTGCATAAATGCTGTACTTCTTATACTAATATAAATCATAAGCTCTTTTGTGTTCTGATTATATGAATGATTTTTTTGTTATTAACTTTTGTTTATTTTTAGTTGACATCATTCATTTCTACAAGATTTTGAGTTACAAATTTTCTCCCCATCTTTCCCCTACCCACCACCCCAAAACAGTGATTCCACTGCATAACCCCT
>CM053591.1:2316919-2333421 GCA_028646515.1 Pseudochirops corinnae | reverse complement strand
ATCATCTAGCAGTGATTTTATTTTTCAATTAAAATTTAAAATTGTATTTTATTTTTATTCCAAATTTAAACAACAAAAGGAAGGATTTCCATGTGCAAAACTGAACACAAAAGGATTGTGCACAAAAGCAAGAATTTCTGTTTTATTTGCCTTGCTTTATAAACAGAAAGTTCAAAAATTCCACAGGTTCTTTCAAAACTCTCTTGATTCTCATCTATGGATTGAAAAATGTTTTTCATTTACCTTTTTTTTAGCATCACAATTGCTAACCACCTCCCCAGCTAAAAACTCAGTGAAAGGAAAACTAAATTAAACTTGTAACAGATAAACAGTTAAGCAGAAGACATCTAGTCAGTGGCCAGGCCTTCTGTGAGCGGAGGCAGGTTCTTTGATGAAGACTTTGTTATGAAAGTCCTAGAACCTTTCCTTTGGAGGTTTAATTCAGGCCATCAGTGGATTCTTTTGATCTACACTTTCTCCTTTGTTTCCAAAGGATGTGGACAGTTACCAGTATAATGTCTTGAAATATAAAGTTCAGGTTCCTTTTTCTTTTTTAGGTGGGTTTCAGGGCATCAGTGATTATTAAATTATATCTCAACCTGTTTTCCAGGTCAGGTTTTCTACATCACAGATCTTACATTTTTCTCTTCTTCTTTCAATTTTTTAATTTTGTCTTTCTTTGGCGATAGTTATGAGGATGGGGTGCTCAATTTTGCTGACTTAAAATATAGACCATTGCAGGCTATAAGTATCTCTAGGTCTCATTACACAAAGGTTATGAACAAACAGTTCTCAAAAATTATGCCACAAATTCCTAAAATATTTATATCCTTTGACCTAGATTCCTTATGGCTAAGACATATTCCCAGAAATCCCAGGGAAACTCCTCAAAACTCTAACAGATTTATAGCAGTACTTTTTGTAGAAAGAAGTAACAATACAATTCACATTCATCAATTGGGGGAAGGAGGAACAAATTGTGGCACATTAATCTTGAATGGTATTATACAACAAGTAATGATGAATACAAATATAAACATCGGAAGACAGAGCAACTGAAGGAAAATCAAGCAGGGCCAAGAAGATGATACAATGGATGAAAACAACCACAGTAATGCGGTTAAACAGCTATGCTCAGAAATGAGAATGATAAACCTCAGTCCTAAATAAGAGACGTGAAAAAGTACCTCCTACTGTTCTCTGGTGGCGTTCTCTGACTAGGGAATACTACATGTCTCACTTGGTTGATAAAGTTAATCTTGCTGTACTGTTGCTGTGGTTTTATGTTTATGTTTAATTGTTAATGCTGCATTCTGACTTCTGACTTTATCACTCAATGCAAAACTGTTAAGTAAAAAAGTCTCTTCCTAAAATAAATTAAATTGCATTTTAAATCAGCAAAAACCCACCCTCTCTCCCTCCTACTACAATTTCAAAAATATATGTATATGTATATATAGATACACATGAAATATGATATAAAATGTATGCAGACATACATGCATATATACATCCACTCATACATGTAACTATTTCCTCAGAATCAAAACTGTCATCATTAGATGATAGATGAGGACTAGATCAGCAAAGATGGAGTATTTTATATGTCTCAAACATATAGTGGAGAAATATATGCAGCACAGTAAGGTGCCTATCGACAGTACTCCCTGCCTTCTTTTGTTTTCTGGTGTTCCTGATGGTAGTTTGGGTGATGGTCCATTTATTTCAGGGACAGAAATAAGGCAATGGAAGAGAACTGAGTTTTGGGGGAGTTGTCCCAGATTTTAAAATCTGAAAATGAAGGTGATTTTATACATATACACATATATACACATACATATATATGTGTGTGTATTTGTGTATTATATGTGGTATATATTTATGTATATGTATATATACACACATGGATATGACTATATTGGCATATTTATATACGCCTACACAAAACATACAAACCATATATGCACAGATCTATAAATATATAAATATATGCCAATGTATATATATAATTTTCAATACATTTATATTACTATACTCTAATTTATATTATTTTATATTCATAATTCTGTACTCTAATATTTACATTGCTTAGAAATAGATTGCATCAATAATTTTCTGTAGTCTTATTCCAAGTTCCCAAGATTTTCAAAATTGAATTTTTACTATATTGTTATTACTGTATAAATCTTTCTTCTGCTTCTGTTCACTTCAGTCTGTATCAATTTATAGAAGTTTCCCCAGCTTACTCTGAAACTATCCCTTTCATTGTTTCTTTTTTTTTTGAGGGGGGAAGGCAAGGAAGTTGGGGTTAAGTGACTTGCCCAAGGTCACACAGCTAATAAGTATGTCAAGTGTCTGAGACCAGATAAGAATTCAGGTCCTCCTGACTCCAGGACAGCTGCTCTATTCATTTCACCACCTAGCTGCCCATTGATTTTTACAATACACTAATATTCTATCCATTTAATAACTTGTTCAGCCATTCCCTAAGTGATAGTCACCTGCTTAGGTTGCATTCTTTGTCACACAAAAAGAGCTATAAATATTTTTTTAAGTTCTTATTACAGTTTGTTTGACTTAAGACTAATCCTGTGTATTTCTATACCCAATTGTGTGTTTACGAGTACTCTTCTTTCCTTTGACTTACGAGAGAGGTTCCATCAAGTATCTCCACCCCTTTCTCGATATTTTTTTTTTTATCAACTTCTACTTGTCCACCACAATTGCATAAGAACATTTTCCCTAACTTTCCTTTCTTGTTCTCTTTCCAGGGTATTTCTCTTCCTCTACCTTTCCATTCTTCTTTTAAGATCAAGACCCTATTAAGCAATTCCCAGTTCTATGGTCTAATGTGACTCTTTCTCTAAAGCCCTGGGGTTCAGAGGGGATAAGCAGATGACATCCCTACATTTACATATAAGCAATTTATCTTTGTTTAGCACTTATTTTAATACAAGTTTACCTTTTTATATTTTTCTTAACTCTGATGTTTGAAATTCAAAGTTTCTATGCAGCTTTGAAATTTTCATCAGTGACACTTGGAAGCCCTCAGTTTGATTACACACACATTTTTCCCCTGTAGGATTGATTATATTCAGTTTTACTGGGTGTGATATTCCTCTCTGAAAGCCCCTATCCTTTGCTTTTTGGAGGATCATATTTTTAAGTTCTCCTCTTCTTTATAGATATGGATGCTAAATCATGTATGATTCTTATTGTAACGCCTTTGTACTTGAATTCTTCCTTTCTGATTCTTTTTAATTTGACCTGGAAGCTCTGAATTTTGACTCTGATATCCCTGGGAATTTTCATTTTGGATTTTCTTCCAGGAGGATACCTATGGATTCTGGGAAGTTTTACTTTAAGATTTCTTGAGAGATGACATCTGAGTTGTGCTCTCTCTCTTTCTCTCTCTCTCTCTGTCTCTCTCTTTCTCTTCAGATGGTCCAATGATTCTTAATTATTTTTTGCTTTTTGGGGGGAGGGGGAAGGATAGGGCAATTGAGGTTAAGTGACTTTCCCAAGGTCACAAGGCTAGTAAGTGTTAAGTGTCTGAGGCTGGATTTGAACTCAGGAACATCTGACTCCAGGGCCAGTGCTCTATTCATTGTGCCACCTAGCCACCCTGATTCTTAATTTTTTTCTCCTGGGTCTGTTGATCTGTTTTCCTGGTCAATTCTCTTTACTATGGGATGCCATACATTTTCTTTGATTTTTCAGTGTTTTGATTTTCCTGTTTCTTATTGCTTTAGGGAGTCATTGGCTTCTATTTGATCCATTTTATTTTGGGGTGTTTTTCTTTTCTTGGTCAAGGTTTTGTACCTCTTATACCAAGCTGTTAATTCCCTTTCCAAGACTTCCTTGCATAGCTCCTATTTATTTTCTTTTTATAATCAAATGCCCTTATTTTATTTATTTTTTTAAAAATCTTAAAAAAAAAACCTTCTTGCTTCATTTCTTCCAGGAATTCTAGTTGAATGTGTGCCCATGCTACATTGTTCCCCGAGACTTTGTAGATATTTTGGAGTCATTCTCTTCTTCTGGGTTTGTGTTTTGAGAATCTCTGTCACCATAATAATGCTTTTTTATATTGGGATATTTTTACTATTGAAGATATTCACTCTGCTAGTGTACTTTCTGACTTCAGACTTTATGTTAGGACCAGACTCTGTGGACTTCTACAAGGAAAGTATGGGAGAGGTTGTGTAGTTCTCTTCTTGGAGGGGGATTAAATATCATGTTATTCCAGGATCTTGGGAACAACTCATGAAAATTGTCAGTGTTCCTAACATAGTCTGATCAAGGACAAACTCTGATCACCCTTCCTTTGGTCTGAGCTTTATAAGGTCCTGGCCTGGGTTTGGTTTGGAGCCATTTTCTATGGACCACTCTATTTCCCCACGGCCAACTGAAGTAGACAAATGATTCCTGGCCTTTGTGATGTTTTCTTAGACTTAGGGATCAAGATTTAATCTGTCACATTTTCTAGATCTGTTTAGAAAAGGTATTTTAAAATATTGATTTATTTTTGTGGGAAAGGGGAACTTGTATTTTTTCCTGTTCCTCTACTTTGACTTTGCCAAAGCTACCAATGATCTTTTAATTGTCATATTTGATGTCCTCTTTCAAATCTTTTTTCCTTCTTGACTTCTCTTTAGAATTTGATACTATTGATCAACCTGTCCACTTGACTATTTTTCTTTGGAATTGCATGGCATTACATTCTTGATTCTTACATGCATGCGCGCGCACGCACACACACACACACACACACACATACAAACACACACACACACACAGTGCCTCAATATATCAAATCTATTCCCTTAGGAACTTCAAACCTTCCTTTGCAGATCTCTATTAGGGGAACAACTGCAGTGGGAATTCACCTTTATGGGGCCAGGTACAAGTAATTCCCTGTTTCAACCACCTAAAAAAAGGATAAAAGATAGTCCTTTTTGAGAATTTATAATTAATTTATCTGACTATAAAAGCAAGTCATGAGAGAGCCTATGAAACTCTGCTCCAGAGAGTCTCTCCATTGGCTCCATTGTATAAACTGAGGAGCTATTACTCCACTGACTCCTCAGGTTGCTCTGGGAACTTCTCTTGCATTCCATCTAATTCCTCAGTGGTGAAACTGATTTACTCCCTCCTTCCTTGGTGGTAGAAATCACACTCTGTAGAGTAGAATAAACCTGGGATTTTCTTACCCCCACTCATAGTTTCCATTTTTTTTTTCTTACTTCTAGTCTCATTCTCCATTCTAATGGCTATGATTTTAGCATAATTCAGGAAAAACTCTGGGACAGAGATAAAACTTTTACCATAAAATCCATGGATTTCTGGCTTTAGCCTGTTGGACTCCATTACCCATCCAGGAATTCTCTCTTCTTGCATGGCAAGTATCTCCATTAGCAGCCCCTCATCTATCATAGTACAGGCCTTAGTGCTCTGTTTCAATTTGCCTAGTGTGTTGGGTCAGTTTACTTTTAGTCTTTTTATTCTGGCAGTCTAACTTCTTCTGGCAGATGATCAATAGCAACCAGGAAATAACTAGAACTGATGCTTTCCCTGCCCTTCCTGTAACTGCCTCAAACAGTTCCATTTGAAAAAATGTCTGCTCCCTATTCCATTGAGAGGATCCCCATTATAGTACCAAAAGGGCCTTTGTCACAGAGTGACATGAAATCACATCTAGTTATTCACTTTTTTTCCATCTTAATATTTGTAGAGCTCTGCCTATAATTCAACCAGGATATAAACCACTGGACCACCTTGTCCCAATTAAGAACTACAACTAATGTTAAGGGTGGACCTACTCAACCAGAACTTTCTTAGCTCAGGCTCAATTTTGATACAAAATGGGGCATATGTAGGTCATTAAGAAGATAACAGAAGGAAATTTAGTTAGTCTTAAAATTGAAAGGATATTCAACAAAGATATAGTTGCTTTTAACTCTTTAAGATGAAGCAACTACATCTCCATGGGCTTCTAGGTGGCATGGTGAATATGGCCTAGAGTCAGGAAGACCCATTTTCCTAAGTTCAAATCTGGCCTCAGACACTAGCCATATGTCCCTGGTCTGTGTAACCTTGATTGCACCAGTTTCTTTATTTCTAAAATGAACTGGAGAAGAAAATGATAAACAACTCCAGTATCTTTGCCAAGAAAACCCCAAATGGGGCCATGTAGAGTCAGACATGACTGAAAATAACAACATCTCCATTAAAACATGTACTGTCAAGAGGGTGGTGACTTAAGTCATCTTTCTTGGGAGTCAGACCTCACGTGGATGGGCTTTTTATGCCCTTGCATTAGCACAAAGCCAGGTCAATATGGTCATAGGTTACTACGATGTTAAGGTAAATATGACTTGAGCTTTGTCTCATATCCAAGTCTATTAAGTCCCCACTTTGTTGCCTTTCAGGAAAAAAAAAAAAACAACTAATGTTGCAAGATCTGTCCCCACAAATATCATTGGGGTGTTGTTTTACAACTCAAAGAGAGGCAAAATAGCCATCTCCAGTCTCTTCTTTCCTAATTCTCCTCCAAGAAAGACTTTAATTCCTGCTGAGAGGGGAAGCAGTGGTAGAGGGTAGAGGGTAGAGTACTTGGCTAGAATTATATCTGTCTGCTCTCTTAAATATTACTAGTCTAGGGGATTTGGTTTCCAAGTTCAAGCTAACAGTTGATCATTATTTCATGAATTGGGGAGAGGAGGACCCCACGTTATCCAAGCCTTAAGGTCCTTCCAACTAAATACCAGCACCACAATATTTAGGGGGGGGGGAGAGAGAGAGAGAATTTTGAATCTTAATTTTTTAGTGTTCTCAGTGTTGTAAAGTGGAGATAGTAACATTATAGAGACTGCTAGCTCCTCTCATGCTAGCTTCTTCCCAGAAACCCTTCCTTCTGTAAACTGGAATGAGGTTGGCATATTAAATCTTCTTCCCTGAAGATAGAAGTCAAAAATCCAAAGATATTTGAAGCAGGTCCTGAAGAATGAAAAGCTCTCTTCTCTCCTTCTCTCATTCCTCATACTAGGAATTGATCTCCATCACTAAGAAGAGAGTACCATATGAAAAGACTTCAGGAGTATAAAGCCATGCACAAGCAGATTTCCAGAGGACTGCTGCTGTGGACAGCTTTAAAGGTTCTGATTGCATAGTATAGTGAGCTCTCTATTCAATAAAAAATCAGAGCAAAATATTCATAGAAAATCAAAATATAGCATTCACAATGTCACAATTTATCACAGAAAATCAAAATACAGCATTCACCACGTCACAACGCAACAACTTCTCACTAAAATGGCCACATAGTTTTTACCACAGTGGTAAACAAAGTACATAGTTTTAAAGAAAGTACATTCATTTATTCAATCACAAAATCTTTAATTCAATCACAATGTACAAAAGTCAAATTTATCCACCCCTAGGTCATAGTACATCCCAATCTTCTTACTCAGTACACAGTATCCAAGTAAAGTCTTCTTTCAGCTTGACTTGAGGCTGGCTCTCAGTTTCCATGGCTCCTCTTCCATGGTCCCAGATCCAACTGTCACCTGGGTTCAATGGCAGGCAGCTCCCAGCTCCTTGTCTAGCTCTTTGTCTAGTTCTTCATTCAGTTCCTGTTCCATATTGAAGCTCACAGTGTCCAATCCACCCCAAGTCCTTCACAGTTCCTATTTCTGGGAAAACAAAGCTTAACAGAGCCACAATAATATTCATGCACATTGCTGGTGCCATCATCAATACACTATCTGCCTATGAAATCATCTCAGACCTACCAACAAGGTCTGAGAACTCAACACAAATCATCAACATAGAAATCAACATAGGCCCACAAACAAGGTCAGCACAAATCATCAGTAAAGTCCCAGGATCTCCAAAACCCTCTTCCAGGACTTATGCAAACATACAACCAAAAAAATCCTCTTTCAGCACTTCCAGTAAGTTCCCAGGGCTTCTGTACAAATATCACAAACATACATCAACACAGGCAAACAGACAAACACAGTGCCAGGATATCACAAGTTTTCTCCTTCTTGACTCTGCCACCACAACAGTCCTCCTCTCAGTTCTGCTGCCTCTAGCCTGGGTCTCTTCTTACATATGGTCATTAGCTCTTCCCCTTCCTCTTTCAGGAGTTCATGAGGTCTAGGGTTCACAAGTTGTGGGGGTCACACATTCTGTTTCTTTTTTTTTTTTTTACCTTTTTTTGGAGGGCAGTTGGGTTTAAGCCCCTTGCCCAAGGTCACAGGGCTAGTAAGTATTAAATGTCTGAGGTCAGATTTGAACTCAGATCCTCCTGACTCCAGGGCCAATGCTCTATTCACTGTGCCACCTACTCGCCCCACATGTTCTGTTTCTTAACAGACTTGATAAAAGGCTCAGAAGAAGCTTGAACTCAAATAAGGTGTTAAATCAATAGCTGAAACAAGGTGGGAACTATTTCTGTGCTTGCCATTACAGGGAGTGGAATTACACTAACTTAATCCATTTTTTTGGAGGGGAAGGCAGAGCTAAACCTGGTTGTATCACACCAACAATATACTTGACAAGTTAGAAAGTAACTTAGATAATAAAACGAATTGAAGAATGCATCAAAAATAATTGAACACTGATGGAAAGAATGGACATTCAAGGCTTTCTAAGTAATGGTTACAAATTTTTTAATTGGTGAGAAACTGGGATAGTCATCAAGTAAAGTATGCTTAAATAACTCTAAAGAAAATATCATTGGTAATCAAATATTATCAGTAAAATATCATTAAATATGCTTCAAACAGCATTAAAGAAAATGCTACCTTTTTAGTGCAAGATCTCACCGAGCTCTTTTGCACATATGTAAAAGCAAGCAGAATGGCATTTACTACCTTGTTTCAGCTATTCCAGTGCCTTTGAGCCTCACCTGTGATTTGGAGGTGGGAGGAACTTGCTGATGCTATGGGAAGGGTTGGAACAGGAAGGAGGTAATGATATAAAAGCTTGAGCACAGCTGGAACTGAGCAGAACTGAGAGGGAGAACTCTTGTTGTGTCTGATACTTCATCTGTTCTGTCTGTGTTGATTTCTGTTTGTGTTACTTTGTCAGACAGAAGCATCCTGTCTGTTGACTTTTGTTCATTGCACAGGCAGAAAATGAATTGAGATGATAGTGCTGCCAATGTGTGTGAATATTGTTGTAACTCTGTTAAGTTTGATGTGTGTAGATATTGTTGTGGCTCTGTTAAGTTTTCTCTTCCCAGAAACAGAGACTTCAAAGGGCTTGATCTGGACTGGTCACTGTGAGCTTTGAGCTGGTGCAGGAACTGGAACAGGAGCTGAGAGCTGCCTCCCTGTGAATCCAGGTGACTGTTGGGTAAATTCAGACAAAAAGTGAGATCATGGAGGAGGAACCATGAGTTTGGTAGTCAGCCTCAAGTCAAGATGTAAGGACCTTTCCTTGGGTACTTGGTGCTGACAGACAAGATCATGATTTACTGTGACCTAGGGGTGGGAGAACTTTGTACTTTGTACCCCTTAAGGAAGATTGAGTTAAGGATGATTGGAAGCTAGTCTCCCATTAAGATAAAAGAAGACTTTCTGACTGAAGAGATTAAAACAATGTGACCTAGGGATGGGAGACCTTTGCTTTGTATCCCTTAAGGATGATTGCTCCTTGAGGATGATTGAGTGAAGGACTTATTGAATGAAATCTTTTGTTTAAAACTATGTGGCCACTTTAGTAATAAGTTGTTATGTTATACACTGTGAATGTTGAACTTTGGTTTCTGTGAATGTTTTGCTTTAGTTTACTATTGAATAAATAGAGAGTTCACTATACTATATGATCAGAACCTTGAATCTATCCACAGTAGCAGTCCTCTGGACATATTTCTGATGGTCTTAGGAACCTCCTCTATCTGTCTCCAGGCGGGGTTCCGCCCACATGCAGACATGCCCACATATGACTATTAAAGGGTTACAGCATTAGGAAGGTTGAGAACCACTGATCTAAAAGGACACATTGTTATAGAATCATAACACACTTTAATGGTACTTTTATGTAATTGATTAGAAGAGCATAAATAGTTCCTTTCATCAGCAATACTAAGAAGATATCTACTCCCATAATAATTCTATTATTTTAAGCTTCAATAGAATTGTTGCTTCTGTCATAATATGACATTTGATAGATTGGGAGCCAGAAGGTTAGAAACTCTTAGATAGAAGTTCATACCACAAATCCAAAATCACTTCATATTTGCTAATCCTGTCTCTGGTTCAAATCTGGTATTTAATCACTGTTGGGAAATTGAATTGTGGACACATTTCATCAATGAAACTCTTCTGAAAATCATAATCTTAGAGTTTCCTGGAAACATTAAGTGGTTAAGAGCCTTTCCAACTGTTATATACACATAGTATGTGTCACATACATAAACTGAATTTAGATCATCCTGGGATAATATTAACATATTATCTGATTCTATAAATAGTATCAATGGCTTCTCATATGAAAGTATGAGGGTGACCTTGAGGTTTTAAGTCTGTGCCATGAAAGGATATTGTCTAAATGTTTTCAGTAATCTGGAAAGACTCAGACTGAATACCTGAAGTTCAGCTAAGTACAGAAAGTAGTCAACATCATTCATGAGAACAGGACTTTTTTAGCCAAAGCAACTTATAATAAAGCTATAAAAAAATCTTAATCTGTAAGCAGTACCATTTTGTTTCCTCATTAATAGTGGCAAATTGTGGAAAGGAGAGAAAAAACACATTTTCAATTAACTAAGATTTTTTGCAGACTATTAGAGATGGAAGAGACCCTATGCTCCGTTTGATTCAACCCACATATAATCAAGATTCCTTTCTATAGCACCTCCATTGATCACCCAGCACACTCAAAGACCCCCAGTGAAGGGGAATTCAATTCCTCATGACATGACCCATTTCACATTCTGATTGCCCCAACTACCATCTATTATTCTAGTTCTGCCTGCTGGGGCCCAGCAGAAGAAATCATGAAAGCTATTGTGTCCTTCAACGTGCTCTCTCTCCAAGTGAAATATTCTCAGTAGTCTTAACAAATCTTTTTATAGCAAGTATCCCACTTGTTTATGTCTTTTCTAAAAGCTAATGCTCAGAACACTATATACATAACATGACCAGTGCATACCTTACTGACATAATTATTATTAATGTAGAAAAAAAGTAGAATGAATTTCCTTCTTTCTCTGGATGCAGATAGTGAGTTCCTCTGACTGGAGCTCCACAACGAAATAATTAATGACAACTTTGTATCTATGTCAGAGGGAATTCTTGTTTAAACATTGGTTGCATTAAATGGCCTTTGTCATTCCATGATTATGTGTTAATTCATCATCTATTTTATTATACCACTTCTTGGTTGTTAGAGTATGAAGTAGCTGGTGTGGTGAAGAGATATTTTTACTTTTCTTGAGTTGTGTGATTCTTTGTTTTAACTTCCATGGTCTTGTCTTCTTGCCATACATTTGTGGACATAAAAGATCTGGAGATGCCAACAGGCTGCAAAACCAATATGCAACATCAACATTATGCAATCCAAGAAAGCTAATAGCCCATCAGTTGTAGTCTGGTTGAACAAGTTGTGGTATATGATTGTGATGGAATATTACTATGCTATAAAAAATGATGAGTTCAGTGATTTGAGGAAAACATGGCAAGACTTGCCCAAAATAATGAAGAGTGAAATAAGTAGAAGCAAGAGATAATTTTATATAGTATGAGCAATATTATTTTGAAAATGAGTTTGAGCAAATATCCAAATTACCTATAAAGGACATGTAAAGAAAGATGCTATCTTCATCCAGAAAGAGAACTGACAAATAGAAGTATGTATAGAATAATTTTACAGACAGACAGACACACGTATCCCTGTAGTCATCTCTGGAGGTACAGAGGGAAGAAGAAAAGAAAAGGAAGAAATTTACATGACAATTTTGTTCTATATTTAAAAGGAATTAGAAGTTGTGTATAGTAGGTTTGCAGTTTCATGTACACTCATCTTGTTTTATTGTACTATGTTATGAAAATGGTTATTTTATTCCATATATTATAAATGTTTAAAAAGAAAGCTAATAGGATCCTGGGTTAGATTGAGATAAGAATGTAATAATAGTTCCTTTGTATTCTGCTATTTTCAGATACAATTTGTAGTATTTTTCTGAGTCCTAGGTGCCCTTAAAATGAGCATTTATAAACTTCTAGATAGTTCTAGTACTTTGACAAAATGATGAAGGGCCTTCTGTCTAGTCAAAATTGGTTGAAGGAACTGGACAATTTTGCTTGGATGAGAGGGGGCTCTGGGGGAAATGATAGCTGTCTAAATATTTAAATATTTCTTTTTAAATATTTCACATATACTGATCTCTAAGTAATGGAGGCAAGCAACACAATAAAGGAAACTGAAAAGTGGGGCAGGAGGGGATGGGAAGCAAAGGTGCCTGTCGTCATGGTAGAGAAAGGCTGGAGATGTAGCCTGGAAAGGTAGCATGGCAGGTCAGAGTGACTAAGGCAAAGGAGAAACACTAAGGCCTGATTTCAAAGTCCAAAAAGGCAAAGAGTAGTTTTTAGTATTTTTATTTATTTTGTATTTAATTTATGGAATAAAACAAGCATTTCCATAAGATGGGATAATAAAAAAAAGATGATTGCACATGAAACTGCAAATCTATTATGCATAACTTGCATTGCTCTTAAATATGTAATAAAGTTACCATGTAAATTTAATTTTTTTCTTTTTTCTCCTTTTCTCCTTTCCTTCCCCCTGCCCTGGAGATGGCTACCATTAGACATAGATGTGTGTATGTATGTACATATGTATGTATGTACATATGCATGTATGTATGTACGTATGTATGCATGTAAAATCATTCTATGCATACTTTTACATATTAGTTCTTTCTCTGGATTCAGATTGTGTTCTCCTTTATATGTCCTTTGTAGTCAATTTGTGTATTTATAATAGTCAAAGTGACCAATTCAAAGTTGTTCATAAAACAATATTGCTATTACTATATACTATGTTCTTTTCTCATTTCACTCTTCGTTATTTTGTGCAGGTCAATCCATTTTTTTCCTAAGGTCATTGAGCTGAAAAAGGGTCTTTTTAAGAGAGGAAAGTCTAGGCTGGGCAGCTAGGAGGTGCAGTGGAGCATCACAAAGAGTCAGACACTATTGAAAATAATTCACCAACCACAAACAAGAATGCAAATTCTGGTTATGAATACACCAAACACAAGCCATTAAATACATTGTCACTGCATTTTACAAATATTGTCCGGTTGTAACTACCTTTAAGATGGTCCATACTGAAGTGTTCTCTTATGGATTTTACAGTTACGGAGCGTGACTAAAATTAGTCACCTAGTAAATCAATATGTGCAGTTTCCATTGCTTCCCATACTCTATTAGGCCCTGCCATTTCCCTTAATTTTACATTGTAAAGCCAAGTACTGATGGTTTTAGGTGACCCCTGTGACCCCTGTGAAAGGGTCGTTCAGTCCCAAAGGCGTTGTGACTCACAGGTTGAGAACCGCTATTTTAGAGCCTTGTAGTTGAACTTATAGAAAAACCCTTGGCTGATTGAGAAGAAGCAAGAAGTTATCATGGTTCATGACAAGGCAACTCTCTAAAGCTTTAAACATAGGCCAGTAAATTCTGTTTTGACATTTATTTGAACATTAAAGTTGTATTTAATATATTAATACATACACAGTTGTCTAAATTCATAGGAGCATTATTCATTCTACTTGTATTCTTGCTATAGTATCAAAATCAACAAGCTCTAAGGATATCTTAGTTCCTGACACTGTACTAGGGATTGTGCAAATCAAGGTGAATACATCTGTATCCTGCTTTCCAAGAGTTTATAATCTGATAGCAAAACATAACAGAATAATAGAAAGAAAAATAATACATATGCATCATGATAAATTAATAGGGAATCTAGAATGGTCCTTTCCCATCTAACACCATTTCTAAAATCTAAATTCATTATTCTTTTGTTTTAAACACTCATTTCCATCATAAGACCTGGTAACATACTATTTTATTCCATACTAATAAATGATAGGTTCCTCACAAGTTCATTAAAATTCTTAATTCTATCAAATTTCATTCTCTTTTTTATAAAACTTAAATGAACATCCTAGCATTCAGTGAGCAAAAATGATTGTCTTTTACTTCAATTTAGTGGTGAGTTACTTTGTTTCTTCACTATTCTTCACTTTAAAAGAATGAGTTAAAACAATTTGTGTGTTATCACACAGAATGTCTTCTTGCATAATTTGATAACTATCTCTCTTTCTATTGTTTTTAGGATAAAAAAGACAGTTTGTGTTTGTACCATCATCATTACCATATTTTTATGTTATACTTGCTAGGGTTCTCAATAAGTTAATTAAAATAATGAACATATGTTTTGTGTTTGAATGTCTGGGATGTGGGAAACTTAAAAGATAAATAATTATGCATAACATGGGACAGAATGATTTCTCAGGCCAAGAAGCAGAAAAATTTTATATCATACAATGTCAGGGCTGCAATTAGAACTTCTCTCTCATCATTCCTATTTCTATTCTCTTCCTATGACATTATAAAATAACCTTTTACTTTTGAAAAAGTGTAAATTCAAAATGTTGACAAAATATGTTCATCTGAAATCCTATTCTAGGCATAACATTGTAAGATTTCATTAAATTAGAAACTCTTGAATAAAATTCTAATTAATTTTTTTTCCAGTTCAAAAATCCTTCATATAGAAGATGGTGGCATAGAGGGAGGAGAACTCTGTGAGCTCCTCTCATAACCACCTCAAATACCTAGACTCTAAACAAATTTTAGAGCTCCAGCACCCATAAAATGCCAGGGAAACAAAGCTCCTGCTGAAGACAGCCTGTCAGGCAGACAGGAAGGGCTCATTGCAGCCCTGGGAGTCCAGCCCACCCCGGCCTGAAACCAGTTAGCCACAGGGTAGCCAGGACAAGCCATGGCTGGCACGCTTGGGAGAGTGCATCACTGGCAGCTGTGGCATTTTCCAAAATTATCAACCCATAACAGACAAGGACAAAGTGAAAGGTCAGTGGAACTCAGCTAAATTTGGGGGCAAGAAGTGGGTCTGGCTGTCTACCCCTAGAACAAGAAAGCAGCAGAAGTGGCAGCCCTGCAGCCACCTCCAAATGGCTGCTTCAGAGTTCCCAGCCTACAGCTTGCAGGGGGGCTAAGTGACCATTCAGAGGCTAAGTGCTCTTGCCTTAACCTGCCTGGATCAGGATCATGGTCTTTGCTGTTGGTCCTGAAATGCATGACCAGTGAGCCAAAGCTGGAAGGGGCTGCAGAGATGGCAGCCTCTTAATAGTTCCAGCTGCAAAAACTCCAGTGATTTGGGACAGAGCTTTCCTCTCTGGAAACAGAGATCTACAGAGCCCAAAAGTCAAGTAATTGACTGGCAACATGAGCAAACAAAGGAAGGAAAGTAAGCACAGCAATCCAACTTTAGATTCCTTTTTTGGGGACAAAAGGGATCAAAGCATGGAACAGGAGGAAGACAACAGAGTCAGAACTCCCACACCAAAAGCTTCCAAGAAAAATGTAAATTGGTTACAAGCCATAGTGCAGTTTAAGAAGGATTTTGAAAACCAAATAAGAGAAGTGGAGAAAAAATTGGGAAAAGAAATGAGAATGATGCAAGAAAATCATGAGAAGAAAGTCGACAACCTGACTGAAGAAAATAACACCTTAAAAATAGATTAATTCAAATGGCAAAGGAGGCCCAAAAAGCCAATGAGGAGAAGAATGCCTTAAAAAGTCAAATTTGCCAGATGGAAAAAGAATCTCAAAAGCTCACTGAAAAGAATAATTCCTTCAGAATTAGAGTGGTGCAAATGGAAGCAAATTACTTTATGAGAAATCAAGATACTATTAAAGAGATTTAAACAAATGAAAAAATAGGAGACAATGTGAAATATCTCATTGGAAAAACCACTGACCTGGAAAATAGATCCAGGAGAGACAACTTGAAAACTATTGGACTATTGAAAGCCATGATAAAAAACAAAAACAAAAAACAAAAAAACAAACCTAGAAAGCATCCTACAAGAAATTCTCTAAGCAAATTGCCCTGATATTTTAGAACCAGAGGGCAAAATAGAACTTGAAGGAATTCACTGATCACTTCTTGAAAAAGATCTCAAAAAGAAAACTGGGAATTTTATAGCCAGGTTCCGGAGTTCTCAGATCAAGGAGAAAATATTACAAGCTGCCAAGAAGAAACAATTTGAATACGGTGGAAACACAGTTAGGATAACCCAGGATCTGGCAGCTTCTACACTGAGGGATTGAAGGGCCTGGAATATGATATTCTGGAGAGCAAGGGAGCTAGGATTAAAACCAAGAATCACCTACCCAGCAAAATTGAGTATAGAGTTCCAGGGGAAAATATGGTCATTCAATGAGGTGGAGGACTTTCAA
>CM053591.1:2301614-2316419 GCA_028646515.1 Pseudochirops corinnae | reverse complement strand
GGGCTCTCAGCAGTCTTTCTCTCAGCAACTCAGGCTCCACGATACTGGATACTGCTCTCCCAAAGTCCTTCTGGCCTTCTCTAGGCTTGGGCCTCTCTCCAATTCACAGCTCCTCCCAGTTCAACCCTCTCTCTTCATGTCAACAAGTCCATCTCACAAGTGGGATTCACAAGCTCTGGGTTTTAACACTCAACTCAAAAACCAAGCTAATACAGGGATATCTTCAAATTCCATTACCATTACAAGTGTCCAATTAATTTTTAATATTTTCTTTAGAAAAAGATTGAATATAATCTTCATTGCATCATACTGTATAAAATATGCAATTAATATTTCTGATTTTCTGCATTTGCTTGTGAGGCTTTTTATGTTTTAATATGTGATTGATTTTTGTAAAGTCACCATAAATAGCACAGAAATTTGTAATCTTTATTGTATTCCCATTTTATGGTCTCCATAGGCCTATCATATGTATTTTTTTCTAAAATTTAATTCGGATCCTTCATTTCTTGTTTGTTTCTGTTTTGGTTTGGTTACTTTAGATCCAAGAGAGTTAGAAGGAGGTCCTTCTCTATTAGAATTTCATATCAATTTCTCCCTGTCACTCATTTAATTTTTCCTTTAACTATTTAGATGTTATGCCATTTGGTCCTCATGTCATCCCACCCCTTTATGTCTCCAGATCTACTTCCCACTTAAAATCACAAGCTGTCTGGGATGAAGTGTCAATATATCTTGTTTTGCACTCTTATTACAAGAACTAGTTTAACCACAATATCGTGGATTCAGTGGACAAACAGCTATAAAGTAAGATTTGCCCCAGAGCCCTAGAAACAAATACTCTATGACTTCTCCTCTCCTGTCCTATGAAACACTGCTGTCTCCCTGAATGGTCTGACTGTACCAGAGCTGGGAGCCACCCTCACTGGCGAGCTCAATGAACCTTGCAAATGCTTACAATTTCTGTTCCACTTACTTGGTTATTCCTATCTCCCCTCAGACTGTCTATGTTTAGTATTGATATTAATTTATTTTCTAGGATTCCTATCAGCACAATGGGTTTTACCTGTTTGTCTCTATTAATTTTAGCATTTTAAATTGAATTATCTCTTTTTGTCTCTTTTATTTTCTACTTTTGCTGTTTCGTTGGCTAAGATTACGATCACTGCCCATGCCTTTTTCACCTTTTGTAATATATGAAATGCATATATTATGATGCATAATAGCTTTTCTGCCAAACTCTTATTTTGACTCCATGTGCGTCTTTCTACTTCAAGTGTGTTTCTTGTAAGCAACATGTCATTGCTTTCTATCTTCATTCTGCTCTCCTTTTCTATTTTATTTGTGTGTTCATGCCATTCCCATTTACAGTTATAATTATTTGTGTTGTATTTTCCTCTTTGTTTCCTATCCCCTGTTTATAAAGAAAAAAATAGGATAATGAAAGAGGAGTGGGTTCAGGACCAATGCTCTGGGTTCGATGTAATCTATTTCTGTTCCTCTGCATATATTCTTTTTCCCTAACCTACTAATTTAACAACATATTCTTGTCTTTTCCTTTTGGCCTCTCTTTGCAATCTATCCTTTTAAGTTAGAGTTTATTTTGTTTAGGAATACTTCCCTAAATAAATTCTCCCTTTTCTACTTCCTTTCCCTCCTCTTTCCCTGTTGAATAAAATGCATTTCTGTATCCAACCATGTGTACATCCTTTCCTCCACTGACCAGTTCAGATGAGGGTGTTAGCTGCTTTCCCTCCATTCATCCTTTTTTGTATAGATTTCTAGTTATGCACCTCAATTATGTGAGATAATTTTCCTCATCCTTCCTTTAACCCTTGCCCGAAAAGGTATTCTTCTCCCCCTTACTTTCCATTCTTCTTTTAAGATAATCAAAACAGGATAGATTCCTAGGCCCTCTATTTAAGTTGATGATAATAGATGTCAGTCAAAATGCCTCTATTAAGGGCCTACTATGTATCTGGGGTACCTGGAGTTACAACGAATGGCAAGACAACCCCTGACCTTGAGGAGCGCACAATCGAATGGGCGCAACACTATGCAAATAGTACTGTCCAAATAAACTACATGTGAGATGATATGAAATAATAAACTGAGGAAAGATACTAGCATGAAGGGGGATTAGGAAAGGGTTCTTGTGGAAGGCAGGATTTGGCTAGGTTAGAGGAAGTCAGGAGAGCTGGGATGTGGAGAAAAGGAGGTAGAGCATTCCAGGCCCAGGCAGCAGACACTGAAATGCTCCATATAATTTATTTTCCTCCTTGCTTTTGGCTGCCACAGATCCTCTTGGCTTTCATCGGGGCTTAGATTCAGAGTTGTGAGTCCTAATCCAGGGCAAGAAGGGCCAGAGGCAGGGACATGCATGTGGCACAGAGGATGGAACATCTATCTGCTTTCACAGCATTCCGGGAGCCTCTGTGTACTGTTTAACCTCTTCATTTTGCCTCTGGCCTCTACTCACAGCTGCACCTTTTGTGTCCTTTACCCTTCCCCAGTTTGGGAGAGTGCTAAAGATGAGGGAAGGGTTCTTATACTCCCTTATCAGAAGTTCTACTTCAGTCACTTGTCACTGCCTACCAGGTGAAATAATCAGTGAGAAAACTTCCCTTCAATCATATAGGCAGAGTCCATCTTGGTTTTTCTTAACCATTGACACTGCTGTCTACACACTGACCACTTGTCGTACTGCAAAAGAATATCTTGGATTGGAAGTCAGCTTTTCTGTTCACCACTCATCTTGAATATCTACTCTTGGAACACACACTTCTACTTTCTGACATGTACCACTACACCTATTCAAGATGAAGGGCACACCCCAGTGTGTCCATACACCATGTGGATTTTTGTCCCCACACTGTGTAGCAATTAAAGACTCAAATTAGAATTGGTCCCCCCCCCCCAAAAAAAAAGAATTGGTTCCCCAGATCCTCTGACCTACATTCTGCCACAGATTCCCTCCTCATTTTCTTTGTATGTAAAGGCAACCAAAAGATACAGTTAATCCTATTTTGAAACCCAGAGAAGCCAATAACGGATTAGCAGAATAGTCTTTCCTCCTCAACCCTAAAAACACACCAACCTATTTTGAATGACTCATACTGAGAAGTCTATTTTCCCAAAAAGAGTTACCTACTTGTCAACTGCAACTAAGAACAATAAAGCCATTTATTTACCTACATTCAAAATAACAAGAGGGGAGAAGAAAGAAGAGGAGGGGGGAGGAATGGAAAGAAGGCAGGAAGAAAGGGAAAAAAATGACTGGATTTGGGAGATAGATTGCTTTGTGGGGAGCAGCAAGAATACTAGTGGTACTGAATGATAAATATATAGGAACAGAGTGGTATAAGTTGTGAGAATACTAGAAGAAGCAGGGAGGATGTCTAGGTTATGAATGACTGAATGACAGAGGATTTTATAGTTAGTCCTGGAGGTGATAAAAAGACACTAAAATTTATTGAATAGAGGGATGGAATGGCTGGATTTACACCTTAAAAAAATTTCTTCAGTAGATAAATGAAGGGTAGCTTGAAGAGGGGAGAGAAATATGGCGGACAGGTCAACCAGTAGGCTATTAAAATAGTCCAGAGAGAGGAAATGAATGCTTGCACCAGGGAGGTGATTGTATCAGAGGAAAGAAGGAGGTATATTTGAGAGATATTACAAAAGTGAAATCAACAGATTGAATATAGAGGGAGGTGGGGTGGTTGTGGAGGTATGAGAGATAATGAGGAATTCTTCTATGTTGTGAGCCTGAGGAACTAGGAAAATAGTGTTGCCCTCAACAAGAATAGGAAAGTTTATAAGTGGTATAGTATTGGGGGAAAGATAATGAGTTTGATTTTAGACATACTGAGTTTATGATGTCTATTAGACAGCCGGTTCTAGAAGTCTGAAAGGCAATTGGAGATATGTGATTGGAGGTCAACAGAAAGGTTAGGTTAGGGTAAGATATGTAGAGATGAGAACCATCAGTATAGAGATGGTAATTAAATCCTTTGGAGCTGATGAAATCATCAAGTGGAAGAGCATAGAAGAAGGACCAGGGCAGGGCCCTGTGGGGATACTCATGGGTAACAAGTGTGACCTGGATGAAGATCCATCAAAGGAGCATGAGGAGGAGTTGTCAGGGAGATAGAAAGATAACTGTGAGATATTAATGTTGTAAAAACCTAGAGAGAAGAGAGTATCAAGGAAAAGAGAGTGATTAACAGCACTGAGGCTGCAGATGGGTAAAGAAGGATGAAAATTAAGAAAAGGCCACTTTAACAATTAAGAGAAAATTTGTTCCTTTAAAGGGAGAAGTTTCTGTTGAATAATGAGGTGGGCAGCCAGACTGTAGAGAGTTACAAAGAAGAGAGGAGAGAAGTGGAGAAAATTTTTATAGATGGTCTTCATAAGTTTAGCCACACAAGTCAGGAGAGATGTGGGATGAGAAACAGACATGTTTGTATGCAATAGAAGCAGCCAACAGATGGGAGAGATTAAAGATAAATGAGAGAGTTCATCGTATATGTTAGAGGGTGATAAAATGGGCAGTCTGCTAGAGGAGTTTTACTGGAATGGGATCACTACATACACATGATTTGCAGAGTGGAGGGTTTTGCCTTGGTAAAGAGAAGAACCACTTCATCATGTGAGAAAGGGATGAAGAAGGAGGTAGTGGCAGAAGGCCACTGGGTGATATGAAATAAGGAGAAGAGTAGAGGAAATTCTCCATGAATAGCCTCAATTTTTGCAGTAAAATATAAGGCATTTTTCTCAGCTTAGACAGTTCAAGGAAAGGGAACCATGGGAGGTTTGAGGAAAGATGAAAGAAGAACTGCTGTGGTGAGTGGAATGGTGAGCTAATTAACGAGATGTACAAGGATTGCCTAGCAGCAATGAAGGCCCAATTAATGTTATGAAATATAAATTTGTTGTGAACTCAAGACAGCTGTGTGTTTTCTCCACCAACTTTCAGTATCAGGTATGAAGAAGTAAAGACGGCAGATGGTGAGAATGAACCAAGGTTATGGATTGACAAGACGCCATATCTTCTCCACATGTTACAACCTACGTAGTTTATTTTTTAGTCCCTCACAATTACATTTTCATGTTTACCTTTTTAGATTTCTCTTCTTTGTTTCTTTATTGGTTTCTATATGGCTCAGATCTTTCATTGAGAATGATTATAAGTTATCTATTCTAGTAAAGATCCTTTTTTCGCCTTTAGAATTGTACTCAGCTTTTTTTTTTTTCCAGACAAGTATTCTTGGTTCCAAGCCTTCTGGGAATTCCAAATTATCCCTTCCTTCATAGTCATAGCAGCCAAATCACTTATAATCCTGACTGTAGTTCTGCAGTTCTTGAATTCTTTCTTTCAGAATTCTCTTTGCTCTTATCCTTTGCTCATTCTTCTAGCCTACTGCTTAACAGCAGACTTTCAGTTTGGGTTGTGTTTTTCACACTTTTAGAGGTAATGAACATTTGGGCTAAGTGTGTGTGTTCTTGGGTTCTTCCACTGCTATTGGAGGGAGGTTGTTCAGTCATTCAGTCATGTTTAACTCTTTGTGACACTGTAAGGGGTTTTCTTGGCAAAGATTCTGGAGTGGGAGAGCTTCCAAGAGCCAAAATGGTGGAGTAAGCAGTAAATTGCTGTAACTCACCCACATTGGGCTCCCAACAGCCATAAAAGAGTGCCTCCAACTAAATCCTAGAACAGCAGAACTAACAAAAAAAATGGAGTTAAACAATCATTTAGCCCAAGAAACTTGGAATATTGGTAAGAGAGGTCTGTCTAATTAACAAAACAGGGAAGTACAATCCAGGACGGGAAGCATGCCAGCAAGCCAGTAGTAAGCCCCAACTCAGCAAACCAGTGGGAGATATGGAACTCCAGTGTGGTGGAACAGGCAAGGGCCAACACCAGGAACCCCCTGCCTTCTCACCATAGTCAGGAGAATGGGCAGACTCAATTGGTATCCATTCCTTTAAAGATCAGGTTATTCTATATGAATCAGTGACCACTTTTTGCCCTGGTGCCCAGTCTTGGTCATTTTTCAGTACCTACTGCAAACTGAAATCCTCTATACAATAGGATGCTTGTTAGACCCAATCTTTAGTGTCCACAAACCTCTCTTGTGTGCCTCCTTATGCTAACCTGGATTGGAAATATCACTTAACTTCGATTGCTTTTTTGGAACTTGGCTATACTTCTTTCTTCTACTCTGTCATATTCCCTCCCCACCCCTTACTACTGCAAATTATTATTCACAAAGTGCTTTACATAAGTTGTCCCATTCCATGTTCAAAACAACTATGAGATAGGTGTTGATATTATCTTCATTTTATAGATGAGGAAACTGAGACTAAGAGAAATTGACTTTCCGAGGGTCTGAAGTGAAATTCGCACCCTGAACTTGCTGACCCCAGGAATAGTATCCTACTTTGCCTCCTTGCTGGTACCCATGGTTCATTCTTCATTGCAAAATTGGACTAACTACTTTTCTCTGACTTCCCTTAAGTCTTCGTGTCTTCTACCCATTCTAGTTGTTTTGTGTTTTCATAACTATGTTCATGGTATATCAACTCAAGGAAAACAAGATCCTGAATAATAAGGAGTAGTTTTTCTTTTCCTTTTTATTTCTGTATCTGCAATAGTCATGTTATGGGTGTTTAATAATTGTCTGTTGACTTGATCTAATAAGGATTATTTTCTAAGCATACCCTTCACATTTTACTTTTTAAACTCAAGTAAGTTTAAGACTATATTTGTAATATTGAATTGTAACTTCAGTTTGTCCTTCAGTCTGTCAATTTAACCTGTTTACATTTCTGAAAGTCTTGACCCTGTCATTCAATGACAGCCATCACTTTCACATTTTTTTCCATCTATAAAATCTGAAATCACACCAAAAGAGTCTTCATTAAAAAAAGATAAAGAACGTAACAATAGCATGAGACTAAGGGACAAATCCCTGAGATACTCCTCTAGAGATCTTCCTTTAAAGTTGACATTAAACCATTATTTAGTTCTTACTGATCCAATTCTGCATCTACTGTTCAGCCAGTTATACCAGTCTAGTCTACCTTATCTCATCTTGTTTACAAGGATAGCATGAGAGACTTTGTCAATTGCTTTGCTGAAATACTGGTACAACATAGCGTCGAAATTATCCCGTCAAAAAAGTGAAATAAGGTTTATCTTCTGTAAGACCATGCTTGGTCTTAAGGATCATCACTTTCCTTTCCAAATATCCTATCTCTTTAATAGAACATTCAATAAATTTTCTAGAAATCAAGATCATTTGCTTGTGGTTTAACTCCAACTTCTTCCAATTTTTGATTAGAAACATATTTGCCTGTAATCAGTCTTGAAGGACATATTTTTGCTCTTTTTTTGTCATTTGTAGATCACTAACAATAATGTAGCATAGGGCCTGGAACATGATAGGTACTTAATAAATAATTATTGACTGAATTGACAGAATCAAATCTGTTACTGTTTTGGTACCCTGGGATGTAGTTTGTCTTTTCCAGTTGACTTGAATAAATCAGGGACACTTCATGTGACCTACTAGTACCTCATTCTCAAATCTTTTTTACAAATAATTTTATTTGACAGAGAACATAGAGGATTTGTCCTCTCTTCCATCTGCACTTTTATATTCCTACCTAGTTCAAGCAATGGTTCATTCCTTTGTTTGATTTTCCTCTTCCTAGATCCCATGATAGTACTTTTAGCACTGTATTTTGTTGTTCTTTTATTCACTGACAGTCTTCTTACCTTATTCTGAGTTTTATTGTTCCTGACACTAAGTAAGCTTTAATGCCCCTGATGTACTCTTAAAGGGCTACAGCATGGTTTTATATTCATTATTCATTACCTGTCCTTGTTTCCACCTTCCATATATATTTTTTAAGTTTTTAATAATTTTTTGTCACTTTCAATATTAATTTCCTTTTAAAAATGCATTTCTTAATTAACAAAAACTGCATTTTCTCTCCCTCTAACTGTGTCACATGGGGAAAAAAAAGAAAAACAAAGGTCTTGAAACAAATTTGCAAAGTCAATAAATTATGATTATAGTATAAGCAATGTAAAAAAAAATTATGTCTCATTCCCTAGCCTGAGTCTATCTCCTATCTGTGAGTCATTCATCTGTGAGCTGCTTGGTAGCGAGAAATAACTCCTCTCTGAGTTTAAGTGGCGTGTTACTGCTGCCAAGTATGTACTTACCACAATACAGACATCATAGATGTAAAAAAACCCTTGGCTTTATTCTCATGTCCAAGCACTGGTACAGGCCTCAGAGAAAACCTGAAGAATCATTAGGATTCTTATGTTTTTAATTGGCAAAATCACAGCAGAGTGATAGAAAAATAATTCATTTCTATTTTGTGGTTTTATATATTCCTTTTAGGCTGCAAAAGTTAAAGAGAAGAAAGATCCATAATCCCATACTTCCTCGAACAAGCAGTTCAATAGAATCATACTCTCATGTATCCCCTAAAGAAACAAACTTCATCAAATAAACTCTATCGGAAAATGAGTCAGGTTACAGATCAAATCACAATTAGAGGATTCATACACAGGCTGTTGACGAGGAAGATTCACATGTCACCAAGGAGTTGAAACCATTGAAATTCTTCTTCTGACTTCTTATCTAAACAATGCTTAAGGCTCTTTAATCAATTTTTCATCCTGTGGGACAGGTTTTGGTCAGGTGTGGTTAATATTAACCAAAAGATACAGAAAGAATCAAAGGAAATAGGAACATTCCCATAACAGTAGCATGTTTCATATATCTATTTATCTAATTTAGATGCATTTTAAAGTCTGCTGGTCCCTTAGAGAATTTACTGTTTAAAATTTGAATGATTAAATTTAATCACTTTGAATCTTGGAGTCTGGAACATGGGCTCTTTGTTTGCTTGCTTATTTCCATCAGCAATCTGTGAATTCTTTCCTTTGGGACTTTGTTTTCTGTGTTCAAACTTTCTAAGTAGTTTTCTTGTATTATTTCTTATACCATGATGTTCAGGTTTCTTTCTTTTTTTTTTTTTTGGAGGGCAGTTGGGGTTAAGTGACTTGCTCGAGGTCACACAGCTAGTTTTTGTGTCAAGTATCTGAGGCTGGATTTGAACTCAGTTTCTCCTGAATCTCGGGCCAGTGCTCTATTCACTGCACCACCTAGCCTCCCCTATGTTCAGGTTCCTTGACTTGCCATGTTCCTTAAGTTAAGGCCTATGTTCCTTAAGACATCAATTACCTTTTCTTCAAAATCTATATGTTTTTCTTGTTTAGTGGATCATGTGTTCCTTTTAATATTATTACTTTTCATTTTTACTCTTACAGATTGTCCTTTACTTATTTGAATTCCCAGTTAGTTGCTCTTTCATTTCTTTAGGAAAACTAGCTACCAAGGATTCAGGTCTTTTTATTCTTCCAGTTATTTCTGTAGATGATAAATTCTAATTTCCCCACTCTTATTTATCACTTGAAGTATTACAGAACAGCCTGCTCTTGTTCCATGTTCTCTCTGAAATCCACAAGTTCCTCCCCTTTATGAGGTGTTGATTCATTTTCCTTTGTCTTGAAATATTTACTCAGACTTGTTTGGACTCGTTGAGATAGCTTGGAAGAGACCTTCCCTTCTCAAGTTAAGTCAATGAAATTTGACGAAGTACCTACTAGATGTGAGGCACCTTGCTACGTCCTAGGGATACAAAGGAAAAAAAAACAGTTCTGTATTCAAGGAATTTACAATTTAATGAGGGAGAGATGGGCAAACCACTATGTACAAACAGGCAATATGCAGGATAAATTAGCTCAATGTATCCCTTTCTCCCAAGACAGAGAACATTTCTGTTTTCCTGTATTGCTACTGACTTTACACAAGGCAGCCAAGCAGAATTGTTACCTTCCTTACTGCTACAGAATGGTGGGGTGAGGAAAGGAAGAAGGACAAATAACAAAGATTAAATGGATCCCAGAGCATGAACCATTGGGTCTCATTGTGTCCCCTGATCAGAAGGTGGGAGTTGGTGGAGGAAGGGAGCTATTAGTGCATTAGGGATTAGGGTTTAGCTTCTCTACTGTTAACTTTTCAGGTTGTTAACTCCTTAGAGTCTTGGCATTTTAGCTGATAGAAACAGCCAATAGATTTCCTCTTGTTTTTTGTGAGAATTGGGGTTTTATAGAACAGTAGAGTACTGTACATATCTACTTCTCGGTTACTCATCTAAGCTTTTCAAAGGACCGTTCTGGTGCCAGAAATCTATTGAACAAAATATGAGAGAAAAATTGGATTGGCAGTCTTATGGAAAAAGAGGAACTACAAAGGACATATGAAGGAGGAGGCTATGTGCATCCAGAGATAGAACATATAAATAGAAGTATGTATGAATTGGTGTTACATATAAAATATATGCATATATACATATGCATATACATATATATGTAGATGTATACACATATATATGTATATATATACACACATGCACATATATATATTTGTACCTAATGAAAGCCATCTCTAGTGGGGGAGAGGGAAGGAAAAAAGAAAAAAAAAAGAAAGTTACATGATAAATTTATTATATATTTAAAAGAAATAGCAAGTCACACATAATAGATTTGCAGTTTCATATATAATCATCTTTTTTCTATTCTATACTATGGAAATACTTTTATATTTCTTAAGTTCAGAAAATAATAAATAACACTTAAAAAAAAGAAAATGAATAATATGTATGCCATATAGCACAATGAATCATTTGTGTAGATGAAGGGATTCCTAACCTAGAAAAATCTGTGAAGGACTGGAGAAAACAAAAGCAGTGACGCAGGTTTGGTGAAAGAGAAATGTTCCATTTTTGCAAAAGAAAGGAGATAGTAGAGTCTACAAGGTATACTTTGATACATTTGTTTTTTATTCTTGGTGAAGCTCTAAATATATTATTAATTATGGTTTTGAGCATCTAGAAAGACAAACAAGGAGGATTAAAAACCAACATAGATGATTTGATGACAGTTTGTGCCAGGTTTGCTTCATTTCATTTTCTACAATTCAGTTAGATTCAGGATACATTTATTAAGTACTTGATGTGTACCAGGCCCTTACTAGGTTTTGGTGATAAAAAGAAAAAGAATGTGATTGACAGAATTACTATCCTGGTTGCTCAAGGGCATATTGTAGAAATTTTAGCAAGCATTCAATGAAGTATCTAAAATTATTTTTCTGAATAAAATGGCAAAATGTGAGCTACATAATAATAAAATTCAGGTACACAAAAATGTAAAATATAAGTTTCTGGAAGGGAAGGGTGGTTTTTCTTTTTCTTTTTTTGTATTCCCAGTGCCAAGACAAATTCTTTGCACAGGTTAAGCACTTAATAAATATCCTGTGTCCTTTTGTCTTGTGCTTCTTTTTTTGAGATACAGTACATGTTATCTGTCTTCAAGTATTTGAACAACTATTATATAAGTAATTAGATTTTCACTGTTCTATCCAGAAAGAAGCAGGCAAAATTTGTAGTAGTTACAAAGAGAAAAAAATTGGGGTATGAAAAGGTTTCCTAGCAATTAAATTAATCCAAAAGTGAAATAGTCTGTCTTAGAAATGTGCAAAGACATTTTTTAAAAATTATATTAAATGTTTTTAATTAACTGAAATTTGCCTCATGTCAGATGCCTTCTCCCACTTTTTCTTCCTTCTGTATCACATGATGAGGTGTCCCTACACTTTAGCAAGGAAAACCTTTCCCTCCACAAGTAATCCCATTTTAACCTATCATTTTCTGCAGATTGACACCTATATCATCCTTAATCTCTCACTTATCCTCAACTTCTCCCTGACTGCTCATTTCTTCCCTACTTCATACAGACATACTCATTACTTCCTCAAGCTAAATAATTCTCACTTTCTCCTTCTATTCCCAGTAATTATTGATATATATCCTTTGTACCTTTCGTGGCTAAGCTCAAGGAGATCATCTATAATAGATGCCTTCACTTTCCTCTCACTGTTTTTTTAATCCTCTACAATCTGACATCTGACCTCAACATTCCACTAAAGCTACTCTCTCCAAAGTTACCAGTGAGTTCATGTGGCCTTTTCTCAATCCTCATTCTTCTTGACCTCCCTACAATCTTTAACACTGTTAACCACTCTCTTAAGCTTAATGTTCTCTTCTCCCTAGGTTCTCAATATAGTATTCTATTTCTAGATTTTTTTCTTTCAATGCCAAATATCAATTTTGTAAGTAAGGTGAATTTTAGTGTAATTAAGGTGGATTTTAGTGTGTGTAAAGTGGATTTTTGTTATTATTTCTTAGAGTTCAGTTTCGCAGGATTCATAACTATAACAATCTCTTGTTCCCAGGTATTAGATATGAGGTCCCCCAGTTATGGTTCAAAACATCTCCACCACATTTGTGCAGCATTATATAATGATAAATAATATAAACATCCACTGCAACTGTGCAGTGAGATACAGGGATGGGGTGATGTACAGTTGTGAGACCATTGCTGACAATATGCCTTCCTTGTCTGTTGCCCCTAGAAAGAAGGTGGGCATTGGTCTGTGAATGGGGAGTCTTAGGGTTGAGTGCATGAAGGCTGTGTGTGCTTTAACTGACCTCCACTGAGGCTTGAGGAGATTTAGGGGATGCACTAGTTGTGCTTGTCTTGACTGACCCCATTGAGACATAGGGGTAGTTGCCCCCTCCCTTCTCATTGGCCCCTGTGAGAAGGGTGATTAGGGAACACTGCAGGAGTTTTTCTTCCCATTATCAGCAATCCTCTTCTGAGAAACTAGACTTGAGTAAAGTCAGATTGTTAAGCCCTTCTTAGTGTCTTTCCTGTCTGACCAGATCAAGAGTGAACTTGTGCTAGCAGCGCTCCTGTGTACTGTGTTTATTTGTCTTACGAACATTTAATGCCAAAGCCTTTAATACGTATTCTTTATGTTGTATGTAGAGAAGTACATTGCTGTTAGTCACATACAGCTAACTAACTAAACCTCTAGAGATGTTTGTAAATTCTGCTGTGTTCCCCTCTAAACTTCTCCCAAGATTCTGATTTCTCTTTTGAATCATTCACGCAAATTCATGCTCTTTGGGGAATACAAAAGGTTTGTGTTTCATCAGATGTTGATTCTATTTTCTTTTTTCTTGCAATATTCATTTGTTGTTGTTTGTCATTTCCTTAATGTCTTGGTAGTTAATAAGTCAACAGCATTTATTAAATACATACTTTGTAGCAGACGCTATGCTGAGCACTTCTAATTTTAGTATTTTCTCTCCTGATTCTTAGTGGAATTTTTATCCTTCTTGGTCACTTTAATATCCTCCATCCCTTGCATTTTCCTGTTGCTCATTTTCTTACTCCTCCTCCCTTTCAATGATTGATTTTGGTACTGGATCTCAAAGCACCTTAGGCTCTTCTCATATTGGGGAATTTACTTTTCACTGTCCTCTGTGACTTGTCCCACCTGACTTCTGTTTCCAATTCCTACAGTCTTCCTTCAGCTGTACCTGCTGAGTTTCCTGCCTTAGTTTCTTCTGATCTTTCATTCTCTGAACCAATCATCATCTGTCACTTTTGACAGAGTTTGTAGTGGGGTAGAGTGCGTATTCCTGATACAATTTCTGTTGTTTTGGGGTTACCTAAGCTAGGAGACTTTCCAGGAAATAGGAAACATAATTTCCTTCCTCCTTTAAAAAAGACCTTATCTACACTGTGCAGAGTTGCCACAACTTATTACTTACTATAAGATCATGGTGGAAAGGCAGGTGTCAAGGGTGTCAGCAGAGACCATAACAGGAAGAAAATTTCTGAGTGGATCTCCAAGTGTAAATTCTCAGGTACATTTAGTTCCCCTATCTGAGCATGGAGGCAGATGCTGGTGCTAGTTGAGCACCTTAGTGTTTGGTGTTCTCCCCCTCTTACTGCCTAAAACTACTGTTATGTTGTACTTCTTTATTTCTTGTCCTGTGAAAGGAACTGCAATTGCCTTGCTTCTAGTGTATGATTCTCTCTCTTGAGTTTTGTTTTGTTTCTGCGAGTTCATGATGAACGGATTAAAGACTTAGTCTCCTAACTGGTTGGTTGGTCATATCCATTTAATTTATTTTCAAATTGATAATGTTATTATCACATTTAGAATTAGGATTCAATTTTGTCAATTTCCCTCCATACTGATACTTCAGAAGAAGGACATCCTAGTCGGATATGCTAAGTTTAATTATATATGCAAAATCATTTGCTCTCATTTACTTATTTTAGAAGAATTGAGAAGATAGCATATCGATAAGAATACTCATTAGCTATACAACTCTTCAGTTTCTGAAGAAATTCATAATTGTTCTGTGAGGTGAGCAGGAAAGTTAATATTATCTTTAGATAATGTTAAATGAGAAATGGGGAGATAGAAAACTGAATGAGAAATGTGAGAAGTAAACCTTCAATTAAACATTTTGCCCAAGATCTCTAAATTAGTAAGAATTGGAACCAAATGAATTGACCAGAGCCTTGTCCAGTTGCTTCATCTACTTTGTCATTCTTTCTTTGAATATGAAGAACATCACTGTACTTTATCTCTAGATAGGTTGGAATTTCATTGGTCAGAATTGAAGAATTCTTTAAATAATATTCATATTCTTTATGTTGTATATAGAGAAATAAGTTCCTGTTAGCCATATAGAGCCTGCCCATTAAACAGAATATGAACTTGCACATCCACAAAGAGATGTTATCAGTTTGCTGTTCTAAAAATTATATTAACTCTCCATAGAACATTTTATTCT
>CM053591.1:2272445-2291844 GCA_028646515.1 Pseudochirops corinnae | reverse complement strand
ATAAAATCATTATTATTATTTTGTTTTACTTGCAACTGGGAATTAAGATATATTGGCACTGGGGTAGGGAGATCCATCTTGCCCTACTGGAGAGTCAGAGGGGTGATGGGGGAGGATATAGGAGACAGCAGATTGGGGGAGGGGGTAAACATGGGATCACTTTTTTGGGGTGGTGGGTAGGGGAAAGATGGGGAGAAAATTTGTAACTCAAAATCTCTAGGAAATGAATGATGTAAACTAAAAAACAAAAGTTAATTTAAAATTTAAAAAAACTAAAAATTAAAAAAAAAAAAGAAAATTCCTTTCTCATACTATGGTCAAATATATTTGGAGAACAAAAATTTTAGTGACAAAGATATCCTGAGTTGGGATTATTTGAAAAAGGCTTCTCATTCTTTTATTAGACAGTCAAAATTTAGATTTTGGTTTCTTGTACATGGATCTGCTAGCTTTAAGGTAATAAAACAACACAAATTTATATATCACCTAGTTTGTTTACCTCTTTTAACCTTATTTTCAGGTTGACAAGGGTAATACAAAAGACAAGGAAATGATATTGAAGTGCATGTGCAGAGTAGATAATGTCTCTTCCAAAAGTACCAGAAGACAAGACTGGAAACAATGGGATCACTGGGACTCAGTCAGAATAAATTTCAGTAGAACAGTGGGGTTGGAGTTAGATGCATGTAAGTCACAGCTCTGCTACTTTTAAACTATGGGAAAATAAGCATGTCATTTGGATTAAAATAAATTTTTTCTTATCCCCAGTCCCTTGCCAAGCATTATAATTGTATGATGATGCTGTCAAATTATCTGATCTTCGTCAGTAAGAATAAAGATTTTATTATTAATTTGACCTACTACTATGTTTTTTTAATTATGAAATGAATCACCTACTGTTTCTAAATTTCTCACGGCTCATTGCTAGTCACAGGCAGAGTAACTTCTACCATCTTCAGAGCAAACCAAAAATAAAATACTGAATCTTGAAAGTGAGGTTATTTGGCACTTACTTATTTAGTTAAAGATTCACCAAGCAAAATTCCCTTGGGAAGTATAGATGGCTCATTGAGCCCCATGGGGAGGATGGTAATTAAACTCTGAAGGCAACCACTAATGTTAAACTAAAAGCCTGTCTTTAAATAGTAATACACATGCGACGTAAAGTGGTAAGCCCTCAGGTGCCTGTTGACACAACACTAGGAACCGGCACATTTTAATATAAAAGCCAAATTGAGGAAACTGTTATGAGCTCATCTGCATAAAGCAATATGATTCTGCCTCAGGGCGTAGGCAACTGGGAGTGATTAGCAAAATGTCTCTTCCCTGCTAGTCAATTGCTCTGCTAAAATGCCACTTGTCAGTGAGAAATTTCATACACCATATGCTGACTTGCCTCTCCAGAAACCACCCCCTCCTCTTGCTGATTACACACTGAAGAATTCAACTTCAGTACATGAGATGTTGTCAAGAAAAATCGCGAGCACAGAAAAGATGCTGGAAATTTGTCTCCCTCCTCTTCTGTATCCTACTGCTGCATCATCCGTTTTCCTATGAGTATTTTCACTTCTGCCTTTTGGCTTTTATATTTTACTTGCAATACAAACAGAGAGGGCTATATTTGTTTTAACCTTAAAAAAGAAATGTAAGAGCTGTCGTGCTCTATGATCTGTGCTGCGAAGGATGCTAAGCAATTGTAACTTAGAAGATATCTGTTTTGATTTGATTAAAGGGTCATATGTAAATGTGAAAAGTATATATCTATCTTTTTAATCCCATTTTGGCTCTTTTGGACCAATTTGGGATAAATAAGGAGGGCCCACCTTCTTCCCTCCTAATTGATTTCCTTGACTGAGGGAATTAGAATACTCCATCTCTGTGGCTATTTCCAGATCCTCTCCCTACTAACAATGACTCAGTAACTTCTCCTTTGAGATTCATACAATCCAAATCTAAGCCACATGAATCCTGATAGTCGTCATCTGGACAGACCCTTCCTCACTGAGTTCAGTAGTTCAGTAACTGGCTCACAATCTTCTTCTACTTCTTAGCTCTTGCCTTCATCCTGGGGACTTCAGTTTCTATATGGATGCAATAATAATCCTAATAATGGCAACAACAACAGAACAGTAATAGCTAGTGTTTACGCGGTGCTTACTCGTTCCAAGCACTGCACTAAATGATTAACAACACCATCTCACTTGATCTTTAAAACAATCCTGCGAGGTAGGTGCTAATACTATCCCCATTTTACACATGGGGAAACTGAGGCAAACAGAGATTAAAAGACTCACCCACAGTCATGCTTAGTAAGTATCTGAGACTAAATTTGAAATTGAGTCTTCCTAACTCCAAAGGCAGTGCTCTGTCCACCTGTCTATCTCTCAGCCTAATCTCCTCCTCTATCAATTTCCTCATTTCCCATGACCTACTCATCAACCCCACCCCAGTCTTACACAAAGATGTTCATATCCTTGATCTTGCCACCACTCATAAATGTGGCCCTTCCATGTTCAAAAACTCTGAAATTCTCTCATCTGATCACAATTTATTACATTTTACCTCTCCCTCTGCCTTCTAATTCCAAACCCTACTCTTCATCAAAACTGTGACCTCTAAACCCTAGACCTTTCAATTCTCTCCCAGGTCATTACCCTGTACTAGTCACTCTCTCCTTTCCACAAATTTACCCTTCAGTGAATGAGTTCATCTTTACACTGTTGTATTGTTAATATACTTTTTGCTTAATGGGAAGATCTTTCCCATCCATTAATAGGCCCATGTAGCCTGCTTAAATCACATGAGTTTGAGTCTCATGAGTCTGAGGCATGAGAGTTGTGATGCTCTCTGACCCTGATGTTAGCATTTTGCTTTAGGGCTCACTCATGGGAAGAGTGTTGTATGGTGTCACCAGATGAGACTCTAGGGAGCTGTTAAGGAGCCCCCTGGCTTTGAAAAACAAGATGTTTCTGCTTCTCTCTCTCTGGTAACTATGTATGCATTTAATGGTCAGACCGTTGGATCTGTCTATTGAACTGGGATGTATATATTATTTGGTCAGTTAGAAGCCTTGTCTGTTGGTCTTTATGCTATTATTTCTACTTGTAATTTCTGTTTGCATTTTCTCTGATGTTCAGGGTGCTGACTTTCCCCCCTGAACTAAGTAAATGATGCACATGTGTGATTAAAGTGTTTGTTGACTCCTTTTGAGTTACTTTCCTTTAGAAAAGCAGATCAAAGAACCTGCGCTAGCAGCCCTCCTGTGTGCTGGTGTTATTGGTCTTACACCCCCACAGCAGCTGCAAGTAGCATGTCCTGTTTGGTTTTCTTTTTTTTTTTTAGTCATATGGCCTCTTATTATATTGCTGATTGTGTCCTGTCAAGTCTCAGTCTTGGATCACTCCCTCCAACCTTTGCTCCTTTATACATACTTTTGAATGAAAGTAGAAAAAAAGATTCACTGGTTCTGACTGGATGCACTACAAATTTATGTGATGAAATCTCAACTGGAGATGACCTAACTGCTGCTAGGTAATACTTCTGTACCTCCATTATAAACTTGCTATTCCCCTATCCACAGTGGTCCTTCCAATCTTTTTCATCCCTCCCCACCCCCAGCCCCTCCTGCTGTATTCCACCCCCCACACCCCCAAGCCTTTCAGGTAAAATCTTTTCCTCATATTTTACTGGAAAAAAAAAATTGAGGCCATTCACTGAGAGTTCCCTCTTCTCTCCTTATAACATATCAATCAGATATGTTAATCCCCTCTCTGCCTTCACCCTTGTCTCACAGGAGGAGGTGGTCCCATTCTTTGTCAAGACAAACATCTCTCCCTGCACAAGTGATTCCATTTTATTGTCTCTCCTTCAGCAGATTTCCCCCTCCATCACCCCCACTTTCTCATTTATTTTTTATTTCTCCCTTTCTACTGCCTGCTTCCCTGTCACCAGCAAGCATGCCCATGTATCCCTGCTCCTCCAAAAGCCCTCAGATGACCTTTCCATCCCCACTATTATCTCCTCTCTCATATGATCTCGTAAGTGCTTAATCCAGTGATTTTTCATCTTCCTTGACCTCTGTGCAACATTTAATGTTGGTGATCTCCCTTTTATCCTTGATACTCTGTTTTCACTAGGTTTTCGGGACAGTACCATCTCCTGGTTCTCTTCCCATCTGTTTTACCACTCTTCAGGTCTCCTTTGCTGGATCCTCTTCCAGGTCATTCCCACTAACTGTGGGTGTCCCACAGGGCCCTCTTCTCTTCTACTTCCTGTGGGGATCTCATCAGCTCCTATGGCTTTAATTACCAACTCTAGGCTGATGGTATTTAGCCCAAATCTACTTCTCTAGCTATAACCTCTACTGACTTCCAGACTCATATCTCCAATTGTCTTTCAGATCATTCCAAATGCATGACCAATGCACTGTTAAACTCAGCAAAACTGAGCTCATTATTTTCCCCCTAAACATCTCTCCCACAAACTTCCCTATTACTGTTGAGTCCCCTACTATCCTCCTAGTCCCTGAGATTTGCAACCTAATCATTCTTAACTCTTCCTTATCTCTTATCTTTTATATGCATTCCGTTTCCAAGTCCTGTTGATTTCACCTTGTAGCATATCTTGTATATGCTCCCTTCTTTTCTCTGATAATGTCACCACCCCACTGTGGGTCCTCATTTCTTCATACTTAGACTATGGCAGTAATCTGCTTTATGATCTGATTGCTACGAGTCTTTCCCTGTGCTAATTCATTCTTTACTTAACTGCCAAGTGAATTTCCTAAAGGACAGGTATGAGCATGTCACCCACTGCTCAGTAAACTCCAGTGGCCTCTTATTATTTCTAGGATCAAATATAAAACCCTCCGTTTGGCATTTAGAGGCCTTTGCCACTATCTTTTCAGTGTTCTTAGACTTCACGCCCTGCCACAGAATTCTTCAGTCCAATGACGTTGGCTTTCTTGCTATTCCATCAACAAGAAACTCCATCTCTTGGCTCTGGATATTTTCTCTAGTTATTCCCCGTGTCTGAAAGGCTCTTCCTCATCATATGTATTTCCTGCTTTTCCCACATCTTTCAAGTACCAGCTAAAATCCCACTGCCTTCAGGAAGCCTTTCCAAATCTGTCTTCATTCTAGTGCCTTTCTACTATTGAATACTTTGTATTTTTCCCATGCATACATATTTTCATGTTGTCTCCACTGTTAGATTATGAGCTCCTCAAGGGCATGGACTGTCTTTTGCCTTTCTTTCTATCTCTATTACTTAGCATGATTCCTGGCACATAGTAGGTGCTTTGTTCAGTGATTATTTAGTCAGGTCCAAGTCTTTGTGACCTCACTTGGGGTTTTCTTGGCAAAGATACTGGAGTAGCTTGTCATTTTCTTATCCGACTCATGTTACAGATGAGGAAACTGAGGCAAACAGAGTTAAGTGACTTGTCCGGGGTCACACTACTAGTAAGAGTTAGATAGGATGTGAACTTATGAAAATTAGTCTTCCTGACTCCAGATCCTATAACTCTATCTACTGTGCCACCTAGTTGTCCCAGTAGATGTTTAATGAAGCTTATTTACAGAATGATTGATTTATATTGTATATTCTCATAATTTTCCCCTCTATTAATTTTTGATGTAAAACTTTTCCATCTCAGGATGCAAAAAGGTTATTTAAAATGTAACCTTGAAAACTAAATTTGTAATGTAAATTGACAGGTTTTTCCTGTGCTTTTGATTCCAGTGGATACATATCTCTACAATTTTAGCTTTTTAAGGGAATTATCTCAAAGTGAATTGTTTAATTTCCGTTTTTCTTTGCCCAATTGATTTTAATCAATTTATTTTTAAACATCCAAAATGTATGAGCTATATTTTACAGAGAGGAAAAACCAAGCTTGTATAAAGGAATTGTACAATTTGGGATAATTGTCTCCTAAGTAAACAACTCAATGTGCCAAACTGAAGACTTGTCAGACTACAAATTTTAATTCTAAATTCGTCCATGGACACAGCTAGCCTTATAAAGAATCTTTTATGTGGTGTGATTTGAGCAGGAAGATTGGAAAGGCCTCCTTATCCAAAAATATCTTTCTGGTTAATCTCTGAAATTTCACTATTAGCATTTCATTACTGTAAGCTAAAAACATCTCTTTTCTCAGAGTTTCTGAGAAAAAAATACTCTAGAAAAAAACCACCTTGGGTGCCTAACACGTTACTATAATGAATTTAATTAGATTATTCTTTCCCTCCTACGGGAAACAAATGCAGCATTAGAATATATCATTCCTATGAGAGGGGATGGAGTAGGTTGAGGGGATACTCAGAGCAAAAGGACACGAAAAAAAGATTGAAAGGGAGCTGATAAAGACAAACTCTGAATATGACAAAAGCAAGTGATTTAACAGTTATATTCCCACATCACAGTATCCTCCTCAATAATAAGGAGATCCTGACTATAGATTCTTTGAGTTTTTCTAAAGGAAGGTACAGTAGAAGTTTTAGATCAGCGGTTCTCAACCTGTGGGTTATGTTCAATTTGCAACAATGAAAATACATCCTGCATATCATATATTTACATTACGATTCATAACAGTAGCAAAATTACAGTTATGAAGTAGCAACAAAAATAATTTTATGGTTGGGGGTCACCACAACATGAGGAACTGTATTAAAAGTTCGCAGCATGAGGAAGGTTGAGAACCACTGTTTTAGATGATAGCAGAATAATTTATATTCTCCCTGCAAACCCTCAGGCTCTCCAAATATTTCCATGTGTAATTTATACATTAATCAGGAGTCTGTGGCCCTGAAATATAGAATAAGATGTATATGGTTTGTTTTGTGGCATTATTTTTTAAAAAGTCAATTTGAATAAATATTCAAATTTCAATATTTATAAAAATGTATATAGTTCAGGATACCAATTTGGTTAGGAAATAAAAATTGGACTTTAGAATAAAAAAAAAGGCATTAATTTATCTGTAGGAATTGGTTTCCAAATAATAAAATTTCAGAATAAAAAGGGACCTCAGATATTATCTAGATCAACCCCTACCTTTCCAAGAATTCTTGCTACAACCTACCCAACAAATAGTCATCAAGCTTCAACACGAACACTTCTGGTGATAGGGATATGTATCCACTGCCTCCTGATTGAACACATTTAATTTTAATAGATTTAATTGGCAAAAAATTATTTCAAAGTAAGAGTTGATTTTATCTCTTTGTGATTTCTACCATATTGCTCCCAGTTCTTTCGTCTAGGACATGACAAACCAACTTTAATCCAAGAGATAACCCTTCAGATCCTTAAGGAAAACTAGTATGCTCCCCTTCAATTTTACTGGATCTAGACTAAACATTCCCATTTTCAACAACTAATCTTCTAATGAAGCAATCTATTGGTCCTTCACTGTCCTGATCACCTTTCCCTGGATATTTCCTAGTTTGTCAATGCTTTCCTGAAAATATGACACATAGACACACACACAACATGTGTGTATGTAGTCTAACCTGAACAATGAGTATGAGTGAGATGACCACTTCTGTTCTTCAGTCATTTTTCAGTCATGTTCCAGTTTTCATGACCCCATGATACTAGAGTAATTTGCCATTTCACTTTCCAGCTCATTTTATGAAAGAGGAAGCTGAAGCAGACAGGCTTAAACAATGTGCCCAATGTCACACAGTGATTGTCTGAAGCCACATATGATCTCAAGAAGAGGAGTCTCCTGATTTCCGAGCCAGCATTCTGCTCACTCCATCTGCACTACCATAACTCTTCATGGGGTTTTAACCATTCAAATTGCCACTGTGTGCTCATGACTCCTTGTTGAGTATCAAAACCACTGAAGAAGCCAGTCATTTTTCACATAAATTAATCTCTAGTCACAACTTCTTCATCTTTCCTTGTGAAACTGACTTTTTAAAAGCTAATGCCAGGCTTTGGTTTGTGCCACGTTGAATTGAGTTTGTGTAACTGAGGTCTCTGTTACATTTAATTGGAACGAATCTGTTTTGTGATCTTTCTTAATATTGACGCTATCATACAAAAATTTCTGTCTCCAGCTTTTTTGTGTCACGTGCAACTTTGATAAATATTCTATTTATGGATTTATGCAAGTCATTAATAAAATTATAAATATCATATTTCCATACAAGCATCAACATCTTGAATTCTCCACTGGAAGCCTCTATCCAAATTGACCTCGTTAATGATTGTTCTGAACAAATCATTCATCTCGTTCCAATTTTACCTAACTCTACTATAACCTGGTCAAAATTCTCCATCTGTCTCACAGGAATAGAACGAAATTGTCAGATGCTTTGGTGAAATCTAGTATTTCCCTGAATTACTATAATACTAATAAATGGTTATTCGTGTTAGTCTGTTCTTGATGAAGCTGTGTGATTCTGTGATCACCAATCTGTGATCATCAATTTACTTTCTACTATTTTCTAGAGGCACTGAGTGCAAATGGTTTCATCAAGGTGTTTAGGTTGGAAGGGGACGAGAGATGTAGGATAGTAGCTAGCTGGTAAATAGGGGCTTTTTAAGGAAAGGTGAAATGTGTGAATTTGTATATAACAAGAAGGAGCCAATAGATAGGGTGAGATTGAACATAAGAGAGAGAGAGGGGTTGACAGAGAGGAATTTCCCTTAGTAGAGAAAAGGGCTATCTCTTCACATGAAGTAGAAGTAAAAGAGATAATGGGGAAGTTCTTTGGCAATGTGAGAAAAGGACACATATCACTGAATGGCCTCAATGTTGTTTTCATCAGTGAAGCAAGATGCTCAGATGAGAGAAGGTATAAGAGAAGCTTGAGGAAGGATGAGAAAGGTTATATACATAGCCAGTGTGGTGAGTGGGAGAGTTAATTTACTAAGGAAATGTGAAAGGATTACCTAGAAGCAATAAAGGTTCAGTTGAGATTATGTAGCAAATTTGTGGTGAACACAGTAAGAGTGAGGGCAACAGGATGGTGAGAGTAGCTCATAGTGGGGATGTGACAGAGCATGATTATCAATCAGACAAATGGTTAGAACTTTCTAATCACTTAATAATTGGTTTATCCAGATAGCCTGCTAACAAGCTATGAAAGGGGCAATAGACTCAAATGTGAAAGATAGCATAGAGTTGAACTGATTCCCCAAGTGACTGGGATAGAGAAGAGAGGAGAGTATAACAACGAAAGATCAAAAATGAACTGAGATTTGAACAGATTGGAGATTAAGTGAGGTCAAAGAACAGGGTCTGAGGTTGTAAGGCAGAGGAAAAGTTGGAATAATAAGATGAGGAATTTCTGTGTTCATAGATGTAGAAGTAGAATACTTGTGCATGGCGGCAAGTTTAAGGATATGAGGATCTCAATGGGTAGCTGAGGGGGAGTGAAGAAATAGCTTATGAGAAGTGAGTTTATTAATGACCTGGGAAATTAGAGGATTTCACATTGTATCGACATGTGTGCTAAAGCCCCCAAACTGAAGTATGAGAGGGAAAGGGGAGAAAAGTCTGTCGAGGAAGCCAAGTTAGATTGCCCAAGGTCCTCCCTCAAGGTCCAGTGTTAGGGTGGGGGTGACATTTCCCATAAGACCACAGGAGCCCCTCCTCACATTAGGCAGGAGGGGCAGATGTAAATAACCAGAAGCAAGTGGAGGTATGGCCTGGGCAAATTTGGTAAGGAGACAGGAGAGGGCAATGAGAAGTGGTTCTGATTTAGGGATGGTTCCTGGAGGACTACAGAAGGTTCTGGAGCACGGAGGCCAGAGAGAGGTGAACTGGATGTGGGGTTGATCATGGAGGGCCTACTGGATAAACAATAGAATGAAATGGCGGAATTGGAGTTGACAGGGGTATCTGGAAAGGACCGAGAGAGAGTCTGTTGATGCCTTGGATTTCTTTCCTTGAGAAATGATTGTTGATATCCTTTGACTCATCTATTGTGGAATAGCTGTCCTTCTTATATATTTGAATCTATTATATATCTTGGGTTTCAGAATTTTTGCATAAATTAGCTATACAGCAGCTTTTCCATTTAACTGTTTCTCTGCACATTTCAACTGTTTTAATTTTATTTCCACAAAAACTTTTTAATTTTATTTAATGAAAATTGTCTCTATATATATTTGGAGATCTTTTATACTTTCCTAAAGTTACTACTTAGCTGCATGACTTTGGATAAGTAATTTTAGCATTATTGATCTCAATTTTCTCAACTGCAAAATGGAAAGGCTGGACTATGTGATGCATAAGGCCCCTTCCAAATGGAAAATTCTATGACTCTTCTTCTACAGTATTTATAATATTCATTGGAAATGGAATTTAAGAAGTAATGTTTTAGACTTTTTTGCCACAATTACCTCTCCCCATATTTAACATGTTGCCAAGGTTTCTTGATTTCACCTTTGCAGAATCTCTCAAATATTCTCCCTTTTCTCTTCTGACACTACAACCACTTTAGTGCAGGCCTTCATCACCTCATACCTGGACTATTTCAATATCCTTGTAGTGAGTCTACCTATCTCAAGTCTCTTCCCACTCCAATCCATCCTCCATCCAACCACTAATGTGATTTTCCTAAAGTGCAGGTCCAATCATGTTACCCACCCCAATACAGTATAAACTCCAGTACCCCCCTATTGCTTGCAGGGTTAAATACAAATGCTATTCGACATTCAAAGCCCTTCATAACATAGCCCCCTCCTACTTTTCTAGCCTTACACCTTACTTGTCACCACATGCTCTTCAATACTGGGACACTGTTCTCCTTGCTTTTGCAAACAAGACATTCATTTTCTTGGCTCCAGGAAATTTCTCTGGCTATTCCTCATGTCTGAAATGTTCTTCATCCTCATCTTTGCCTCCTGGTTTCACAGGATTCCTTCAAGTCCCAATTAAATCATATCTTCAATAGGAAGTCTTTCCCAAACCCTCTTTATTTTTGTGCCTTCCCTCTTTTGTTTTCCCCCATTTGTCTTGTATGTAGTTCGTTTTTCTGCTTGTTATCTCTTCTATTAGACTGTGACCTCACTGAGAGTAAAGAATGACTTTGCCTCTTTTTGAATAAGTGCTAAAGACAGTTTCTGGCACATAGTAGGCATTTAATAAATGCTTATTTGATTATTATAGTGCAATACTCTGAACTCTGGGAAAAAATCTAGTTCTGAAACAAAGGTCCTGAATCCTAGAGCCAAAGGGAACATACTGAACCTTTCTCCTTTTATATTTTCTGAGTGGTAGAGGGTACTATTATATTTCAGTACGTGGAAAACTCTGAGAAAGAAGTAAAGGGACTTTCAAGTCCTTTATAGTCTCACTGGGAAGACATGGAAAAGTGTATGAGGCAACTAAAGAGTCATATATCAAAAGAAGATATGTCATTGGGTACCAAAATATTTGATACAAAATAAGCAAGGAAGAGAAGCAATGCAAAACACAGCAACTATTACAAATCAGTATTTTAGTGTGTGATAGATGGAAGAAGATAAATTACAAGGAAAGGATTCCTTTTGGGGACAAGCTTTCCTAAGAAAACTGGAAAATGGTTTGGCAGAAATTGGATTTAGACAAGTTGTTCACATCATATAGCTCAACGACCGCAAAGATGATATACCACCAAATACAAAACATCACACTATTAGAAAAACAAGCAAACTAGAAGTGAATGAGATAGATGACTTTCACAACTTTGTCTTCAGGGAAAAATTCTTAGCCAAACAAAGGATAGAGGAATTCATAATTGTTAAATAGATATTTTTATCATGCAAATTAAAAATGTATTAATTTATTTTGCTTATATATTGCCAAAATTTCTGCTGGTATCTCTCTATTCCCTTCCTGAGAGCCATCCTGTTCAACAAAGTTTCTTTTTAAAGAATAAAAAGAGAAAGAGACAAAAAATAAAAATCTTCCAAGCTGATTAATACCATAAAAAAATCAGAAAATATTAATGTCTGTTCAGCATTAATGGACCTCTCACCTCTTTGAAAGAGTTGGGAAAGGTATCTTCTGATCTCTTCTTTGGGGCCACGTGTGTTGTTTGTACTTCTTCAGCATTCACTTTGGATTGTTTTGTAGTGGTTTTTATTTCCATTTATGATATAACCACATATATTGTTTGTTGGATCTCCTTCACTATACACCACTTCATGAAATTCTTCCTATGGGTCTCAGTATTCATAATACTTGTCATTTCTTATATCATAATAATATTCCATTACATTCATGTACTGCAATTTATCTAGGCTTTTCCAATCAGTGAGTATTTATTTCCCCTTCTCATCTATTTCTGATTTTCACGGACTTAGACATCATACCTTAACTGATATCTCACTCTAGAACTTCCCTCAGTGTCTGGGACCTCCTCACCCTGGAAGATCCCTCCACCATACTGTAATATTAATGCAATTTAAGACCTTCTGCACCCATTAATAGGCCTCCTATGGAGTCCATTAAGGGAGGCTTGCTTGTAAGAAGGCTGTCACACCTTTTGCTAATTTCTAGAGGAAGATTTTATGACTAAAGAAGAGTTAAAGAGCATTATAAAATGCAAAATGGATAATTTTGATTACATTAAATTGAAAAGTTTCTGTACAAACAAAGCCAATGTAACAAAGAGTAAGAGGAAAGTGGAAAATTGGGAAAGAATTTTTACAACTAGTGTCTCTGATAAAGACTTCATTTCTACAATATACAGAGAATTGAGTAAATCTATAAGAATGCAAATCATTCCCCAATTGATTGATAAATGGTCAAAGGATATGAACAGGCAGTTTTCAGAGGAAGAAATTAAAGATATCTATAAGCATATGAAAAATGCTCTAAATCACTATTGATTAGAGAGATACAAATCAAAACAACTCTGAGATACCACATCTCACTAGTCAGATTGTCTAAGATGACAAAACAGGAAAATGAGAAATGTTGGAGAGGATGTGGAAAAATTGGAACACTAATGCATTGTTGGTGGAGTTGTGAACTGATTCAACCATTCTGGAGAGCAATCTTGAACTATGCCCAAAGGGCTGTAAATAAGTGCATACCCTTTGACCCAGCAATACCACTTCTAGGGTTGTATCCCAAAGAGATCATAGAAGTGGGAAGAGGCCATGTATGTACAAAAATATTTATAGCAGCTCTTTTTGTGGTGGCAAAGAATTGGAAATCAAGGAAATGCCTATCAATTGAGGAATGGCTAAACAAGTTGTGGTATATGAATGTAATGAATACTATTGTACTATAGGAAATGAGGAGCAGACAGACTTCATAATAACCTGGAGAGACTTACACAAACTGATGTTGAGTGAGAAGAGCAGAGCCAGGAGAAATTTATACACAATTACAGACACAACGTATGTGTGATGACCAACTTTGATAGACTGGGCTCTTCTCAGCATTGCAAGGTTATAAGACAACTCCAAAAGACTCATGATGGAAAGAGATATCTACATTCAGAGAAAGAACTAGAGGATTTGAATGCAGATTGAAGCAAATTACCTGCTCTCTTTCTTTTTCTTATTTTGTTTCCTCTTTCCCATTGTTTGTTCCATCTGTCATGTACAACCTGACTAATATTTAGTGGGAAGGTATTTGCAGATCCTTTATTTGATTGCATGCCACCACGGGGGAGGGGAGAAGAGGGGAGGAGAAAATTTGAAACTCAAGGGATTGCGGAACTGAATCATGTAAATTAAAAGTAAACAAATACATTAATTTTTTAAAAAAGAACGTGGGCAAATCTGAGGTTTACTGTTTGTTTCCCTTAAAATGGTAAGATGAGGGTCAGAGCAAGGTATGCTGGAAGACTATGGTGGCAGCAAGGAGATTGTTGGGTGGATTCCAGAGCATAAACTGGTAGGTAAGGTTGTACCTCCTTAGCAGAATATGTGGTCTGGTGATAAAAGGGGATTAAGTGAAGGATTAAGGTTCAACCTTTTCTTCTGTTAATTCATCAAATTGTAACCATCTAGCTGCCTACCTGTCTGACCATGCAACCATAACCTTCTCTAGGTACTCCCTAATTGTGCCTATTCCTCAAGGCTTGCCTTTCTTCTGTCCTATTCTTCTCTCTTCTCCTGTTCTTTCATTTTCCATAGATCAATAAGCTTTAATAACCTCTAAGCAGATTACTCAGATCTATAGATATGACATAGATAAATAGATCTATATAGATACATATGTCCAGTTCCAGTTCACCACTGGACTTCAGCCCCATATGAACTTTTTGAATTTCAAATTAGATATCGCAAACTAAATAGATCTAAATTTAAATTTATCTTTTCCCCAAACCTCCTAAAAAGGCACCACTCCCTTCCTTTCATTCTTGAGGTTTCTAAAGACTTCTTAATTAATCTCGATTTTTCACTCCCCCCAACCCACTGTAATGGTAATTACCCCATTTTCTTTTTTGCTTTTTGGAGGGGGGGAGATGGGGCAATTGGGGGTAAGTGACTTGCCCAAGGTACCATGGCTAGTAGTTTGTGTGTGTGCTCAGTGTCTGAGGCAGAATTTGAACTCAGGTCCTCCTGACTCCAGGGCTGGTGCTCTATTTACTCCTCCACCTAGCTGCCCCCATTCACCTCTTTTTTGTATTGACAAGTAAGCAGGTACTTAGCACCTTGTTTCAAGTTAAGCAAAGGCAGCAGATACTTAGCAGTTAGTAATTCATCAAGCCAGTGTTGGGGAAACAGAAGGTATGAACTCTTGTCTCCTGTTACTGACGTAACCGGAAGGGGTTGGCTGAAACAGGAAGCCAGTGCTGTGTGTATACAAGAAAAGCCCCAGAAAGGCACAGTCAGAATTTCTTCTGACAAAAACCTGATGGCAGAAGGTCTTCTGCAGGGGAAAGAGAGAGTTTCTCTCAGCAGCATCTGGAGCCTGGGCTGCTACTGCTGGACTGAGAACTGAGTCAGAATTTTCTTTGGATAAGAATTGTGGAGACTGAAGTTGCTGCTGCTAGAAAGGCTAAAGAGGAACCCCCACCCCCACCCTCTTCCTAGGCTGGAGAAAATGATTTTGATTTTGAAAACTTGGGAGGAGTAATTTTGATTTTGGTAGCCAGCTGAGATTTCTTCTAGGTCCTAGGGCCAGGCAAACTGCCGGAGGACTGAGGAAGCATGGCTGTGGTGCCTGTATCCTATCTGTCTGTTTTGATGTTATTTTGCCAGATTAATCTGCTGGTGAAGGACAATGCTGTCGTTGCAGAGGTCCTGGAACCTTGCTATTGGCTCAGAAGCTCTGAAGAAGGATTTTCTTGTTGTATGTTTACAGAAATCCTGAAAGAGGGTCTTGCTGATGTTTTCAGGAGTCCTGAGGCTGTTCTGCAGGCAGAGAGTAGATTGATGAGTACACTGGCAATGAATATTGTGTCTTTGTTAAGCTTTGTCTCCCCAAGAACAGAGATTGCTGAGAACTAGCCTCAGGTGAAGAGGAAGAAAAGATCTCTCCTTGAGTATTGAATGCTGTGATGATAACATGGTTTACTAGTGACCTGGGAGTCGAGGGTTTGTGTATTTTCTAATGATTTTATTTAGTAATTAATGATACTTTGTAACTGATTGCTAAATAAGTGACTGATTGTGTTAACCTAGGGTGCCCAATGAGTGGAAGACTGACTATTGTACTCTGAGATGACTGAATGACTGAATAAGAAGGCAAACCTCCTTAGGGATACCAAATGATTGTTCTTTCTTCTAAATATTGTGACCACTTTGGTGAAAATTATGTGGCCATTTTAATGATAAGCTGTTGTAAAAACTATGTGGCGATTTCTGTGATAAGTTGTAATATTGTGAATGCTGTACCTTGATTTTCTGTGAATGTTTTTCTTTGATTTGTTATGGAATAAATAGCATTCACTATACTGTGTAATCAGAACCTTAAAAGCTGTTCACAGTAGCATTCTTTTGGAAACCTGCTCATGCATGGCATTACACCCACATATTGAATCAGTTTCCTTATCTTGCTATTTCTACCTCCATCTCTTTTTGTTGCCTTATTTTAATTTTCCTTAAGCACAACATTTCTTAAATTAAACTCCTTATCCCTACCCACAACATTTTAGAGTATATATTAAAGGTAGTCAGTGTACTTAGGGTCACTTCCAGTCAATGACAAGGTTCACTATTTCAGTGGTTCATCTTTAATACACAGTAACTGAGTTTAATACCTTTGTCCATCTGACAGTGTAAAGGGAAGGAGGAGGCATCAAAGAGACTTGTCCATTGAGCCAGGAAGAGCTGTTTGCTCATTAGACTTGAAAAGCAGAGACAGCTTATGCTTTTGCTCTTTTATTCCTCTTTCTTTAATGTTGGAATGGGGTGCCCCCCTCAATTTTAGCATCTGGTCATGCACAGATTCAAACACTTATGTTGCCTAGGAAAAACTGATCCTGGGCTTCAAGCCTCTGACTGCCTCTTCTACTTTTGTTTCTCTTTCCTTGAGCATAGATGATTAAACAGAATAATCAGAGATGGATATTTTGGGGTGTAGCTATGACAGGAATTTGATTATACAAGTATTAGTGATGGCTACATAAGAGGAGTTTTTCCTTTAGATACTATAAGAAAATGGCCAGTGATTAGAGGGTTAAATCAAATCCTAATCTGACTTGCCAGAAGACCTGAATTTTAAGGGAAATTTTCAAATTGTATAGAACCAAGATGAAAGTAGCATGACTATTTAGCAGTCTCACTAAATGTTCAGTTTTAAATTTTCAAGTATTAACCCTCAAGAATATAATAGGAATTTTGTGTTATAGTATCATGTTTTACAGGGTTGGGGAGAGTTTGGCAATATGTGCTTATTAGTCTTTCTTATTTTAAGCATTTGTTTTAAATGGCAAAAATAAATTTCTGTCCTATTTAAATTATATATTAAACATCTTCTATTCTCTTTTGGGAAGTCCCTAGACATGAGCTATATCTAAACTTTAAGTGCTATTTCCAGGCTGAGGTTGGGAGAACACAATAAGGGCATAAGGAGATAGACAACATTGCCTCTCTGTTTAAATGTTAGGCAACTCCAGTATTAGACATGGTACCTCTATGAGCCCAAAGTAGGAGTCCCTTGGAGAGGGGGCAGGAAGTTCTTCAATTCTCCTGGGCTCCATGGTATTTGTTGTTAATGATAACCAAATATATACCATATCTAGAGCACAATCTAATAATAAAATATGTGTGGAGATGAACTGGACTCCCCAGGGCCTCTTCTAGTGGGATGCTTGAGCTCTGTGGGTTTGTCACATAATGACTTGATACTTTGGGATGATATAGCAATCCCTTTGTTTCTGTCGTAGCAAAAGGGAGAGGGAGGCTGCTTCAAAGATGATTGACCATTGAACCAGAAAAAATACTCATGTTGATTAAATTTCTTAGATGATCCCAACTCAAGTCCACACATGCTCCAATGGCCAAAGAATGTAAAGGAGGCATAATTACCCTTGTAACATACTACTTTATACTATATTATCATTCTCCCAAAATATATCATCCCACTTTTATGGAATTATGGAATTTAACCCAGTAATTCAGCTCTTCTTTCTGTTGATCCCTTTAAATTTATGTTAAATTTAAAAAGTATTGGTGAGCAAAAAAAAAATTGCATCATATATTTCTGATAGGAGCTTGACATGGATATCCCCTATCATATATATATGGAATTATTACAAATATTAAGATTAATCCTCTATTCTCTAAGTGGACAGAAAATATAGTTTTTAAATTTTTCATCAGATTTGCAAACTGTTAAAAACTCTCTGAAAAATTTCTCTAAATCATTAATGATAAGATAATTGAGAATTAGTCAAATAATTATGAGGTTTTATGTCACATACAACAAATTGGCAATGATGACAAATGATGGGAATAACAAATATTCAAGGGACTACTGAAAAACAGGCACATGAATACATTCTGAAGCTCTGATTGGTTTAAACATTCTGGAAAGTAATTTGGAATTATGTGATTAATGTGTGATTAAATGTGATTAAAATCTCGCTTTCTTATGACTTAGAGATTACACATATATACCCCCACTAGACTTTTACCCTAAGAAGGTCAAAGATAGAGAGAAAAGTCCTATATACAACAAAATTTTTGTAGAAATCTTTTGTAGACCAAGATGACAGAGTAAAGGCAAGGATTCACCTGAGCTCCTCCAAATTCACCTCTAAACAATATTAAAGTAGCATCTCGAAATGAATTATGGAGCAGTAGAACCAAGAAAAGGAAAGGGGTAATTCAAGTTTCCAGGCCAAGACAACTTGGAAGGTTGACAAGAAAGGTCTGCCCTTACTGGAGTGAGAGTGGAGCACAATTCAGCACAGGTTACTCCCAGAAAGACAGCAATAGGCTTTAAGGGTGACTGAACTGGCTGCAATGACTTCTAGGACTCTCAACACATAGACAGTAAGAGGGTCAAGCAACTGGTCAGAATGACCTTGCAGGGAATGTTTTGCTGGCACTAGGAATAGAACTCTGTTGCATGGCCCATGTGTGGTTGTGGATCACAGTCACAGGGCAAAGAGGAGCACCAGCAGTAATGGGGTCACTGGAAGCAGTTCCAGGGTGTAAAAGAGTTCTCATAGTCACTCACAGACCAGGGCACAGACAGGAGAAAAGTGACCACACTTCTCCTTAGATTATACCATGTTAGAAAACTGAGAGCATTTAGATCCCCTCTCCCTGACCAGAGCTAGCTCTAAAAACAGCTGCACAAAAAAGCTAAGGATTGAAATAGGGCCCCTTAATTCCCTGGAGCAGAGTTTAACATTAACATAGAGTTAAAAGTCAAAAAGTAGACTGGAAAAATGAGCAGACAACAAAAAAGGAACTTGAGCCATACAAAGTTACTAAGATGACAGGGAAAATCAAAACAAAAACTCAGAAGAAAATTAAATCAAAACAAATACATGCAAAGCTTGAAAGAAAATGGGAAGTGGTCTCAGGCCTTGAACAAGCTAAAAAAAAAAAAAGGAGATGAAGGGATTTTATCTTTTTTTTTTGAAGTGTTACAGTATTTTTACATTGCTCATTTTTATTATAATGGCATCTATAACTGGTTTTGTAGACATGTGAATATGTAAGCTTCCCTTATTTTAGTATTGTGGGTTTTTTTTGTAAATAGTATTTTATTTTTTCCATTACATGTAAAAATGTTTTCAACATTCTTTTTTTCATAAAATTTTGAGTTCTAAATTTTTCTCCTTCCCTCTCTCCCATGCTTCTTCCACATGACATCAAGCAATCTGAAACAGATTATACATGTGCAATCATGTTAAACATAATTCCATATTAATCATGTTGCAAAATAAGAAACAGAACAAAAGAAAAAAAAAACATGAAAAAAGTGAAAATAACATACTTTGATCTGCATTCGGACTCCAGGATTCTTTCTCTG
>CM053591.1:2243203-2259688 GCA_028646515.1 Pseudochirops corinnae | reverse complement strand
AGCCCTGTGCAGAAACGTGTGAACACCTCCTTCATGTTACCTCCCTTCTGCATGGAGATGACTCTCAGGTAATCTTCCTCATTGATCCACACCAGAAAGGTCTTGTTGTCATTGTGCCAAATGCCCCTGCCATCGGGCCAGTCTCAGGCCATGCCAGATGACAAAAGGAGTGGGGAGACAGGCTTGTCAAAGAGGAAGTGGTCATCGATCAGCTGCTGTTGTTCCTGCTCAGTCATGTTCTTCAAAGCATAGTACTTCCCATTCAGATTACCTTCCAGGCTGGCCAGAGCTTCCACAGACAGCTTCCCTATGGCCCGGCGCTCGCCTGGGCTATAATGTGGAGGCAGGCAGAATCCTTGGATGCTCCAGCCAGTTTGAACTTGAGAACTCAGCACATAGTTAGGATCCAGGTTATCACTACACTGCAGATTGTGAGGGTAAAGATCAGTCTTGTGCTCATCTGAAGGCTTGTAGCCTCCATGGCGGTCCTCAATGATAGGATCAAACAATTCCTTGAACACGTCGTAGCGCTCTTCATCTCCAGCCACACAGCCCACAGTCATGATGAATGGGTGCCCTGGATTGTCCACGCTGGTCTGGATGACATCACGCAGGGTGAAGCCACTTGATGTAGCCTTATCCCGGAGTTTTTCATAGAGCTCAGGAGTCAGCACCTTAACCATGTGGTTGTTGTGCGAGGAGAGGTCGGGATATTCCTCCTTGGTGGGGAAGCAGGACTTCAGCACATTGTGGCTATTGGAGAATGGCATGATGGCAGGAGGCGAGGGCGCTCCGAGGGTCGCAGAAAGCGAGATAGGTGGGAGGATGCTGCTGCTCAGGCCAGGATCCCAGGCTACTGTAGCCCAAGCTCAGTCACCAATGATTTTTTTTTCTGTAGCTCTCTTGCTTTCTCCACAATCCAGTAAAAGTTGGCAATTTGGTCTTTAGTTCCTCTGTCTCTTTGAAAACCAACTTGCATTTTTGGTAATTCTCAGTTCATGTATTGCTGATGCCTAGCTGGCAGAATCTTAAGCGTAATTTTGATGATGTGTAAAATGAACATGATTTAATTTGAATGTTTTATTTTGTTTTTGGCATGCCCTTCTTTAGGATTGGTATCTAAATTGATCTTTTCTAATCCAGTGGCCACCGTTGAGTGTTTAAATTTGCTGGCATATTGAATACAGCACTTTAACAGGATCATCTCTTAGGATTTTAAATAGCTCAGCTGGAATTCCTATCACATACTCTAGCCTTACTGTTAGCAGTTCTTAAGGCCCACTTGACTTCATTCTTCAGGATATGTGGCTCTGGATCAGTAACTACATCACCATGGTTATCAGTGATGTTAATATATCTCTTGTATAATTTTTTGTGTATTCTTGATATCTTAATCTCTTCTACTTCTGCTAAATACCTACAATTTTTGTCTTTTATTATGCCTATTTTTTTCATGAAGTTCCCCTTGCTAACTGTAATTTTCTTTCCCATTCTATTGTTTTCTTCTATTTCTTTGCATTGTTCATTTAAAGAAAACCTCACTTCTCTTTGTTATTCTCTAACAATGTTCATATGTGAACTTTGGGGTTATTGAAAAAGAATGTTTGCTATGACCAAAAAATTATCTTGACAAAACTCTACTAGTCACTGCCCTAATTCATTTTGTATGCCAAGGACAAATTTGCATGTTTCTCCAATTATCTTTTGACTTCCTACTTTAACATTCTAATCTCTTATGATGAATGTGACATCTGTTTTTGATGTTGTTTCTATAAGATGTGGTAGATCTTTACGGAACTGAGCAACTTTGACCTCTTTGGCATAAGTTGTTAGAGCATAGACTCATATTACTATGATGTTGAATTGGTTACCATTCTATGAATTTTAAGATTATACTGCAGTACTGCTTGTTGTCAGAAATAATTTCATAAGTGTTGCTCTTAATTGTCATCAGATTTCTTAGAAGAGGTATTATAAATATGTGACTTAATGTTATCAGAGACAATCCCTTTCTGGCCCAGAAACATTTTCTTGATGCAAAAATCCCTTGGGTTTCAGAGATGATTGAGTGATACATTAGTGATGGTTGCTAAGTAATTTCTACCAGGATTTGGATCAGTGTATTAGCAACCACACTAGCACACAGGGTAGGCTGCTAGCACAGACTCTTTGATCTGCTTTTCTAAAGGAAAGACAATTTTAAAGGGGATAAAGATCTTACTTTAATTAACAAACCAATAAGTACAGATAAGTAGAAAGAAGTGAGTATCCAAGAAAGAATCCAATAGACAGGGCTCCAGCTGCCTAAACAGAATAATTGAACCACCTACATAAGCCACCTGACCAGGAAAGCACCAACATCTGAGCAGTTGGGGAGCTCTTAACAAATGCCTACTCAGAGTCCCATCCAGGGAATCAAACAGTCTGTCTTATGAGCAAACCCCCAAAGTAAAATACCAACCTCCCAGTATATATACACTTTAAACCAGTAGGCTCAGAGCCAGAAGGCATAATAACCCACATGACTCAGTGTCTAATTAACTCATTTTCAAAAGGTATGAAAGTCTTCCTGCAAGCAAGCCTCCCCCTAAGCAAGCTCCTCCTTAGGCAAGTTCCTCCCTCAATGGGCTCTGTGTGACTCAGGATATACCAAGGCTGTGAAAGCAGCAAGACATCCGTGATGAAAATGCCTGTGTACTGTTAAACCTAGGAACACAGCTCCTGCTCCAAGGGAAAAGGGGACACATGTGGTGATATAGACCTATTAATGGACAGAGGAGATCTTCCTTTTCCATTAACATTACAATTGGGTGACAAATTTAGGCATTTGTGAACTTGAATTTAAGAAAAGTTGCTGAGAGATGATGGTAGAAGGAAAGTCTAAAATGGCAATGTTGAACAAGGAGCATTTCATCTCCTCTGCCATGACCAGTGAGTCAGAGAGTTTAAGAAAAAGGTTGACTCCAGGGAAGTGGAATCTTCAGGTAGGACCTAAGTGTTTATGAGAACCAGAAGATAGAAGGATCAAGAAGGAGAAGTTTTAAGATGAAAGGACATTTGCTAATTGTGAAGCAGGGCTTCCACAGGTTCTAATTGGTAGGCAGTAATATTTACAGTAAGAAAAAAAAAGAAAGAAGGGGACAGTTTAGTGGTAGGGTTGAAGTGGTTCAGTATGAGAAAATGAATACCTGAGACTGGGGAAAATAGTTTGTTCTGGGTGACTAGGGAGAGGAAGACAAAAAGGAATGGCAGTAGGAGAACTGCTGAGGAATGTGTACAGGTAGGATATCAGTGGAAAGGAAGAGATCTCTTTAAGGGAGATAGGTTATTAAGCAGTTTACTTTTGTCCCTCTAATATTTATATATTAGTATATGTAATATATATTAATATATAATAATATCCCTATGGTTTTGTGTCCTTTGAAGCCCTGCTAGGCTTACCTTATGGTTGGTTGTTGTCCTTTGTTCTCAAAGAGAACAAAAGTGACATCACTATGTTAGAGTCAAGTTGCAGTGTGTCTGACTATGACTGATCAGACCAATATGAACTCAGAATACTCTACCCCAGGTTGGGAACAAATAGTCCATGTAAACATTTGGGGTGGATTCTTTAAGTTTATGAATTTTGTGTTTCTTTTGAGCTACTTCAATTTTGCTTTGCCTATAGAGCCCATTATCTCCTCTAATGAGCACACAACATGCTGGGTGGTCCTGTGTCAGTGTCTCCTATGCCATGCAATCAATTCTAAAGTTCTTAAGAGAGACCTTGAGAATGTCCTTGTATAGTTTTTCTGACCATGATGTGAGTGTTTGCCCTGCATCAGTTCTCCATAAAACAGTTTTTTAGACAAATGTACATTTGACATTTAAACAATGTGTCCACTCTATTAGAGTTTTGCTCTCTACATTAGAGTTTGAATGCTTAGCAGTTTAGTTCAAGAAAAGACCTCAGTACCTGGTATCTTATCCTGCCAGGTGATCTGCACAATCTTCCTAAGACAATTCAAATGGAAGCAATTCAGTTTCCTAGCATGGCACTGGTATACTGTCCAGGTTTCACAGGCATGCAGCAATGAGGTCAACACAATGACTCTGTGGACTTTCAGTTTGGTAGTCAGTCTAATATCTCTTCTCTCCCACATTGTCCTTTGGAGCCTCCCAAACACTGAGCTAGCTCTAGCAATGTATACATCAACCTCCTTATCAATGTGTACATCCCTGGAAATTGTACTGCCAAGGTAAGTGAACTCATCCACAGTATTCAAAACTTCTCCATTTGCTGAAACTGATGGTTCCACATACAGATGATGTGGTGCTGGCTGATGAAACATGTGTGTTGTTTTGATGTTGATTGTTAGGTTAGAATTAGCATAAGCAGCAGAGAGTTGATCCATATTTTGTTGCATCTCAATTTCAGGGGTGGCATTGAGTGCACAATCATCTGCAAACAAAAAAATCATGCACCAGCACTCCTTCCACTTTAGTCTTGGCTTGTAGCCTTTTCAAGTTGAAGAATTTACCATTGGTGTGGTAATTGACCTTGATGCCATGTTTGTCCTCATTGAAGGTATTTGACAAGAAGGCAGAAAACATCATGCAAAAAAGCATGGTAGAAGGTGATAAGAGAGGGGATAATAGATGAGAGGGCAGATTGAGGGAGAGGGTAGTTAGAAGCAAACACTTTTGAAAAGGGACAGGGTCAAAGTAGAAAATAGAATAAGTGGGGGTGAGATAGGATACTATGGAAACGTTTTGCATAACTACACATGTACAACCTATATTGAATTGCTTGCCTTCCCAATTGGGGGTGGGTGAGGAAGGAAGAAGAGAAAGAATCTGGAAATCAAAGTTTTAAAAACAAATTTTTTAAAAAAATTGGTTTTTTTTTACATGCAACTAGGAAATAAGATATATAGGCACTAAGCTATAGAAATCCATCTTGACCTACTAGAAAGTTGGGGTAGGGTAGGGGAGGATATAGGAGAGAACAGATTGGGGGAAGAGGTATTCCGTCGGCTCGCTGTATTGGGGTGGGGGTAGGGGAAAGATGGGGAGAAAATTTGTAACTCAAAATCTTGTGGAAATGAATGTTGAAAACTAAAAATAAGTAAATAATATAAAAGAAAAATATATTAAAAAAGAATTAAGAATACAAAGTCAAAAAATAAAAATAAAAAGCATGGTAGCAAGCATACAGCTTTACTTCACTGCACTGGTAACTGGGAAAGTGCAAGGGCATCATCCATTATTCAGAACCCAGGCAAGGATGCTGTCATAAAATTGACATACAATAATTACCATCTTCCATGTGAAGTATCATCCTATTAAGGAGGACTCTGGCAAGAATCTTGTCAGCAATGACTAAGAGAGAGATCTCCTTGTGATTGTCACAGGACAGTCTATTACCATAACCTTTAGAGAGATAGACAATGGAGGCATCCTTAAACTCTTAGGGGAGAAGCCCTCTCTTGTGATATAACCACAAAATTTCAGTCAGCTTTTGTATGAGCAATGGACCCTATGCCTTGTAAATCTCAGCTAGAATAGAATCAGCACCAGGTTTTTTTGCCACAGAAGAGCTTAATGCCATTCAAAATCTCTTCTTCAGTTGAAAATTTTTCTAGAGAAGGATTGACTTCAACCTGAGGTAAACAATGATTTCAGCATTGATTGATGATGATCCATTCGGAACACTATGTGAGTGTTCGGAATGTCTCTCCAGAATCCTGTCCTTATCACTAATCAATGTGACTCCATCAGTACTGAGTAGTTGATTTGCATCATATGTCTTTGGCTCATTGTTTCCGAGGACTCCTTGACGTGTCTGGCAGCCAACTATAGCAGTAAAGTTACCCTGAACTACAAGCCTGTCCTCTTTTGGCACATTGATGATAAAGGTCTTCACATCTTCACAAAATTTTTCTTTGACCTCAACAGAGTTCGTCATGGTGGGCGCATAGGCGTTGATGATGGTGGTGCAGAATTTTGCTGCAAGTGGCAATCGCATTGTCATGAACCTGGTGTTCACTCCCTTTAGTAGGCATATAAGTTTGTTGGATAGATTAGTTTTGATAGTAAAACCTACACAGCTTCATGATGCTCCCCTTCACTGTGGCCACTCCATAAAAACATATATCCACCTCTGACTTCAGTAACCTGGCCTTCATTTGATAGTCTTGTTTCACTCAGGGCTGTTATTTGGATGTGATATCTGCTAAGTTCTCTCACAATAAGAGCTGTTCATCTTTTGTGTGTGTGTGTGTGTGTGTGTGTGTGTGTGTGTGTGTGTGTGTGTGTGCGCGCGCACACACACATGTACTCTATGTTCTGATGGTGAGTAGAGTCATCTTCACAGAAGATTTTGTACTTTTTTTTGTATTTCAACCACAGAGTGGGATCCTTGCCTTCCATGGCAATCAGGCCAGTTGGGTAAGCAGACAATTTTTAGGCCACCTTTTCTAGCCCCTTCCTCGTACCAGCAAGTAAGCAGTGTGTTTCTTAAAAGACTGCCCAGACACCCAGGGAGCTGCCGGATTCCACTGCTACTTTCAGTAAGCAAATGACCTTATGGTCTGGGCTGCATGTCTACAAGATTGTGACTACAACTCTGAGTATATCTGCACCTGTTCCTTTGTCACTTGCCTGTCACCACAGGACTTTGAGATAGTTAAAAATGACAAAATGATATGAGTGATGTCTTTTAATTCATGCATGAATTGGGTTTAAGTGAGGCAGAGTTGCATGAAGTTGGCAGCCTCACTTTCTCTTCCAGAGTCAACACAGTCCAGTGGCAGGACAGAGTCAAGCTGACTGATGATAGCATGAGATGAAGTTGATGACCTTGGTGTCTTTGAGGTATAACCAACCTCTAAGTACTCCACAGCACCTACTTCAGTTGCCTTTGTGGCCATTGGAACAAATTATTCTCATCCAGCCATTCCACCAAGGGATGTCTTCACCCCTGTCCTGCCTAATAGCAAATAGGAGTCGGAAGAATTATAGAACTAGGAGGTGGCAGAGCATAGAGCACCAGGCAGTGTTATATCACAGGGAAGGATGAAGGGGGCACCTGAAGCTGGTGGGAAGGTGACAGTACCTTGTACCACCTTTCAGCATGTTTGAGAAGGACCTAAAGTTGGAGTGACCCTGGGTCTTCATCACCTCCTTAAACCAAGGGACACAAAACCAGAACAGTGGAACTGAGCAGTCCCCAAGCAGAAAAAAACAAGTATCTTCATTGACTTCATTTTCTCACAAATGGCCAGTTCAGTTTCTGTAATATCTAAAATAGATAACCTGGCTATGTTCAAGAGCAGCTACATCCTTTTCTTTGGTCTCTAAAGTATTTCATTTCTTCTACAGAAGAGCCATCATAGGAGAATTGTATAAAATGTATGTGAGTCAATGGTAGTACGAGGCTCAAAGACTGTGATTAGTTTCCTTGGTCCAATGTGGCATTTTAAATCACATTGATGAAATGAGTATATCCTTCCTCCATGCACAATCATGGACTACCATACCAAGTGGACTGGTTTGAAAGTGGATTTTGATCAGGATATCTCAGAGAGAGAGAGAATGGTGACAGTCCTCAGCAATATGGTGTGGGGCCATGCTATTAACAATGACTTAAAAGACCTCTAGGTCTTTTCAGCCTCAAGGCCCTTGCCTTAGACATCTTATAAAATCCCTTCCCCACCTTAATGCCAGGAAAATTTCCCTTAGCATAAATCAATCCTTGTGATGCATCTCACCAAGTAGCTGCTCCAACAGGGCTTTTAGGAAAGAACAACTTTTTTTTTTCTTTTTCAAGCAATTATGGTAGAAGTTCAATGAGGCAATTGGCTGTTCCAGCCTCCATTTAAGGAGAAATGGAGGGAGTTGGAGGCTTTTTGAAATTCCAGTCTAAGTATGTCTTTCTCTTTTAAAAAAATGACTCAAAACCAGCATGAATTTTGTCCATACATTTCATTATTAGGTAGTGCTTCTGGAGTTTGCACCGTGTTGATGTAAAAAGTCTTCAGGTTCTTTAGGTTTTTTTTTCTTCTCATATTTAAATAACTATCAAATTTCCATTCCTAGTTCATCTGTTCTGCATTTAGGAATTAAGTAATTTCTCATCACTTACCTGTTTGATGTATAATAAGTTGTAGCTATTAACATAAATGACAAAAAAACCAGTGTGGAGTCCTTGCCTATAACTGGTAAAATCTGTTTCCAGTTTGTCTATGAAGCATAATAAAAGCAGTCATCTCAACTTCCACTTCATGCATACTTATCCACTTAAGTGGTAAACGCCATCTACATTGAAGCATTTCCAGCAGGTGGGCTACTGGAATTTCTGATGTGTTCTGATATATCTTGCATTCTTGTATTTGAAGGAGTTCCATTTGCTCCACTGTCCTCCAATCTAAGTTGATCATCAGGACAGTTTTGAACAGGGCCAGACAATAACTCTATGCTGCTTCATTTCTTCTTCTGCTTCTTAAGATTTAAAACAGCAATCGCACTTTACATCACACTCATCAGGGTGCTAAGCTAATCAGAGCCCAACTGCCAAACATTGAAAGGGTATTTTACTAGGTCTTACTAGCTACTGTGGTGATCAGAGCACACACTGAGGCCCAATTGCATATGATCCTGGCTGTCTTGACTTTACATTGATATTGTCCTTGACCCTTCACAAAAAGGTGGTGGGTTGTAATGTTAATGGAATCTGAAGATCTTCCTTGCCCCTTTGTATTGGCACTTAGTAAGCAGGCACTTAGCACCTTATTTCAAGTTAACACCTTGTTTAAGCTATTTAATTAACACAGAAGTAGTTAACACCTTGGGAGTAGTTATCGTACCTTAAGAGGAAGGGGCAAAACAGGGAGGAGCTGTACTATATATAAGGAAGACGACCTGCAGGACTGTCAGATTGTCTCTCAGTGACGCCTGGAGGTTGCAACTTTTTGCTGAGATCCTCCTTCTGCAACTTTTACCAAGAACTTCCAAGAACCAGGCTGAGGAGCTATTGTGAGTGAGAGAAGGATCCATGCTTGAGGGAGCCTGTTCTATTGTGAAGGCTTAGGAATGTGGGTGTTCACTGCATTAACCACATGTATCAACTTCATGACTACTGTAATGACTTTGGCTTTCTGGTTCTGGGACTTGGTTTTCTGGTATTTGAATAAAGGCTTTGGTTCTGCCCTCCATGTGGAGAGTTTGCTACATTTTGTGATTCACAACTATACCAGCATATTCATAACCACTGTGGGTGTTGTGAATATTGCATTATTGTTACATGGGTGTGCAGGATTATTATTGTTATTTCATTCCATATTTTTCAATGAAATTTATATAGAAATGATAATGGGGAATTACACCATTATAAGTCTTATTTATTTAATGTTTAATGAATTATTACACAGATAAAAATAATTATGGAGTTTTTTTATAGTAGAATAAAAATATTAGGATTAAGCTTATCATCTGTTGGTTCACTGAGAGCATCCACATTCTAACTCCAGTTAGCATGGATGGTGTATTGCTACCACATGATTTTGTTCTCCTCTCCTATTTTCTAAGTTTTTTTGTTTCCTGTACCTTGGAGATTGTGAATATTTGATATTGTGGCATCTATAAAAATACTGATCTTTAAATTTTATAAAGAAATTGTCTGTCCAAGTGATCATGGGCATAGTTTGAAGTATTATAATGTTCCAGCTGCAGTCAAGTGGGGTGGTTGAATAATCTGTTATTGAATAATTTTGATGTCCATGTTTATAATATGATTTTTGTCATCCATCATTCCATGAGAGTGAGCTTCTATTGAATAATTCTAGCAATGATTTCTTGCTATTTCATTATTTAAATAGGTTCCAGTAATGATAAATTGCGTGTGCCATTGCATAATATACATTAATTGTTCAATCCAAGTTCTTTAAGGATAACAACATTTCTATAATTTCTAATGGCCTGGTTTTGAATTGTGATTATTAAGGTTATCTTTTTCCAAAAATAAATTTACATTATTTGTTCACTTGTTTGATGTGATCTTCAATATTTGATTGCTGAGTTCATATAAATATCTATCATGGAGGGGCTTTCAATTCCATTCTTGGGTCTAGACAAATATCAGTTACAATCCTCTATTAATGCTCACTGAAATACTGTTTGTTCCAAAAATATACAGGTTTTTGACATGTTTATCATGTGTCCTAATAATGTTTATCAGTCTTCTGTGTTCTTTTGAATGAGAAAGTGTTCATCTTTGTATAATCACCTTAGGGTAGTGTTCATCCTATAAGGGTTTATGTTAGTATGTTATCTACATCTGTAGTTCTGAAGGTTTACATTAAGAAGTCTGGAACTATATAGGTATATCTGAATATGTTGTTATTGATGTAAAATATTAATCACTTTAAATGTATTATTGTCTTAGTGAATTTTTATCTCATTTTCATCTTTTTTGATGGGATTCATATGCACCAGTCCTGGAACAAATAATTTTCCAGCTATTTTTCATATATATATGTATATATATGTAAAACACATATATCTGTGTATATTTACATATGCACACATATATATGCACACATATATGTAGTTCTACAAACTGTTGCAAAGGCAAAAAATTCCTTTTGCAATTAGATAAATGGATTAGGACTTGTATTTAATCTTGATGACAATGGTCAGAATTTTATATGAAGTGTTGGGAGATTTACAATGAACAGTAACCCTTAAGTTAGGGTTTCTGTCCTTATATGTTATAATGAGGAGGCAGGAGTGTGACAACGGAAAGCAATTATATATATATAAGATATATAGATATAAATATATATAAGAAAATGGCTGGAAAAAGAAATCAATCTATAAGCATTCCATATATGTAAGTGACAACTAGATGTTCATCTTGATGAGGTAAATAACCACATTGCCTTTTACAAGGAGATAAGAAAAAACCTGAAATGCTAAAGTTTATTGAAAATATCAGATTTCAATATATGCATGAGGTATAAACTATTTCAAAACAAAACAAGAAGGATTTTTTTTTTTGTGGGAGGAAATGTTTCTTTAAAAAAAAACATTTTTTTGCAAAAAGATTGGATGCCAATAAGCTTTCATCTTTAGGTACCACTAAGCTCAAAGATTGCTATAAAATTAGATCATGCACCCTAAAAGATGAAGATTAAAACAAGAAAAGAAAGAATTTAGATGCCTTAGTGAGATGTATTTTGGTTTTCACAGACTGAAGTTATTTTACATGTTACCTGAAAATAATGTAACTTTATTACAGAACTCTCCAGTCAATTAACATACTACACTCATTTCATAATTGATACTGATATATAAGACTTTTCTTCCAGATCTTAACCCTGATATTGCCATTAGTATTTTTAATATTTTTGCATTCTTTTTTTGTTGTTTACTTGTTATTTCTTTAAAATGTTACTGAGATCTTTAAAAAGGTCTATTTTAAAGGACAAAAACTTGGTTAGCTCCCTATCTTTGCATACACATATATCTGACATTTAAATGTAAGGTGAAAATAACCAATTTGTGTGTTGTCAGGGAAAAAGAAAAAATAAAAATAGATTTTATTCTTCAAGGATTTAAAGGATAATGAGATGTCTATGTATACAGGGAACATTTTTTTTTCTTGGAATATTTTTTAACAATTTGTTTTTTTAATAGCATAATCATGTCCTATGCCTTCTCCCAGTTTCCCTAGTAACAAAGGAAAACAGTTAAGTGGAATCAGTTGACCGAGATATGCAAAATTCCATACTAATAGTCTTCTACTTCTTTACCAAGAAGAGAGTGGGACTAAGATCGCTTATCTCATTCAGTCTGAGATCAGTATTTTATCGTGTAGTTTTCATTTATGTAATTGTAATCATCTTGTATACTTTGTTTCCTGGTTCTTTCTTTGCACAGCATTGTCACAAAAATCTTCCCTTATTTTTCTAAAATTATCATGTTTATAATTTCTTGAAGAACAGCAACATTGCAATTACATTTGTAATGGATGTTTGGTGCATGCCTAGATCACCTAAAATGATATCATCTATGTGAAAGAAGCCAAGGAACTGAATTTCTAGACATAAAGGACTAGAGCAGTGGTTCTCAACCTTCCTAATGCTGCGACCCTTTAATACTTGTATGTGGGCATATCTACATGTCGGCGGGCAGTGTCTTGGTTCCTAAGACCATCGGAAATATGTGTTTTCTGATGGTCTTAGGTGACCCCTGTGACCTCTGTGAAAGGGTCATTTGACCCCCAAAGGGGTTGCAACCCACAAGTTGAGAACCACTGGACTAGAACCTGAATGAACACTTTTTGTTGGAGTACCACATGACTGGGAGCATCCTTTTCTCATTGGCTGAATAGTCAAAACTGTCATCATTGTTAAAATGTCCTAATTTCATCCACTTTGGGAGTCTAGGAATCCAGGCTGCTTGTTACAGCCAGCCCAGCAGTGATTCCCTAAGAAGCAGACTCAGGCTCAGCAAAAATCTTTAGACTTGAACTTTGTGAAATTAATGCTGTGTAGGAACTGAGCCAAATGCTTCACCTAATGCCCCTAACCCCCAGAAGCCAAAGTATTTTATGGGGAATCATGCCCTTAAAATTTGGGGGGAAATGTTTGCTCTTGCTATATATCTTGGAAGTATATATCCCTTTATAGAAGTTAATCTGAGGTTAAGTGGTTATATGGAACTGGGTTGCCAGTTTCTGAGCCACCAAAAATAGAGGAACACAGTCAGTGAGGGCATGAATAGGGTAGAGAGAAAAAGACTCCAATGATATTCATGATTATATAAGACATTTAAAAATAACACTGGTTACTCACACAACTCTTATATTCATGAAAGTCTGCTCAGCAGATTAAAGGGGAAAAATTACTTTGGTTGTATAACCACTCGGTGTTGCTGTAGAGCACTAGGGTGGTTGGCTTATCAGTTCATTGCCAGTCTCTAGGATTATTCTGTAAAACATTCAGGCTGCAGGGTCTCTCCCCAACTAAACAAAGTAATTTAGAGTAGTTTAGGTTGCTAACTTCTATATCCTATGAAGACCAAGATTTTTCAACAGAACTCTGTCCCTTTGTTGAAAACTTTGACAATGGGGCAGCGAGGTGGTGCAGTGAATAGAACACTGGCCCCTGGAGTCAGGAAGACCTGAGTTCAAATCCAGCCTCAGACACTTAACATTCTAGCTGTGTGACCTTGGGCAAGTCACTTAAGGCCAATTGCCCTGCCTTCCCCCCTCCATAAAGGCAAAAAAATAAACAAAGAACAGAAAACTTTGACAACAAACACAGGCATTTTATTGGCAGTTATTTCTTTTTGTTTTCTTTTGAGCTGAAGTGGCTAGCAGATAATCTTTCAATTCCTTTCTCATTTGAGAGGGAGACTGGTTTTAGGGAAATGGGAATGATTCTCAAACAGCAGCAGATGGAATGGAAAACCAGTAGCATAATTGCTGACAGAATTGAACATATGTAAAGAGAATGCCACATGTTGGCTTCACTGAGATTTTTACTGTGGTCTCCTAATTATGAACACGTTCAACAAAAAGGAGGTGAGTTGGTTATGGGCCCCCTTGAGGATGGTAAAGCATCATTGTAGATTCCAGAATGCCAGCTAAAGCAAACACCATTTTCCGACACGTACTCGGCTCAAATAGATACTGATGGGGAAGTTCAGAACATGAGAAATGTTTTTCCTGTCATAGTTTTGCAGTTTTGAGAAGATTTCTGGTTCTTGAGTGGTTTGCCTCCACAAATGCGATGGTCAGTCACTACCAAAGTATAACATTCCCTCTAGAGAGAAAATGCAAATTCAGACAAATCCCACAGGTTTGCTGGAAGATACATGCACAGTTATCCCTTCCACGTTGCAGCTTTCCCCATCACTGTTTCCATATATTGTGGGCTGGCACAAGAAATGAAATGGGAATTTGGGGGAACTTTGCAGAAGCTGCAGATGACATAGAAAAAGTTCTTTTTCATACAGTATTTTTACTTAACGTTGACCTACATATTTTTACAATAAGTTATTGTAAATACCCCATAAAAGAAAAAGAAAAAAACTTCTTCTCTAGTACAGAGGCAGTGCCAGAAATTTTTATGTGAATGTTATAGACTGAGGGGAGGGGGTGCTACGTGCCTCGTCCTCAGGATGTGGAAGGGATAACTGTAGTGGTCTTTCTGCTCTCATTTCCCTGACTCTCATTCACCTCAGTAGGCTGGGGCCATGAAGGTCAGTGGAGGGCTTCTCCATGAAGGATTTCTAGGAGTGATTCTGAGATACTTTGGGTAATTCCCAGTATTATCATTCATCAGTCCTCCTCGGTTTGCTCTTTAAATGATTACCTAGTTGATGGTGGGCAGCTGGATTTCATTAGCTTTTGTTGTTCAATGATATCACTCTGACTCTTTGTGGCCCTCTTTGGAGTTTTCTTGACAAAAATACTGGAGTGGTTCGCCATTTGCTTCCTCAGCTCATTTTATAGAAGAAACTGATTTGCCCAGGGTCACACAGCTAGCAAGTGTCTGAAGCCAAATTTGAGGCAAACGATTAAGTGACTTGTCCAGGGTCATACAGCTAGTAAGTATCTGAAGCTGGATTTACACCCACGAACATGAGTCTTTGTGATACCCATTGTACCACCTAATTGTCCCTCGGGATGTTTACACTGAATTATCTTTTTGACAAACTCCATTTTTGTAGCGCACGTATGCATGCACACACAAGCATTTTTATATGTATGCACATATACATAAGTGTGTAATGTCCTTTCCCATAGTCCTCCTATCTTATAATCACACTTACTTTAATAACTGGGAAACAACATCAAAAACTCTCGAAAACTAACTTAGGCCTATATGAGAATGTAATCACGTGTCATGTAATTTGTTCTCGCCAAGGGCTTCTTATGTTTTTTTCCACCTTAACTTGAAAACTGCAGGTGACGACATGTATGTATAGAGACTAGACTCACATGGTTTGGGGGACAACTAAGTAATTATCTCGTTTATGAAACTGTAAATGCAAGATTTCTTGTGATTTTTCACTTAAATGAAAATGCTGCCAGATTTTTAAGATCTGCTCTTATGTGGCCATAATGAGCAAAGTCAGAAAAGAGAGGAAATATATTTCCATAGAGATATCCTTTACACATTCTGGGCATTAATGATTTATAATAGTTTAAAACCAGACAAAGGTAATTAGAATATTTTTGCTGTCATGACAATAGCAAAAGCCTGTCAACAACTCTTGTTCTAATGGTGACAAATGATACTTACTACATTAGTACTGGTTTCATCTAATCTCTTTGAGATGAAGATATTTTGGTCTTGCTAATCAAATTGTCTCACTGTAATTGCTGAGAAGAAACTTTATTAGACAATATCATTCTTTATTCATAGTTGCATCTTACGTTGTGACTTATCCCTTATCTTGTTTCAATATTATATTGATATATTTGAAATTAATTTTTAAAATATTTTGAGCAAAAATCTGGAATGATGAGATTTTGTGTTTTAATTATCTTTGGGAGATAATCAAACATCACTCTTTTTCTTAGTGTTCTCTCCCCCATCAAATAATTTTATATTTACCTGTCAGTTCAGACATTATATCATGTATGAGAATATAGGCTCCTTGATGGCCTGCATTCCTTCCAACAATTCCTTCCTTCCTTCCTTATATCCTTCCTTCCTTCCTTCCTTCTATCCTTCCTTCCTTTTTTCCTTCCTTCCTTCCTTCCTTCTTTCCTTCCTTCCTTCCTTCCTTCCTTCCTTCCTTCGATCCTTCTTTCTATCCTTCCTTCCTTCCTTTTTTCCATCCTTCCTTCCTTCCTTCCTTCCTTCCTTCCTTCCTTCCTTCCTTCTATCCTTCCTTCCTTCCTTCCTTTCTTCCTTGTATTTTTACTATCTAACATAGGTGAGAGTTCCTTTTGTGTAGAGGTTGAACAAGATGACCACTGAGGCACTTTCTAATTTATAAATATTGTGATTCTCTCATTTTGTAAATGTAGGAGACAAATAATAATTGAATGACTATTGAAGATGATGGCAAATATATATACATATATATGTATACATATATATATATATAACTTATTTAACAAAGAAAAAGGTCACAGTATTTTGAAAATGCGCTATAAAATATGCTATCATCTATTTTAAGAATTTAATAATCATGGTGTTTAGAGAAAGAACCTTTTAATTTTTTACATATGATAATCCTATTGGCTAAGACTAATTCCACAATTTCCTTAAAACTAATATTCTTTTTTGGGTAAGAAAAGATAAATACCATTTTGGGAAGTTCCTTTTGAAAAACAGACCCAACATAGTTCCTATTTTTTTCAAGCCCTCAAATCCTTCCCCCACCTTGCTTCAGAAGAGGACCAAGGAAATAGAAGGCGTTCTTGGATGAAAATGTTTATATTTTATAATCAGGGTTGACCTTAGTCAAAATCATGAAATAGGT
>CM053591.1:2202344-2242703 GCA_028646515.1 Pseudochirops corinnae | reverse complement strand
TAAGACCATACTATAGTTACTTATCCTCTGTTTCTCTGAGGGTGGATAACATCTTCCTTCATAAACCCATTCTTCCCTTATTTTTCTAAGTCCATCAATTCACCCCTTCCTATACCACAGCGGTATTTTCATGTTATGCTGCCTAGTTATTTTAAATGGCCTAAAACAATATTGATTAGTATGACTAACATATAATTTTTCTTTTTTTATTAAATGTATTTTAGCTTTAAGTTTGTCTGAGATCATGATTACTATCCCTGCTTTTTTCCCCTAATGAATTCTACTCCTAATCTTTATTTTCTGGTTGTTTATATCTCTTATTTCCTGTCCCTACTCACTCCTCTACTTTACTTCTACCCACTACCTTGCCCTCCTTAAGCTACCCCACCTCCAAAGATCCTTCCCTTACCCCCTCTCCTCCCCACCTTTTCCCCTTACCCTCTTGTTTCTATCAGAATTTAGAAGAGTTTTATTGCATTAAAAATATATATGTTATTCCCTCTTTATCCTATTCCTGGTAATCTATACACCCATCTATATATGCCCCTTTTATCCTTTTCCCTCATCCTCTTATTTCTTTATAAATTCAGAAGAATTTAATCCCTCTAAATGTATGTGTTGTTCTCTCATTAAGCCAGATTTAACGTGAATAGAGTTCCCTTTCTATCCCCTCCCTATCCCCTTAGCCTTTTATTTCTTTCTGAATTTAGAAAACTGTTATACCCTTCTAGATCTATATGTGTTGTTCTCTCTTTAATCTATTCCTGAAGAGAGTAGGTTTCCAGAACTACTAGCTCTCCTCCCCTATCTAAGTCCTCTGTCAGTCATTCCTCTCACACCTCATTCTTTTCACATTTTCCTAGATGTTTTTACTTTTTAGAATCACATCACATTCTTAAAATAGGGTTGTTTATGTGTTCTATGTCCTCATCACTTAATTTGTACAATTCATATTTTAAAAAATATTCATTGGATCGATTCACTCAGATTGTTGTATTTAATGGCATATAATTGAACAAAATATCTTCTAATGATAGGTTTACTTTCTTCTTCATTGGTGATGATTTTACCCTTTTCATTTTTGATACTGGATATTTGATTTTCTTCTTTCTTTATAAAAAAAATCAAATTAGCCAATGGTTTATCTATCTTATTGCTTTCCCCCCATAAAACCAGCTCCTGGTGTTATTTATTAGCTCAATAGTTTTGCTACTTTCAATTTTATTTATTTCACTTTTGATTTTCGGGATTTCCAATTGGGTCCTCAATTGGAGATTTTAATTCATTCTTTTTCTAGTGTTGTTTTTTCTGGTTCATTCCCAATTTATTGATCTACTCTTTCTATATTTTGTTGATGCAAGAATTTAGAGAAATATATTTTCCCTTAATATGGCTTTGCCTGCATCTCATAAGTTCTGGTATGTTGTCTCATTGGTGTCTTTCTCTGTAATAAAATTGTTGATTGTTTCTATGATTTGTTCTCTGACCCACATATTCTTTAGGATTAGATTATTTACTTTCCAACTTGTTTTTAGTCATCCACTACCCTTTGTGGAATATAATTTTTATTGGATTATGATTTGAAAAGGATACATTTAAGATTACTACCTTTCTACATTTGATCTTGAGATTGTTATGCTCTAATACATGAGCAATTTTTGCGTAGGTGCCATTTGTGACTGAGAAAAATGTATATTCTCTGCTGTTCCCATTCAGTTTTCTTTAAATGTCTGTTGTTTCTAACTTTTCTAATATTATATTCACTGCATTAACTTTATTCATGTTTATTTTTTGGTTGCATTTATCAAGTTCTGAGAGGGGATAGTTGAGGTCCCCCTCTAGTATAGTTTTGCTTTCTATTTCTTCCTGTAACTCACTTAACTTCTCCTTTGAGAATTTGGATTCTATATAACTTAGTGCATATATGTTTAGTATTGATATTACTTCATTGTCTATGTTGCCTTTTAGCATGATATAGTTTCTTTCCTTTTTTCTTTTAATTAGATCTATTTTTGCTTTAGCTTTTTCTGAAATTAGGATTGCTATCCCAGCTTTTTTTTAACCACAGCTAAAGCATAATAAATTCTGCTCTACCCTTTTCCTATTGCTCTATGTATGTCTCTCTGCTTCAAATGTATTTCTCATAAACAACATATTGTAGGACTCTATTTTTTGATGTACTCTGTCTGATATCTACTTTCATTTTGTGGGAGAGTTTATCCCATTCACACTCACAGTAATGATTGCTAACTATGTATTTCCCTCTATCCTATTTTTCCTCCCATTTGTCCTCTCTCTTCTTTTGCCCTTTCCCTCTTCACCAGCATTTTGGTTCTGTCTGCCACCTTCCCTGATCTGCCTTCTCTATGGTCATTCACTCTCTCCTTACTTTGTCTCCTCACCTCCTACTTCCCTGTCAGTTAATATAGATTTATATATTGAGTTGATTGTGTACATTATTCTCTCTTTGAGCCAATTTTGAGGAGAGTGAGGTTCAAGTGATGCCCACTGCCCACCCTCCTATCTTCCTGTTCACTATAATAGCTCTTCCATGCCTCTTCATGTGAAATAATTTACTGTTTTATCTCTCCCTTTCTTCTGCATGCAGTGCAATCCTCCTTCTCATCCCTTAATTCATTTTTTATGTCATTCTCTCAAATTAATCTTATACCCATGCTGTCTGCCTATGAATATTTCTTCTGACAGTACTATTGGTTTTCAAGTTTTTAAGAACTACATATATCATCTTCCCATGGAGGGATGTAAACAGTTTAGCTTTATTAAATCTCTTATGTTTTCTTTTTCCCTTTTTATGTTTCCCTCGAGTCTTGATATTATAAGATTAAAATTTTTGTTCAGTTCTGCTCTTCTCTTTTTGAAGGCTTGAAATCCTTCTATTGGAAATAGGGGAGTAGGGGATAGGAGGGGGATGATAGAAGCTATGGCAGATTAGGGGAGAGGGTAGTTAGAAGAAACTATTTTTGAAAAGGGATAGGGTCAAAGGAGAAAATGGAATAAGTGGGGGGTGGGATAGAATGGAGGGAAATATAGTTGGTCTTTCACAACATGACAACTATGGAAATTATTTGGGTAACTGCACGTGTACAACCTATATTGAATTGCTTGTCTTCCTAGTGGGGATGGGTGAAGAGGGAGGAAGGGAAAAATATGAAACTCAAAAGTTTTAAAAACAAATGTTAAAAAAAATTTTTTTTTTTTACATGCAACTGGGAAATAAGATGTACAGGCACTGGGGTATAGAGGTCCATCTTGTAGTGGGGTAATGGGGGAGGATATAGGGGAGAATGGATTGGGGGAAGGGGTATTCAGTGGGCTTGCTATTTTGGGATGGGGGTAGGGGAAAGACAGGGAGAAAAAATTGTAACTCAAAATCTTGTGGAAATGAATGTTGAGAACTAAAAATTAATTAATTAATTAAAAGAAAGAAATCCTTCTATTTCATTGAATTACCATTTTTTCCCCTTGAAGTGTCATGCTTAATTTTGCTTGGTCAGTGACTCTTGGTTGATGTCCTGGCTCTTTTGTCTTGTGAAATATCACGTTTCAACTAAGTCCTATGTAATTCTGACTGTGGCTCCCCAATATTTAAATTATTTCTTTCTGGTTGTTTGCGGTGTTTTTCCTTGACCTGATAGTTCTGAAATTTGGCTATAATATTCCTTGGAGTTTTCATTTTGGGATCTCTTTCTGGAGGTGGTTGATGGATTCTTTCAATGTCTATTTGGCCCTCTGGTTCCAGGCTCTCAAGGCAATTTTCATTGATCATCTCTTAAAAGATTGTTCAGGTCCCCCTTTTGATTATGGCTTTCAGATAGTGCTGTGATTCTTACATTATCTCTCCTGAACCTTTTTTCTATGGCAGTAGTTTTTCTAATGAGGTATTTTGCGTTTTCTTCTTTTTTTCTTTCTATTGAATCTTTTTGATTGATTCTTCATGTCTCATATAGTCATTAGCTTCCACTTGCTCAATTCTAATTTTTAGAGAATTATTTTCCTTGGTTAACTTTTGTATTGCCTTTTCCATTTGGCCAATTGCACTTCTAAAGGGAGTGTTTCCTTTATTGGCTTTTTCTACCTCCTTTTCCATTTGACTGATACTACTTTTTTAAGGAGATATTTTCTTTTTCCAAGCTATTGACTCTTTTTTTTCTTAAGTCTCTCAAATCATTCTCATTTCTTTTTCCAATGTTTCTTCTGTGTCTATTATTTTATTTTTAAGCTCCTTTTTGAGCTCTTCCATGAGTTGTTTCAGAGCTTTGAGACCAATTCAATTTTTTCTTTGCGACTTTGCCCATAAGTGTTTTGACATAATTGTCCTCTTCTGAGTTTATTGATCTTTTCTGTCACCACAATGACTTTCTATAGTCAGATTCTTTTTTGCTCATATTTTGCAGCCTTTTTCTTTCAAATTTAAGTTCTGTTCCTGAGGTAGAAGGGGCACTGTCCCAAGCCTCTTGTATCAGGGGCTATAGGCCCTGGATGTTTGCTCTGTGCTGCACTGGTGTTGCCCTGAAGCTGACAGGGACCCTCATGTCTGATGTTCCATTGAGGGGGTTGGAGAAAGGGTTGCTGATGCTTCTGGAGGCTGTTGGGTTCTGGCTGCTTACCTGTTGCTGAGCCGAAGTCCCAGTGCTGGTGTCCATATGGTACACAATATGCTAATGACTGGTGTTTGCTGAGACCTGTTGGGGCAGAGTCCCTGTGTTGGCATCTGCCTAGGGCTACCAAGAAACACATGGAGGGTCCTGATGCTAGCAGCTGTTTCCTCATCTGGTTGTGATGGCTTAAGTCAGGGGTTTTGGCGTTGGAGTCTGTCAATTTGCTTAGGCCTCTGGGTGGCTCTGGGCATTGACATCTACTTGTTTTCCCCAGGCCTACACTGAAACACATGGCAGGGCCCAGAGTTGGCCTCTGCCTATTCCCCTAGCTATACTGAGGCATGTGGCAGGTCCTGGTGTTGGTATTTGCCTGCTCTGCCCCACTGGGTCCCAGGACCTCCCACTGGTTAGCTAATGTTGGCCCTGTGCCTGGACTGCACTCACTTTTTACCTAAGTGAGATGGACCCTTCCTGCTGACCTTTCAAGTCTGTTGGGCCAGAAGATTATTACAACCCATCTCTTTACTTGTTCTTTTGCTCCAGGATTCATTTGGGGGTACTATTTTTATGGCTGTCTGGGGGTTAATATGGGAGAGTTGAAGCGATTTCCTGCTTACTCCATTATCTTGGTTCCTGGAAATCCTACATCATATTTAAACATAATAACCAATGACATTGAAGGTTGACTTTTTTTAAACAAAGATAATATGTGACTTTCAAAAATATGATATTTTTTCACACATACTTTAAAACACTCTTGTATCAAAACATGTTTATGCACCATAATAGGCAGGCATGTTCTGGAAGCATTGGCAAGGTTAATTAGTGTTTGCATCTATGATATTCCATTACCTTAAGTCTTCATAGTGATTTGAGGTTTGAGATTTGTGACCTCTCTCTCATTATTCAATACACATGGATTATCAATTTCATTGAAATGTTTCTCCCTATGTCTCTTGAAACAATTTATGCACCTATTGTATACGATGAAAATACAAGAACACATCTATATAAACAATTCTATTTCATTTAGACTGTTCTTAACTGATTTTTCTCGGAAAATAGGTTTGAGTATTTATTTTACCTTAATCCAGTAAATTTATTACATCTGAACTGAATGATTATATATCTCCTAGTGTTCAACCTTCCATTACATCCTCTTTGACTTTTATTAATATCACAATTCCTTTGTAAAATGATCATGAACTCTTTTCACTTATTAAAATTATCATCGTTTTTTTATGTCTACATTGTCTTCTAAGAAAAAATCATATAAATTCTGTTGCTGTGTGTAGATGTCCTAATTGTCGAGTTAGTGACAAAATTTGTCACGGGAGGATGTTCTAGCTTAACTGTGGGCATTATGCCTTTGTGCTACATATTTAGGCTTTCAGGTGACTGTACATAGAAGGTTACCTCTTATTAAGAAGGCATTTATATTGGTCCTAGCACAATAACAACTTTCTTCAGAAGAAGCATGATGTGCTTTAGTATTTAAAGTAGTATAAAGAATACACAAGATATAAAAGAATAGAAAAAAAGATATGAAAAGAGGATTAATTTCTTGGAAAAAGAAGTATAAAACCTTTGTAGTATAAAGTAGTATAAAAGATAGTTTCCTGAAGGAGGCACTAAGCAACCTATTAATGTCCCAAGGACCAGATACCAAAGCAATATGTCATTAGATTCAGGTCATATTCTAAGGCAATGGTTCTCAACCTTCCTAATGCTGCAACCCCTTAATATTCGTATGTGGGTGTATCTGCATGTGGGCGGACCCGCCTGGAGATGGATAAAGGAGCGATGTCTTGGTTCCTAAGACCATCAGAAATATGTATTTTCCAATGGTCTTAGGTGACCCCTGTGACTCCTGTGAAAGGGTCATTCGATCCCCAAAGGGGTCATGACCCACAGGTTGAGAACCGCTGTTCTAAGGGTATTTATGATGAGGGGATTTCTTTTCCAAATGAAATATACTATCACGTTTGTGACCTAATGTCAGTTTGAGAATTTTATCATTTTTTATAGATTCACCACAGTGAATCTTTTATATATATTTTATATATCTATATATAAATAAATATATATATATATTTCAAATGAGATTGCTGTTCATTAAAAGTACTACTCTTTAATGATATTAATGGACAATAATCTATTTCTGGACAATAACATAGTATCTAGAAAGGTGTCCTGAAACTATAATTTTCCATGGTTATAAAGGGATAGATGCTTAAAATGTGTCCACTTTTTGTACTTAAGAACATGATTTGCCTTTCATAACCAATGCATCTATCATTTCCCAAAGGATATTTTATGGTCCAGTCAGGTTTATCTTTGCTTGAAATGAGATGAGCTGTTTGGTATTGATGGTTTCCATCAGTTGTTCCTTTTAAAGGTATAGTGATTGTGAGTGCTGGTGGCACAAAGTGTTTCTCAGTGAGCTTGTAAAGTCTGCCTTATTGTGTTGCTATTTGTATTTATCCCTGGGACTCTGTTTGCATAATTGGGTCAGTGAAATTATTTCATTTGGGATATAATTCAAGTTAATTATGAGGAATCAGGCAAGGTTGGACCAAAACAGACCAAATAACATTCTACTTGTTTCTAAGTAATCATTAGTTACGCATTGATTTATACTTTAAATTTTGGGTACTAATTTGATTATAACCACTGCTGATCACAAATGCCATGCCTAGCAGGACACTCAAACAAAAAGGCAAGTCTCACAGCAGAGATGATGGTGGACCCTCCATCACTATAGGAAGCATGATGGCCCAAAAGCCTTTGACTGAAAATATAAAGGTAGTGATATTGTGTAACAATCCCACCTAGAATAAATATAATCAGAGAAATCTGATGCAAACCAACCTGCATGTTTTAAGGAATTGAGTCTATGCATTGACAGGGGGCATAATGAAGTTGGCAGAGAAAAAACTGTATAGTCTAGCTCACCATAATGTCTTTTCCATAAAAATCTAAAAATGCACCAAACTGCATTCTGATAGGGAAAAGCAAGAAAAAAGTCACAGTGAGTCATTTTCTAGTCCATGGCAGATTAGGGAGACAAAGACCTTCAGACACTTCAGATAGGAGTATATAGGGAGGGACAGATGGAACATTTCAGTCCTCAGGGACTAAAAGATGGCTAACACTATGTATTAGGGCAGAAAGAGATAGCAGAGGATCCCTGAAGTAGTTCATGATGCAGGAGTGGGTACCATCTGGAAACTCTGATGTCCACTACCCAATTTTAGGTCATAGATCCTAGGGCTTTGCCTACCAGTGGTTATGCACACTCTAGCTATGTACTGATCAAGGAATAAATTATGGAAGCAGACTATAGTTATGTGATTCTGATCCTAGCCTAGCCTTCACTCTAGGCTGAAGCCCACAGTGAAATGACCAGGCAGAAGACATAGACAAAGGGGAAAACACATTTCACACACATATAGAGCCCCACAATAGGTTAATGGTGCCTGGATCTAGCAAGAGTTTACCAAAACTCCAAACCATGGATAAGCCAAGAGATTCAAACCAAGGTCAGGAACTTACAGAGCTCAGACCAAGAGGGCAGGGAGTAGAATTTATCCAGATCATTGTGAGCAACAGAAACTTAGAGACCTTAAATCTGAGCTGTGAAAATCACAAACGGATATGAGGAAAAAAGCTCAGGTCAGACATACCTCTCCCCGCTTCCTCAGCAACACTCAGAGCCCTGCACTAACATACAGTGAAATATCAAGAAGTAGACTGAAATGAGCAAACAAAAAAAAATCCCATGAAGAGAACAATGATGATGACAAGAAAGTCCAAGACACAAAGTCAGAAGAAAAGAATGACTTGAAAACATCTACAAACAATAACAAAAAAATGAAGCTTAGACACATTTTCAACAAAAAAATCCTAGAAGAAATATGAATCAGGAGTATGTTTCTTTTTAAAGAGCTAAAATTATTTTAAAAACCAAATGTGAACAGTAGGATAAAATACATGAACAGAAGTGAGAGCCAAGGAAAAAAACAGATATGAAAAGAGAATTAATACCTTGGAAAAAGAACCATAAAACCTTACCAAATAAAATAACTCCTTGAAAATTAGACTTCGAGACAGAGGTGGAGCCAAGATGTCATAAGAAACACAGCAACCCAGATGAACTCTTTTAACATTCCCTTCTGAACAACTTTAAAATAAAGCTTTAAATGGAATTTTGAAGCAGCAGAGCCAACAAAAAAGGGTCAGGGTGAGACATTTTTCCAGCCTAAGTCAGCAGAAGAAGTTTATGACACCAGGGTGAGGGGACAGTCTGAAATGCCTATGGTGGCAGCACCAGTAATGGGCCTTTTGAGAAAGCTGTAATAGGAGGAACAGCTTTGGGAGTTCTCAGCAGAGAGACAGTAAGAAGATTGACCAACTGGTCAGAAAGTGATTATAGGTGTCCCTCTTGATGACAATTAGCATATCTGATGCTGATTGCAACCGTATTGCCCATATGCAGTTCTGGATCACATTTCCAGAATGGAGAGGAGTGTTTTTAGACAGTCATAAGGGAGCAGGGGCCCTGGTTGCAGTTTCAAGGCAGAGTGGATTCCTACTGCTTGTGATTATGGAGGCCCTCTCTCAGTAAAGACGAAAGCACAGATTATGAGAACAATGATGACACCTCCCAACTTCCCCCTCAAAATACACCATCTTAGAAGCATACGAAACTTGCAGACCTGAATAACTAACTATAAAAACAGCAGCATGAAAAAACCTGAAGCTTGAAACAGTATATACTCACCCTCAGGTGAGCAAGTCCAACTTTAACATAAAATTAGAGATCAATAAATAGGCTGGAAAAATAAACAAACAACAAAAAAAAGGACTTGATCATGAAATTTTACTATGGTGGCAGGGAGGAGTGAGACACAATCTTAGAAGACAATAGTGTGAAAACAGCTACAAGCAAAGCCTTAAATAAAAATTCCATTTGAACAGTAGCCCCACAGGAATTTCTGGGAGAGTTAAAGAAAAAGATAAGAGTGGTAGAGGGAATACTGGGAAAATAAATAAGAATGATGAAAAAAAATTATGAAGAGTGCCAACAACTTGGTAAAGAAAGAAAAAAAATACTGAAGAAATAACACCTTAAAAACAAACTAGGCCAAATGATAAAAGGGACACAAAAATCACTGAAGAAAAGAACTTCTCAAAAAGCTGAGTTGGCCAAGTGGAAAATGAGATACAAAGTTCACTGAAGAAAATAATTCCTTAAAAATTAGAATTAGGCTAGTGGAAGCTAATGGCTCCATGAGAAATGAAGAAACAGTAAAACAAAATCAAAAGAATGAAAGACTCAAGAGAAGTATAAAAAGGTAAACAGGAAAAGGAAATAATAAGGGGCTCAATAAGGTTAAACTGTTTACATTTCTATATGGGAAGATAATACATGTAATTGCTAAGAATTTATATCATTATTAGGGCAAGTAGAAGGAGTCTTCATAGAAGAAGGCATGGGTGTGAGTCGATTTTGTTGGAATGATCTCCAAAAAAAAGAAAGAAGGAGTGAGAAAGAGGGATGTATGAGAAGGGGGAAGAGAGGATGTAAAACTATCTCACATAAAGAGGTGTACAAGGAAGAACTTTCATAGTGGAGGAAAACTTGAAGGGTGGTGGTAAATATCTGAACTTTCCTCTCATCAGACTTAATTCAAAGAGGGAAGGATACACACACACACACACACACACGCACGCACGCACGCACGCACACACACACACACACACACACACAGTTGGTATAGAAAGCTATATTCCCCAACAGAGAAGCGGAAAGGGTAGAGAATAAGAGGAAGGAGGGAGGATTATAAAAGAGAGGTGAGATCTAGGGAGGCAGTAGTCTGAAGTAAAACAGACTTTAGAGGAGGGACAGGATAAAAAGGCAGAGAAGGATAAGAGAAGAAAATAGGTTGTAGGGCAATGAACAATTAGTAATCATAACTGTGAGTGTGAATGTGAGGTACTCACCCATAAAACGGAAGTGGATAGAAGAATGTATTAGAAACTGGAATTCAACAATATGTTGTTTATAAGACAGACACTTGAAAATGGAAAGACACATAGAGACAGTTAAAATAAGGGGCTGGAGCAGTCTATTATACTTCAGCTAAAATAAAAATGTCAGGGTTAGTAATCATGGTCTCAGACAAAGCAAAAGCAAAATTGCACCTAAATAAAAGAGACAACCAGAATAATTACTATTACTAAAAAGTACCATAGACAATGGGATAATATCAAAATGTCTTACGGCAAGTTTTTCTGATAAAGGCTTCATTTACCAACTGTGTAGTAAACTGAATCAAATCTGTCAAAATAAGAGATATTCTCCAATTGATAAATGGTCGAAGTATATAAGGAGGGAGTTTTCTGAAGAAAAAAAATTAAAGTCAGCTATATAGTCATGTAAAAATGGAATATTGCCACTAGGCTTATACCCCAAAGAGATCAAAGAAAAAGTAAAAAGATCTCACATGTACAAAATATTTATAGCAGATCTTTGTTGTTGGTAAAAAGAAAATTTGAAATTTTTGAAATCCATCAGTTGGAGAATGACTGAACAAATTGTGGCATGCAATTGTGATGGAATACTAGTCTTGTGCTATAAGGACTGATGAGGGGGTAGTGTAAGAAAAATATAGGAAGACCTATATGAACTAATTCAAAGTAAAGTGAGCAGAATCAGGAGGTAATTGTATGCAGTACCAGCAATATTGTAATGATGATCAACTGTGAAAAACTTAGCTACTCTAATAAATACAATGATCCAAGTTAATTCTAAAGAACTCAAGATGAAAAATTCTATCCACCTCCAGAGAGAAAACTGAGGAACTCTGAATGCAAATTAAAGCATAATTTTTTCACTTTTTTTCTTTTTTCTGATATGGCTAATATGGAAATGTGTTTTGCATTATTTCACACATATAATTGACAATCATATTGCTTTCCTTCTCAGTGGGTGAGGGAAGAGATATGAAAAGGGAGAATCTAGAATTCAACATTTTCAAAAAAGATTTTAAAGATAAATAACACTTTTAAAAAGAACATTAGAATCAAACAAATAAAAGCTAATGACTCCACAGGGCATCAACAGTATTAAAACAGTCAAAAGCCTAAAAACATGGGAGGAAATATCAAGTAATTCATAGGAAAAGCAACTCACCTGTAAAATATCAAGGAAAGATTAGACTACCTAAAAGTCGGGAACAAATAACAAACCTAGATCTCATAGTTCAAGAAATCATAAAACTGTCTGGAGATCTTAGAATTAGAGGACCAAGTAGAAATGGAAAGAATCTATTGGTCACCTCCTGAAAGAAATGACAAAAGAAGAACTCCCAGGAGTATTATGGTCAAAACCCAGATATCTCAGGTAAAGTGACAGTTGGGGAAGGAAATTTGTAAGCAGCCAGAAAGAAAGAATTCAAGTACTGAGGGCCACAGTCAGGTTCATGCACAATTTAGCAACCACCAAAATAGTAGAGAGGCTTGGAATATAATATTCCAGAAGGCAAAGGATATAGGCTCATAGCCAAGAATAAATTACCCAGAAAAATTGAGCATAATCCTGCAGGGAAGAAAAATGAGCCCTTAAGGAAATGGAGAATTTCTAAGCATTCTTGATGAAAAAAAAAAACAAAAACAAAAACAGAACTGAGCAAAATTTTTTTATGAAAATAACAGAGTCAAGAAACATGAAAAGGTAAAGGAATTAAATAAGGTTAAGCAGTTTGCATTCTTATATGGGGAAATGCTACATGTATCCCTTCTGAACTCATCATCAGAAGTCATAGAGGGAACCTAATCAAACAGAATGTCCAGGAGTGATTCTGTTATGTTTTGAATCTCAAAAGAAAAAGAGTAAGAAAGAGGAACACACTGGGTTTATTGAGGGGAAAGGAAGAAGGAGAATGGAGTTTATCTTACATAAAAGGGGACGTAAAAAATCTAAACAACAAATAGAGAACAATGAGGAGTGGGAAACATTTGAAAGTCATTCTAAACTGAAGTAATAATCAATGAAGGAGAAAATGCATAAAATACAGAGTTGGATATTAAAATAATTTTACCTATCAGGAAAATAAGATGGAAAGGGGTGAAGGAAAAGAGAAGAAAGGAGAGTAAATTAGGGGACAGATTAGTGAGAAGGTGAGGGAAAGCTCTTAAAGAGAGAACAAGTAAAAATGGGAAAAATATAAGATTATAAGATAGTGGGAAATACAAAATTAGCAATCATAATTTTGAATATTAGTGTAATAATCTCACCCATAAAGACACAAAAGAGGATAATAGACTTGATTAGAAACCAGAATCTAACAACCTGGTGTTAGAAACACATTGGAAATGGAATATACGCAGCATTAAACTAAAAATCTGGAGCAAAATTAATTGTTTCAACTGAAGTAAAAAAGGAGTAACAACTCTGGTCTCAGACAAACCAAAGCAAAAATAGACCTAATTCAAAGAGAAAACTGGGTAAATTACACTTTGCTAAGAGTTGGAGCTATGGATCCATTTCCACCATGGAGGTGGACAACAACCAGAGCATGGAATTTGTCACAATGGAACTGGCAGAGTTTATGAGTGACAAAGTCTTTGAAATAAGAGTTGCAGGGGTTAGAAGTGAGGACAAAGACAGGGTGAAGACAATTAAAACCTAGATTGCATAAATTTGGTGTACTCCAAATAGAAGAATTATAGAGTGAAAAAGACTTCTTAGGAAAGGATTTCCTAAACTTTTTTGTCACATGGCCATGTGGAGAAAACTACGGACCTCTTAACCGAATAATGTTTTTAAATTAATAAAATTAAAAGATCCAGTATTGCAAAGAAAGCTACAATGAAGTATAGTTATCTTCAGATTTTAAAAGTTTTGTAGGTCCTGGCCGAAGGTGTCCGGGGCAGGGAATCTCAGCGGGCTGGCTGCTGTGGAGGCCAAATTTTCGGAGATGGGAAGCTCCCCAATAGGCACAGAGGATGGAAACAGCCCAAAGATGAGCCTGTTCCACATGGGTTCTCGCAATAGCCAGCTGGCAAGGATACAGACCGACAATGTGGTGGCAATGCTAAAGAACCTCTACCCTAGTCTGCAGTTTGAAGTCATTGCAGTATCCACCACTGGGGACAAAATCCTGGACACTGAACTCTATAAGATTGGGGAGAAAATCCTATTCACCAAGGAGCTGGAATATGCCTTGGAAAAGAATGAAGTGGACTTGGTTGTACATTCCCTATGGGACTTGCCCACTGTTACTGCCCCTAGCCTTCACTATTGGCGCTGTCTGCAAGCAGGAGAAGCCCTATGATGTTTTTATCTTCCACTCTAAACATGCTGGGTAGACCTTGGGTGCCCTGCCAGAGAGGACTGTGGTAGGGACCATTTCCCTTCGTAGAGCAGCCCAGTTGCAGCAGAAATATCCACATCCACAATTCAAAAATATTAGATGGAATCTCAATGGTAGACTTTGGAAGTCGGATGATCAGCAGGAATTTAATGCCTTCATCCTGGCAGCAGCTGAACTGCAATGTATAGGTTGGCAGAGTTACAAAGGGTAACTCTTGTACCCTGAAGAATGCCTGTATGTTGTGGACCAGGGGGCCCTGGATGTTGAGGTCAGAGCCAAGGACCAAGAAGTGCTGGATTTGGTTCGTGTGCTACATTACCTTGAAATCTTGCTCCTGTGCATTGCTGAGAGGGCTTTGCTGAGGTACCTGGAAGGAGGCTGGAGCATGCCTGTGGCAGCCCATACATTCCTCAATGACTGGCAGGTATACCTGACTGGAGGACTATGGAGTCTGGACAGCTCAGATAGTCAGAAGTAAACCTTGCAGACAACCATCACTGTCTTAGCTCAGCATGAAGATGGCCCAGAGGATGATGTGCAGCAGGTGGGCATCACTGCCCAGAATGTATCTCAGGGAGCCCAAATGGCAACTGAAAACCTGGGTATCAATCTTGCCAACCTTCTGCTGAACAAGGAAGACATCTCAATGAAACCCACTAACCTAGCCCTGAGGGTATTATAAAATGCCTAGGAATATTGGTCAGATTTGTTCTGAGGTGCCCTGAACCCTTCCCCCATTAATTAACTCAATAGAGATGATTCCTGGGCACAAAAACTGCATCATCGAGGACTCAAGTGTGGGAAGGGGAACCTGTTGCTGCTAAGCACCCTAGTGCCTTCTTCTGGCCTCCTTTATACAAGGGGCTGGAAGATTGTCTGTTTTCTGTGGAGAGTCACAGACACTAAATGTAACCAAATCTGTCAACAAAACACCTCAAGTTTTAAAAACAATGGTTTGTAGATACTACCTTAAGAACTTTTGCATTAGGTGATGTATTAGCTTAAAGTTGGACCGTGCTTTCTATGGATTAATCATCAGATGGATCACTATATAAAATAATTGAGCCCTAATGTCATTGAGGAATGAAACAACTTCTGAAGTCATACAAGGTTCAAAAAAATTGCCAAATATTTAAACATTGTTAGAATTTTTCTAACTTGGGTCATTAGTGTCATTCTTAAGCTATTTATCATATTTTAAAATGAATTCATAAAAGTTTGCTACTAGCAGAGTCAGAGTTCATGGGAACTTTACACATATAGTATTTGAAATGTCAGTCATTATCAGAAAGGGTCAGATTATTTTCCCAAGAAAAATTCTGTTCATTAAGACCATGTTAATCAGAGATTGCAGTCTTGTGAGCGCAGAAAGATTATAATAGAAAATTTTACATGTATGCCAGAAGGATTCATATTTTAAGTTTAGTAGAAGGGTAGGTTCACTGCTTTCCTTGTGGGATCTTTCTAATGCTTTAGTTACCAAGGTGTTGCAAGATGTTACTTATATAAATTTCCTTGGCTGCCGGGAATCTCCATGAGCCATTAGAATGAAAGAAAGAAATTATGTCAGCATGAGCAGCATTGTAACTGCTAAAATTTGCTCCATCTCCTATTTTTATTTTTAATAATATTTCTCTAAGTGCTTCAAAATGGAGTAATATCAATTTTGACCCTCTTGCTATCAAGTGACAACTGGTTATACACCAAAAGCTTCGCTGATGGCCAGGGGGCATGTGTCATTAATCTCATCTAACAAGTAAGAGAGTAATGAAGGAGGGGGTGAGTATAAAAGCACTGAGTTCCTATACCAGCAGTTCTGAACCTGTGGGTCGCGATCCCTTTGGGGGTCGAACAGGGTCGCCTAAGACCATTGGAAAACACGTATTTCTCATGGTTTTAGGAACCAAGACACCACTCTTCTATCTGTCTCCAGTAGGGTCCGCCCACATGCAGATATGCCCACATACAATCATTAAAAGGTCATGACATTTGGAAGATTGAGAACCACTGTCTTGCTTCAAAGTTATCTGCTTCAAAGCTGGATAGCCTAGGTACTCCCATGGCTCAGTGCTACAAAACTGAAGCAAAGTAAGAAGTCAACAGTTAATTTCACTGGAATCCCAGTCATGACTCTGAGTCATGATTTTGATTTAATTTTGATATGAAATGTAAAATTAGTGGCCAGAGTAGAAGTATCAATAGCCAAGACAATTTTTCAGGAAGGTAAGCCTGCAACCTGATGCACTGACACAGGAAGAGGCTAAGTGTGGATAATGCTGACTTAGCAGCTATTCTTTGGAGAGAATCAGAGGGTCCAGATACCAGATTGCTTGACCACAAGGCTTCTGTCACTATCAACAGACTTAGAAAGTACATAGTACATTACATTGGTAGGGGACATCAAGATGCAGTTGTAGCAGTCAACCTCTCTTTCTTTTTGTTATTTTCTAACATCACAATATTTGAACATAATGAATCAGGTAGTTGGTTGTGGTTGTTGTTTTTAATATAGAAGTATCCTCATAACTTTCAAGGTTTTTTTTTTTTCCATACATACTTTAAAACAATCTTGGATCAAACCATATTTACACACCATGATCGATATTTGCCATAAATATTGACAAGGTTAGATAGTGCTTGTATTTATGGCACAAGATAATTATTGAAAAGATGGCTGGGGAGCAATAAAGTGAAATTAGAGCTCATCTAGTTCCCATACAAAATGGGACATATGAGTCATTCAACCACCAGTCCAGTAGGACTCCAAGGCTACTGTTCAACAGGATAAATGGTTAAATTGTAAAGAAGATGGCTGGTTAGCAAAGTGGTGAAATTATAAGAATGGAATTGTATATACTGTGTGAGTATAACGAAGATATAAATGCCTTTTCAGTTAAATTTCTGGTCATATCACAGGTAGGCAACTATGTGCCTGTGAGCTCAGCTCTGTATGTGATTACTAACAGCTGAGGGTTCTAAATAACCTGGAGTAATTCTCCCCCCCACACTTTTGATGATGTGAACCAGTTTGATATTTCTTAATTTTTTTAGGAGTCAGTCTCCTCTGCCAAGCTACCTCCTAATATTGCCTCCCAAATCAAAAAATTGATATGACATTTGAAATTATGAATTTTTATAAAAATCTTATTAAACACTTTTGGTAACAGCACGTTATTTGGTGGGAACAAAGGATTATTCTGGTTGCGAATTAAGGGTCCTTGGATTTGAATCCCAGTTTTGCTACCTAATAGCAAGTAAGAGCAAGAAATAAAATTAAGAATCAAGAGAAGAAATAGTGATAGCATTTGGTTTTTTCAAACCTAGTATTTCTTTCCAATTATGTGTAAAGATAGTTTTCAACATTCACTTTTATAAAATTTTGAGTTCCAAATTTTTTCTCCCTCCTCCCTCCCCTCTCTCTTCCTACTCTCCCCTCACCACTCTCAAAGACGACAAGCAATCTGATACAGGGCGTACGTGTAAAATCATATTGAATGTATTTCCACATTAGTCATGCTGTAAAAAAGTATCAGAACAAAAGGAAAGACCACGAGAAAGAAAAAACGTGAAAATAGTGTGCTTCAGTGTAAATTCGGGCTCTACAGATCTGTCTCTGAATATAGAGAGCACATTCCATCATGAGTCTTTTTGAGTTGTCACAGATAATGGCATTAATGTGAAGAGTAATTGATCATAGCACAACGTTGATATTACTGTATACCGTGTTCTCCTGGTTCTACTCACTTCACTTAGTATCAGTTCCTATAAGTTTTTCCAGGTTCTTCTGAAGTCTGCCTGCTCATCACTTTTCATTTAGCAATAGTATTGCGTTACATTCATACACCACAACTTGTTCAGCCATTCCCTCATTTGTGGGTATCCCCTCAATGTCTAATTCTTGGCCCCTATAAAAAGAACTGCTACAATATTTTGTACATGTGGGTCCTTTTCCCTTTTTTACGATCTCTTTGGGATAGTAGTGGTGTTGTTGGATTAAAAGGGATGCACAGTTTTGTTGCCCTTTGGGCATAGTTCCAGATTGCTCTCCAGAATGGTTGGATCAGTTCACAACTCCACCAACAATGCATTAGTGTTCCAATTTTCCCATGGTTTCTCCAGTATTTATCATTTTCATTACCTTTCATATTAGCTAATCTTGTAAGTGTGAGATAATACCTGAGAGTTTTTTTTTTTTAATTTAGCAATAGAATTTGGAAACTTGAGAAGAATTACAGAATGGGGATGGAGTCAAGATGATAGAATAAGAAGTAGCATTTTTACCTTAGTTTTTCCACAATCTCCTCCACAACAACAAAGGAACTATATCAGGCTAAATCCTGATTGAGAAAGTAAAGAAAAAGTTAGTGAGTTCCAGTGCTAAGATGGCAAAGTGAGGAAGGAACCCTTTGAAGCCCTCCAAAATTCCCCTCCGAACTACTAGAAAATCACTGCAGAATTGATATAGAAGCAGGGAAGCAGCTTACAGCTCAACAGGAAAGATCTATCTCACCGGGGTGGGAGGGCAGCAAGGTTTAAGAGCAGCAGCTGCAGCTAGCCACAAGCTAGCTTGTAGCAAGGCTCCAAGCCTGGGACAATCCACCAGTAAGGCTGCAGCACAGCAAGGCCTTGCCCCAGTGATCTCATCACCAGTATAAGCCACTAGCGAGGTCTTGATCCCATGGCTGACCTGTAATGAAGCCCCACCCCAGAGTGGTCCAAGAGTGTGACCCTGCTGCACAGGCTTACCAGAAGAGAGACCCTGTCTCTTTAGCAATACAGCAGTAGGACCCCACCCCTGCAAAAAATGATAAAATTCCTCCTCTAGCATCAGCCACCAGAAAGATTGTTACTATAGCAACCCAACAGCATGGCCGCACCCCTGGAGCAGGCTAGCAGCTAAACCCTACACCCTGGGAAGAAAACAGGGAGGCCCCAAACCCAGTACAAGGCAGAAGGGAAGTTTACCATCTAGAGAAAGCAAGCTGCTAAGCCGTGAACCCCAGTGAAAGTCAGCAGTAAGACCCCAAGACCCACCACAAAAAAGCTTGGAACAGTGCAGGACCAGAGCCCAACTCTCACATAAAAACACAAAGTCACAAAAAAGGCAGGAAAATGAGCAAAAAAAACCCCAACAACAACGAAAAAGGAGCTTCACCAGGGATAGAGAACCTGTGATTTCAAGGCCATGTGTGGGCCTCTAAGTCTTCAAGTGTGGCCCTTTGACTGAATCTAAACTTCAGAGAACAAATCCCAAAAAGGGAAAAGAAATTGAATACAACATCAATGAACTTCTAAAGAAAAAATCGCCAGGACAAGATGGATTTGCAAGTGAATTGTATCGAACATTTAAAGAACAATTAATCCTACTATGATATAAACTATTTGGGAAAATAGACAAAGAAGCAGCCCTGCCAAATTACTTTTATGACACAAATATGGTGCTGATCCACAAACTGAGTGAAAACAGAGAAATGAAATTATAAACCAATTTCCCTAATGAATTTTGATGCAAAAATTAGATTATGTTAATATATCACAATTATCATAGACTGTGATCAGGTAGGATTTATATCAGGAACGCAAGGCTAGTACAATATTAATAAAAATGCCTAATATCATTGACCATATCAATAACAAAACCATATGATTATGATTATCTCATTTTTGACAAAATATAGCACCCATTCCTATTAAAAACACCAGAGAGCTTAAGTATAAAGGGAGTATATCTTAAAATTATAAATAATATTTATCTAAAACCATCAGCAAGGATTATCTGTAATGGGGATAAGCTAGAAGCTTTCCTAATACTCTCAGGAGTGAAGCAAAGATGTCCATTTATCACCTCTATTATTGAATATACTAGAAATGTTAGCTCTAGCAGTGAGATAAAAAAGAAATTAAGGGAATTAGAATGGGCAGTGAGGAAACAAAAAACCATCACTCTTTGCAGATGCTGTGATGTGATACTTAGAGAGCCCTATAAAAACCGAGGAACAAACTATTTGAAGTTATTAGCAACATTAGTAAAGTTGCGGGATATAAAATAAACTCACATAAATCATCCGTATTGTTGACCTTCAAAAAGTTTGGCTAAAGGAGACAATCAAATAGCGATCTACATTGACAGAACTTATTCCCCAAAGCTAGCAACTTGTACAAGGAGCTGGGAGCTGAGTCCTGACTGATGAGCAGAGGAGTCAGAAGACTTTTTGTACATTTTAGAACCATCCCAATCCAGGGTGACCATGGCACAAAACTTGATGACTTCCATTTGTCACCATCTATATGTGAGAAAGAGTTCCTTGGTTGTAAATGCAAATTGACAACAAATGGAGCAGGTTCTATTGACATTTTATGGTCTTGGATGTCTCTTTTTCTCCCAAGATAAGGGGGATTCTATCTCCAGCCTTCTCTGGTTTCTGGTGTCTTGCTAACACAGAAGGCAAGGGAAAACAGTCTGATTAATTCAGACTTTGGCCAAAATATGATATTTAATGATTATCAGTATATATAGTCCATCAGCAAGAGATAAAAAGAGAAATGCCATTTAAAATAACTGTAGATGATATAAAATACTTGGGAGTCTACCTGCCAAGACAAACCCAGAAACTATATAAAAACAACTAAAAAATGCTTCTCACACAAATAATGTCAGATCTAAACAATTGGAAACATATCCATTTCTCCTGGGGAAGCTAAGCCAATATTACAAAAATATGATTCTACCTAAATTAATTAATTTGTTCAGTGCCATGCCAATAAATCTGTCATAAATTATCTTACTGAGCTAGAAAAAATAATAATAAAATTTATCTGGAAGAACAGAAACTCAAGAATATCAAGGGTATCAGTGAACAATATTAGAAAGGAGGTGTTCTAACCACACCAGATCTCAAGCTATATCAGAAAATGGTAATTATCAAAACAATCTGGTATAAGAAATGGAGTGGTGGATCAATGGGACAGATTAGGTACCAGTTGTTTATACTTTGTTCTCAAAGAGGGCCACGGCATCAGGGAGATGATGACGTGACTTGCAGTTGACTTGGATTTGAGGGAGGGAGGGCTGTGCAAGGTCACCAGCCTCACTTTCTCCTCCAGAGTCATCTGGGTCCAGTGGCCAGATATTCGTCATCATGACTGGAGATGGCCCAGGGTGCAATGGGAGACCCTGGCCCTTTTATGCTAAGGTCTTTTTCAGGTTTTCACTTTAGCAAATGATCAAAGTAATCTAGTATTTCATAAACCCAAAGATCCAAGCTTATGAAACAAAAACTCATTATTTTACAAAAAACTTTGGGAAAACTGGAAAACCATATGGCAGAAACTAGGTTTAGATCAACCTCTCATACTGTATGCCATGATCAGGTCATTTAAAATGGGTACATGATTTGCACATAAAGCATGATACCATGGGCAAATTCAGGGAGCATGTAATAGTTTATCTGAAAGATCTGTTCATAAGGGAAGAGATTAGAACCAAAGAAGATATAGAGAACGTTACAAAATGTAAACTAGATCATTTTGATTAGATAAAATTAAAAAGTTTTCACACAAACAAAACCAATGCAACCCAAAATGATGAGGAAAGCAGAAAACTGGGGGAGGGAGGGAATTTGCAACAAATGTTTCTGGTAAAGGCTTCATTTCTCAAATATATAGAGAACTGAGTCAAATTTATGAAATGCAAGTCACTCCCTGATTGATAAATATTCAAAGGATAAGAACAGGCAGTTTTCAGATAAGGATATCAAAGCTATCTCTAGCAATATGAAAAAACGCTCTAAATCACTTTTGGTTAGAGAAATGCAAATTCAAAGAACTCTGAGACACCACCTCACACAGAGTGGCTAACTTGACAAAAAAAAGGAAAATGCTGAATGTTGGAGGAGATGTGGGAAAACTGGGATACTAGTGCATTGTTCATGTCATTGTGAACTGATCCAAACATTCTAGAGAAGAATTTAGAATTGTGTCCAAAGGGCAACCAAACTGTGCCTGCCCTTTGATGTAGTAATGACTCTGCTAGGTCTATATCCCAAAGACTCTCCTTAAAAGGGTGAGGGGAGAATATATATATGCAAAAATAATTACAGCAGCTCTTTTTGTGGTGGCTAAGAATTGGAAGTGAAAGGGATGCCCATCAATTGGAGAATGGCTAAACAAGCTATGGTATATGATTGTAATGGAATATTATTTTGCTGTAAGAAATATCAAGCAGGCAGATTTCAGAAAATCCTGGAAAGACTTATATGAATTGATGCATAGAGAACTGAAGGAAACCAGAAGAAAGTTGTACACAGTAACAGACACATTGTTTGAAGAAAAAAACTATGAATGATTAAGCTTTTTTCAGCAATGCTATTATCCAAGACAATTTCAAAAGGCTAATGACTCAAACTCTCCCACTTTTTTTTTTGCTTTTTGAGGGGCAGAGGGCAGGGAAATTAGGGTTAAGTGACTTGCCCAAGGTTACACGGCTAGTAAGTGTTAAGTGTCTGAGTCTGCATTTGCACTCAGGTCCTCCTGACCCCAGGGCCAGTGCTCTATTCACTATGCCACCTAGCTGCCCCTCCAAAGAACTAATGATGAATCATGCTATCCTTCTCCAGGGAATGAACTGATATTGATTGAACACAGACTGAAAAAAGCTATCTTTCACTTTTTCTCTTACATTTTTTCTTTTATCTGAATATGGAAATGTTTTACATAATTGCATATGTATAACCTATATTTGATTTAATTTGATCTCTCTGAGATGGGAAAGGTGAGTAGAGAAAGGGGAGGAGGCCTTGAATTTGGAACTCAAAACTTCAAATAAAAATGTTCAAGAAAATAAAAGAAAAAGCCACAGTGAGTCATTTGTTTTTTCCTGACCCAAAGCAGCTTAGCAAAATAGAGAAGCCTACAGAAGCTGGGGTAGTGTTTCACCAGGAGCTCTGCTCAACAGCATGACTTTGAGGCAGCCGTGGAAAGCATTCTAGCATGTAGGGATGAAAGGGGATAGAAGCGTGGGTCAGGAAACACCTGGGCAGCAAGAGATCTCAGGGAGCCCCTGTACTAGCACTGGAAGCACGAATGGGCACCACCTGGCAGTTCTGCCAACTATTAGCCAGTCCTGGGTCCCAGTTCCAGGGTACAGAATGATCACTAGGGAGCAAGGCTTGCACCTATGAAAGGAACAAAGAATAAATTCCAGAAGCATAACTGCATGGCTCTCCACCCAAGAACCACGGAGGGGATTAGTTTTAACCTGTAGACCAGCACATTGGCATAAACCAAGGCAGGAGAACAAAATCAAAGGGGAATCAGCAGTCCAGTCCCTCTAAACCTGCAGAACCTTCTTGATCTCTGCAGACTTACCACCTTAATCACTCTCTTCTCCTGAACACTTTTCTCTAGGTTTTGTGGCACCATTTTCTCTGTGTTCTCTTCCTACCTGCCCAACTACTCCTTTTCAGTTTTATTCACTAAAAACTTCCTCAAGGTCCTGGACTTGAATTGTAGATAAATGTCCCCCAAAAATTAACTTAATGCTATAAATACCATTTCTTCAACTATGGATTTTCTTTTTAACAAATAGTTTATCATATTTTTTCAATTGAAAAGAGTTTTTAAAAAATAGTCTTCCCTTCCAACTTTCCCCACTTCTCCGTTGAACAAATTAAGAGAAACAAAAAACCAAATCTATCAAATAAAGCCATTAATACAAACTAGTACCACAAAACAAATTCCTACCTTAGGCCTGTCTGAAAGTTTGTGTCTTTTTGTAGTCTAAGTTTATTACTTCTATGTCAGGAGGTGAGTGGGATGATTCATCTTCAGTCTTTTGGATTCACAGTTTATCATTGTATCGATCAGAGTGCTAAAGTCTTTCAAAGTTGCTTTTCTCAATGGTGTCAATACTTCATAAATTTATAAAATTTTTTATTAATTTTGGTTTTCATTTGGCAACAATTCATAAAGATCTTACAAATTTCCTCAATTTCTTAAGGGACAATAATTTTCCTTTATGTTCATATATCATAATTTGATTAACCATTCTCCAGTTTAGAAATCCATTTCCAATTTTTGGCCAGCATGGAAAGAGCTATTATTGTTAGTAGTAGTAGTGTTTTCTTCGCAGTATAGGCCTAGTAGATCTGTACATAGAACTAAGGGTAAACATAGTTTCATGACTTCATGGGTATAGTTCCAAACTGACTGAGCTAATTCACAAATACAAGAAGAATAAACTAGTTTTCCCACAACTCAGTTGACACTTTTCTTTTGTCATCTCTGCCATTCTGATAGATCTGAGGAAGAACCTTGAAATTGCTTTAATTTGTATTTTTCTTTTTACTAATGATTTAGAGCATCTGTTCATATGATTATTGATAGTTTCTATTTCTTCCTTTGAAAACTACCCGTTCCTATGTTTGACTAGTTATTTATCAGAGAAATTTGTTACAATGATTTCTTAACTGTTTTCCTTCTATCTTTTTTTTTTTACTATATTAGATTTATTTTTTGTAAAGATGTTAAAAAATTTTTTTATGATCAGAATTGTTCCTTTTACCTTCAGTGATTCCCTCTATTGCTTGTATAGTCATGACATCTTCCTCTGTCCATGGACAAGAGTTCATTTCTTTCTTGCTCTTCTAATTTGCTTGTTACTTGACATTTCATGTCTAAGATATGTTTTGATCCAAAGCTTATCTTGATGTGTAGTGTGAGGTGGAAATTTAATCTTAATACTATCCAGTTTCCTGAGAAGCTGGTTTTTTTTTTTTAAATAGTATTTCTCCCTCATTAACTGACTTTTTTGGAGGGGAGAAAGGTGGAAATTGCCAAACACTATGCTACTTTGTTTTTGCTTTATAAAAATTATGTAATAAATCTGTCTTTCTCTCTCACCAGTATAAAATCATTTAATGATTACCCCTTTATAGTAGTGATTTGTATCTGCTACCAGTCTCTGTTACCAATACCATGCCTACTGTTTGTCAGTAGTGCCTTTGAGATATTTGATTTTTTGTTCTTTCATATGAATTTTGTTATTTTTTCTGTATCTATAAAATATTCTTTTGGGAGCCTGGTACAGCACAGAACCAGTAAGTTCACTTTGGAAGTTTTGTTATTTTTTTTTATATTTGATAGACCTACTCATGAGAAATGAGTGTTTTTCCAATGATTTAGGTTTTTATGTATTTCTCCAAAGCATGTTTCATAGTTAGATTCATAGTTAGACAGTCCCTTGGTGAATCTCGGTAGATAAACTCCCAACTATTTTATACATTCTGTGAAGATTTTCAGCGTAATTTTTCTTTCCAGCCCTTACTTCTTAGTTTATTTTTTAAAATATAAGAATATGGATACTTTATGTTGATTGTGTCTTATATTCTAATAAATTGGTTGGTTATTATTTCAATTAATTTTTCAATTGATCTAGTATTCTCTAAGCATACTATCATATGATTCCCCCCCAAAAAAACTTAACATTTTTGGTTTTTCTTTTCTTATTCTCTGTTTTTCCATTTCTTTTTCTTCTCTTATTGCTGCAGTGACCATTTCTAATGCTCTTATAACGAGTTTGCTTCTTTTCCCCTTGATCTTATTGGGAAGACTTTTCTCCATTACTATAATGCTTGCTTTTGGATTTAGACTATATATGAATCAAGAATTATGAGAAGAGCAGGCTAGTTTTTAAAGAAGCAAAGGAGCTAGAGATCAAATTGCTGCTGCATTGTGAAGAAAGCAAGAGGTTCCAGAAAAGCATCTACTTCTGCTCTGCTGACTACACTAAAGCCTCTGACTGTGTGGGTCACAACAAAATGTGTCAAGTCCTCAAAGATATAGATAGGAGTATCAGATCATCTTACATGTCTCCTGAGGAGCTTGTATATGGACCAAGAAGCAACACTTAGAACCAAACAGGGAGCAAGTGATTGGTTTAAGATTGAAAAAGGAGTAAGACAAGGCTGCTTACTGTCACCTTATTTATTTAACTTATATGCAGAGTATATTATGCAAAATTCCAGGCTGGATGAATAAAAAACTGAAATTGCAGTTGCCAGAAGAAATATCAATAATCTCAGATATGTAGACAACACTACTTTAATGGCAGAAAGTGAAGAGGAATGAAGAAGCCTCGCAGATGGAAAGAGGAGAGTATAAAAGCTGGTTTGAAAAAAATGACTAAGCATTTTGAAAAGTGAACATCTTGGCAACTGGTTCCATCACCTCCTGGTTAATAGAGGGAGAAGAAATGGAAGCAGTGTTAGCTGTATTATTCTGGGACTGCTGATCATGACTGTCGCCATGAAATTAAAAGATGCTTGCTCCTTGGAAAAGCTGTGACAAATCTGAACAACATACTAAAAAGCAGAGACATCACCTTGCTAACAATGTCCATATAGTCAAAGCTATGATTTTTTCAGTATGTGTGTTGAACTATAAGGAAAGCTAATTGCTACAGAATTGATACTTTCAAATTGTGGTGCTGGAGAAGGTTATTGAAAGTCTCTTAGGAGATCAAATCAGTCAATATTCAAAGAAATTAAGTCAGACTACTCACTAGAAAGTCAAATACTGAAGCTGAAACTTAAGTACTCTGGCCACATAATGAGAAGCTAGGACTCATTGAAAAAGACCTTGATATTGGGAAAGATTGAAGACAAAAGAAAAGGAGGAGAGCAGGGTATGAGGTAGATAAATCTTGTGATGGAAACAAAGAACAGGAACTTGGACAGATTTTGAAAGATGGTGGAGAACAGAAGGGATTATATGAAGAATCAGACATTACTGAATGACTGAATGATAACAGTTTACTCTATTAGGGAAATGTGCATTTATTCCAATACTTTCTAGATCTTTTAATATATAGACAAGGGTTAGGTTTTGTCAAAAGGTTTTTCTTCATTTACATAATCAAATGGTTTATATGATTATTTTTCTTAAAATGATTTATTATATATACTCTTTTATTTTATTTATAGTCTTCATATGCTGAACCAACCCTGCATTCCTAGTATGAACCCAGCCTGGTCATAATGCATAATTTTTTTTGAGGGGGGAAGGCAAGGTGATTGTGGCTAAGTGACTTGCCATGCAGCTAGTTAAGTGTCTGAGGCTAGATTTGAACTCAGGTAATTCTGACTCCAGGGCCTGTGTAATTTTTATAATGTTTTTATAGTCTATTTTATTTCCAATTTTTACATCAATGTTCATTAGGGATATTTGTCTGTAGTTTTTTTTTTCAAATTCTATAATGCTGTTTCTTCTTGTTTTAGTTATCAATATCATATTTGTCTCACAGAAATAGTTTTAAAGGGTGCTTTTTTTTCTTATCATTGCAAATAGTTATATCACATTGTAATTAACTGTTCTTTGAATGTTTGATAGAATTCACTTGTAAATCAGGATAATTGTGGGGTTTACCCTCCATACTTCATGGAAGTTCTTTTATTTCTTGTCCAATTTCTTTTTCTGATATTGGGTCTATTTTTCTTTTTTGAAATTTGATTTTTGAAATATTAACCTATTTTCTCTAAATTATGATCATTGTAATACTAATTAAGGAATGCAGGTTTTTATAGTTTCCTTTATTTTCTATTAATTGTTCTGTTTGCCCTTTTATTTTGGAAAGATTTTTTTCTCTTTTTTTAAAAAAAGTGATCTCTTTACCTATTCTTACTATTAAAAGAAACAAAATTAGCTCTTAGTTGGCTTAGCATAGACTCAGGTGACTCAGAATACCAATAGTCCAGTACAAAGAAAGATGAAATTCACAAGACAGTAGAGTAAGCCAAGTTTATTAAAAGAAAATACTTAGAATATTAGGGGCAGTCCAGGAGATATGATGGAAACAGATCAAAGAGGAGAAGGTGCACTTTTTCTCTCCAGTTCTGTAAAGTCTGATGGGGTTTTTGTTTGTTTGTTTGTTGGGTTTTTATCTAGGTCTAGCAGGAACAGGCTTTGGAAACAGTGACAAGAATCCTGGATCTGATAGGACATACTATTGGGTACCACATTGGTAGAGGATATTCAAATTTCCCTCCTGAAAGGAAAAGAGACTTTGAGATATTACTGATGGTCTTATTCTGCCACGGTAATATGGCTTCTCTCTCAGATGTTTTGAAGTTCCCTGGGGCTTTGTTTATCAAGTCAGAAAGGTTACTGTACTCCTTAAACTACTTTCATTCATTCATTCATTCATTCATTCATTCATTCATTCATTCAGTGCTCTTTTTGCTTTCAGTTCTATTTGTTTCTTCTTTACTTTTCAGCAATTGCTACTTTTTCATTTAGTTGGAGATTTTTGATTGTTCAAGTTTGTTTTTCTTAAACTGTATCCCCAATTCACTGATTTTTAAAATTTTTTGATGAGTCTTTAGAAATATAAATTTACCTCAAAACTACTTTAGCACATAGCCAAATAGTTATAAATAGCATCCCATAAATTTTGGCATTTTTATTATTGTCATTTTATTTTATGAAATCTCCTATTGTTTCTCTATTTTTTTAACCTACTAGTTTTTAAAATTATGTTATTTAGTTTCAAATTACTTTTTTTCATTCTTTCTTTAAGACCCCTTTATTGGATACCAATTTTTTTTTTTGCTTTATGATCATTTAGTGATGTGTTTAGAAGTTCTTTTTTTCTACATGTTTTGGTGAGAGCTTTATGCCTCAATATAGTCAATTTTCATAAAAGTATAATTTGTAGCTGAGAGACATGTAAATTCCCTTTTATTCCCATTCAGTAATCATGAGTGCTCTATCATTATGTTTACTTCAATCTTGTTTATCTTTTGGTTAGATTTGCCTAGATCTGAGAGGGGTTATATTAAGATCCCATATTATTATACTTTTATTTTTCACTTCTATCTTTAGTTTGCTTAATTTAAAAAAAAATTTAGATGTAATGTCATTAGACAACTACACACACATATATATTATATAAAATGTATACACGTATATGATATTGATATTGATTCACTATCTAAAATTCCTTTAAGTATTACATAATTTCCTTAATTATCTTTTTGTTTTATCTACATTTACTGTAGGCTCATCTGAAATCATGATGATTTTACCCTTGCTTTTTAGTTGAATAAGCATAATGTATTTTAATTTTCCAGTATTCTAGGGATGTGCCACAGAACAGCTAGGTTTTTATTACCTTGCCCTCATTATTATGTCCTATTCCTTACTCTTATCTTGAATTTTAAAATATTTACTGCTTTCTAGTGTACTTTCAGAAAAAAGAATCAGAAGTTAAAAATGACCATTCAAGTTATGAAAAAAAAAAAACCTTCTGGCAGCAAATTTGTCTATCTCCTCAGAAGATGTTTAATAGTGGACAAATTTTAAAAGGAACCCAAGTGCCTCTGAAAGCAATTTAATGGAATCATGTTTAAATTGTTAAGTGGATGAGTAAAAAAGAAGATGGTTTTTGTAGGAACAAAAATAAGGCTGATTAAATTAAATGTGCCTGAAGGATATACCACTCTTAAAAGTCAATAGGAGAATAGGTACATGCTTTCCTCCATCCTTATGCATTTTTGAACAATGTTGAAGTATAATAAAGGGAATACTCTTCACTTTAGTTTTGTGCTTATATTCTATTATCATTTCAAATGACAATATTACGAATGTGACAAACATTTTATTTTTTGTTACTTATTTCCATTATTCTGTACTTTAAAAGAATTAATATTAAGCTATGCAAAATATAGTGAAAGGAAAAAATGAACTGCAGAGTTTTATATATACAAAATGTACTACTGAAAATATTTAATGTGTGATAACTTCTGACAAATGGCAAAAGATTAATTTTTGCTTGACTTTTTGGGGATAAACAATATCTTAGGTAGTTGAGCATCATAACACTTATGAACTATTGTAGACATGTCTTCAAAGCCAGCACTTTTAAAATTCAGATTCAATATTTAGACAAAATGAGGCACTTTGGAGACACTGAATATTTAATAAAGGAGAAGGTTTACTTTTCCCCTAACATAGCAAGGATATACTGCTAAAGATATAGCAGCACTTGCTTCTCTGATTGTGGCTACCCTCGTCTCTGTCTGGAAACATGTCTGGTCAGTCATTCACAAGGGTAGGGTGACTAATGTGGTTTCTGGCACCCACCAAGACTAAGAGACCCGGAGTCTACCTGGTTAGGGCACTTGACTTGGCCCTAGACCATAAGTTAGGGAGAAACTGGAGCCAAGTGAGGGGAGGAGGTTTTACCAGGGCAGTAGCCACTAGGGAAACTGGGGCCAAAGGAAGCTGTGTGGGAATTGTGTGTTTGGAGAAAGCTTTCTTAGGGAGAGAGGACTTCATCAGGAAACTGCTGTACTGCCACAAGAGCTAATACATTATTTAAAGTTTTTTTTTTTTATTATAATTAAAAGGAATGAGCTAAGTGGAATTGTTCCAAAGAATGACTTAATTAAAAGTCCTATTTATTATGTTATTTTAAAATTATCCCCCAAAAAAGTCTTTGTATGCAACTCAACCTTTAAAAAAACCCTGTGGAAGAGATAAGTATTTTGTTTTTTAAGGTAATTGATTTTTCATTTTTGTTTTCCATGTATAAAAGCTAAAAAGTTGCTCTGGTTATAGTACCAGATCTTTAAATGATGAGTCTTAGCAACAGGAACATCAACGACCATAAAACACTATGTTTATCCAAATAAATTTATCCTTGTTAATAGTCTAAATTAATATGAGACAAGAGCTTGTTTTACATATTTTAATATTCATAACATAGTCACTAGACTCAATCTTTCATATTGAATTAGAGAAAAATTTCACTAAACATCAAGAAAATATAGCAACAACTTTCTTCCATCATGATAATTTCCCAAAATAGCAAAAATAAGACTTCTGAAAGGAGTCATTGCAAATGGACACAGTCAACATTCCATAGACAACAATCAGACAGTGCTTGGAGCTATGGTAAAACATTTCTAAATCATCATTTGTGTTCAGTTTACTATTGTCAAATAAAAACTAGAAAGTAACTCACATAATCATGGACTGTGAAGGCCAAAGTGATGTTACTGATTATCTAGTCCAGCTTTCTTAATTCATCAACGAGGGAACTAAGGCCCACGGAAATTAAGCATTTCACTCAATGCCATAATAAGAGCACTCCTAAGTCACTGTTGTTTCCATTACACTGCACAAATGATGAAGTCAAGTGAAACCAGTTTTCACAAATTAACCTGTGTTGGAACATTTTCAAACCCTAAAACAGGTTTAAAAATATGCTTGGAAAGGAATCCTGAGGTAATCCCATAGGGCACGTGATAGTAATGGAAACTAAAAGTCAGAATATCTGAGGATTTTTATTTGTTTTAGGCTTTTGTTTCTTTATTCCAGCCTCTACCACTTACTAGTTCTATAATCTTGGAAAGCCACTTAAACTTGTTGTAAATTTGTTTACATGTAAAATGGACATAATAATTTTTGTCCTCTCATTTTTGCAGAGTTGTAGTCATCTAATGAGAGAGTATAGTAGGCACATAAGATTTTTAGAATGAGAAGGAACCTTAGACTTCCTAAAACTTCTATTTTACATGTGACAAAATTCAAGCCCAGAGAGGTTAGGTAACTTGCCCAAAGTTAAACATGAAGTTAAGTCAGGATCTGAACCTTTAATTTATAATTCCAAATACAATGTTTTGGCCTTTTTTACTCCTCTCTATTAAAATCTTTTGTAGCTAATAACTGCTCCAAGCACTCTAGAAATGTTTGTTATTCCTGTAAAAAAAATGTAGATGACGTTTCCTCCTATTATTTCATCATTCCAACAATCATCCAGATTGCCAAAAAAAAAAAAAATCTCTGGTATTTGGGATAGCCTTGCAGTTTATTTTGAAGTGGTAAAGAATGTTCCCTCATTCTTATCACACAAGAATAAAATAATATAATTGGTGTGGGTTTCATTGTTTTTGTGATCTTAAAAAAGAAGCTTTCCGTTATATCTGAAAGTATGGTCATTTTTCTACCAATGAAGTTCTGAAATCTAGCAGATGGGAGAATTGAGGTATTACATTAAAGATGCCCCAGAATTCAGGATTTGGATTCCAAGGGCCTATGTTCAAATCCCAGTCTTACTACCTGCAAGATAAACTGCTCAGACAAACTACTTAATTGGTCTGAGTCTCAATTTTTGCATATAAATATGAGGTGATTAGACTGGATTACTTCTAAAATACCTTCTAGCTCTAAATACTGGAATCCTATGATCTGCATTAACTTGGCCACTGAAACTTTGAGGCTTGAAATATCTTGATGCAACTCAATTATTTTGCTCTAGTGGAAATGTAGAAGCTAAGAAAACAATTTCTGTGACAATTTATGAAGTTTATATTTCTATTTTGCATATTACTGCCTTTGAATTTCTCATTTAGGGGCCTTGAATAATTAAAATGGCTGGGTGAATTATTCATTCAGTTTCTTCATTTATTGAAGTTATCACTTACAGTGCTCAAAATGGGTACTCAGAGAAGTATAAAGTGTTGAATCTACCTCTCTACTACCTTTCCTCAATGGGAATATTTTTGTTTAAATGGTTGTTTGGTTTTAAATTCATTAATTATTTTTTCTGTACTTTAGGATCTAGATTTTTCATCACATCCACGGGAGCCTTGTATATTAAAGATGTACAGAATGAAGATGGATTGTATAACTACCGATGTATTACACGGCACAGATACACTGGGGAAACACGACAGAGCAACAGTGCTAGACTTTTTGTATCAGGTACAAGAAATACACGTAATCAAATCTATAGTTGTTTTTTTATGCTTTTATATTTATTGACATAAGTCAGCTATTACTATTAATAATGTGTCAATTCTCTAACAATTTAATATTGGAAGTAGCAAACTTGGTTATTTTCATTTAATATATTAAAGTGACAGTTGGGAGGAAAAATCTTGATCCTAAGAATTAGTCAGGTCTTAATCTTCAAAACTGATTCATTAATAAACAAGCATTACTGTGTTTTTACCATGTGCATAGCACCGTTGTATTACTCATATATTTGTTGTTGTGGATGTAAAATAAGTTTAATACAGTAATCCTTGCCTACAAGTAGTCTTAAATCTAGTTGGAAAGACAAGTTATGCAAATATGAAATATTTTAAGTGATACAGCTAAGTTGTGTGTTAGACAACTGTAAAGCCAATCATGAGCAGTTCTCTTGAGGACTGCGGCTGTGAAGAACTTTAAGGTTCTGATCACATAGTATAGTGAACTCTCTAATTCAGCAATAAACTAAAGCACAGCATTCACCACAATATAACATAACAACTTATTACCAGGGTAACCAGATAGTCTTAAACAAAACATATCATTCAGTAAGTCAGAATCTCATCAGTATTGAGTACCCAAGTAAAAGTCTTCTTTCATCTTGACTTAAGGCTGGCTTCCAATCATCCTTAAGTCAATCATCCTTAAGGGGTAATGGAAAGTACAAAGGCCATCCACCCATAGTAAGTCATAATCTCATCAGTCAATACTAAGTACCCAAATAAAGGTCCTTTCATCTTAGCAGGAGTCTGACTTCTAAACTCCTAGACTTCTCTTCTATACTCCCAGTTCTTGCCTGGATTCACCCAATTCTTGCCTGGATTCACAGGGAGGCACCTCTCTGATCACAGCTCATATTGACTAGTCCACTCCAAGCCCTTCACAGTTTCTGTTTCTGAGAAGACAAAGCTTAACAGAGCCACAACAATATTTACACACATTAAGCTTAGCAGAGTTACAACAACATTCATGCACATTGCTGGCACTATCATCTCAATTCACTTTCTGTCTGACAAAGTAACACAAACCAAGAGACAAAACTTCTGCCTGAGAAATCAAACACAAATCAGCAGTAAAGTCCCAGGACTTCTGTAAACAGCAGTAAAGTACTCTTTCAGGACTTCTATAAACATCAGTAGAGCACTCTTTCAGGACTTCTGTAAACAGAAGTAAACATCCTCTTTTAGGACTGCTAAAAACAGGAGTAAAGTCTTCTTTTAGGGCTTCTGGATCAGCAGTGAAGTCCTCTTCCATGGTTTCTGGATCAGCAGTAAAGTCCACTTTTAGGACTTCTGTCCAAAAACAACTAACAAGGCTTTTGTCTGACAGACCAACAGACGGAATGCTACAGAGTGCCAAAATCACAAGCATTCTCACTCAGTTCTACTTGGTCCTGACTAATGCTCAAGCTTGTATCTGCCCTATTCCTTCCTGTTGGGTCCTTCCTGTTCCACTCTTTCGGCAAGTTCCTCCCACAGTGGGCTCCATGTGATGACATTAGGCCTATTTAGGGCAGGGAAGGTCTCCAAACTCCCTTGCACCTATTAAGAGCAACACAATGCATAATGTTTCCAAAAAAGACTTGATTTAATCACAGGCAAAGCTCAAAGGCACTTGAATAACTGAAACAAGGAGCAAAGTACTACTTTGTTTGCTATTACAACAATAAGAAGATAAGTCTCATGGCTATGTAATAGGGACAAGAGCAAAAGGAGTTAGAGAATTCCCAACACTTAGCCCCATGCCTAGCACAGAAGAGGCACTTTAAAAGATTTATGACTTAATTTGAGAAGATGAAACCACACAATATCTGAACTTGAAGGGACCTGAGAAACCTATTAAGTTAAATTCTTCATTTTACAGAAAAGTAAACAAGTCTGGAAAGATAAAGTTACCTGCCTAGGACCACAATCAGTATATACAGGTGATTTCTAGTGATATTCACTCCAGTCTCACCAAGAGAGGGCCCTTCTTTTTGCTAAGACCCATACAGCAACATTCTTGTTGCCTACAAGCATGTTCATGTCTCTCCCATTTTTAAGAGGGGAAAAAAAACCTCATTTAATCCTCCCATATCACTTTTTACTCTTTTTTTACTTTTCACTTTTATGGCTAAATGCCTTGAGAAAGCTATCTATAATCAGTGACTCCACTTCCTCTCCTCCCTCTTGATTCTAAGCCCTCTGCAATCTGGCTTCCACCCTATGTTCAATTGAAATGATCTTTAAAGATTCTAAATCGAATAACCTTTGATAGTTCTCATCCTTCTTGACCTCTGAAGCATTTGAGGTCATTTGATCATCTCCCTTCTGGCTCCCACATCTCTTGGGAATGTCAGGAATCCCTTCCCTTAATCCAAGAACCTCTTGCTATTAATTGCTGCTAGCTCCAACTACTATTATCATCTACTTCTTCTTTGTCACAAAAATACTACAATTCTTAAAAAGAGATAACCAGGATTAGCATATTTATAGACTTATTAACAGTTCTTCTGTTCTTTTGTGAGTTAGCTCCCACAGTTCTACAAGGTAGTAAACAAAACGACCTCTTAGCTTTCTGTGTAGACCTCAGTCAAAATCCTAGTTCTTGGCTTAAGGTGACTTAATTCTATTAATACATACCTTCCGTGCCCTGAAATGGAAGCAGTGTGTTATCTCTTTCCTCTTCTCAGTGCACTTAACATTTTTTTCTTTTTTGGTTTTATTGAGGTTGGGTAAACACTCTCCCTACATTTAATTTTCTAATTTTTTCTTACCAAGAACATTGGAGGGATAGGGTCAGAACTTGTGGCTATTGCTGTCATCCTACCACAACAATGAATATCCACATAAATATAGAAATATTAAAAGTTAATTTAAATACAGATGTATCTTTTTCACATTAAATTGATACCTCAGTTTAGTATGGAAATGACTACCAGATTTTTTTTTTTTAAGATTAACCAGCAGAGACCCAGCTTTGGCAAATCCTAATAAGCCATGAAAATTTCAAGTATGACTCTGATCACAGATCTTGTTGTCCATGGGATAGTCTTGCTATGTTCAGAGAGGTTTGTCACCAGATTGATCACATTCTTCACTGGCCACAGCAATAATTGAAGGAAATCTTCCAAATTATGTAACTGTTGTGATCTACATACACACTGACCAAATATACTATCCATTGAAACACAATGAATTACCTAACCAAGTTAGATTTTTTTTTTCTTTTAAACAAGGACAGATTATGGAAGATTAATAAAAAACTATGGCATGCCCTGAGCAAATGGTGTCAGGAGTACTAATGCTCAGAATAAACTGACTTTGGCAAGGAAGACTGAAAGCTAAGAGCTGGATGATGTAATGCCTAGAGTGCCAGCCTTGGAGAGAGGACAACCTAAGTTTGAATTACAGTCAGGCATTTACTAACTTATGAATCTGGATAATCATTTAATCTCTGTAATGGTTGTTTGCTTGATTCTTTCTTTGAAGGGGATGGGAACTGGACTCATAATCTCTAAGCTTCAATTTCATGAATAAAAAAGTATTTGAATAAAAAAGTAAAAAGAAAAAATATATTTGGAGAAAGTAACTGTGATAATCTTGTGGCTCATAAGAAGGAATTTTGTATAAATGATAGCATTTAGTTAGATTAAAAATATATTGAAAGATTAGAATAATCATGGAATGCTATAGGTTCTGTATTTGGCCCTGTGTTCTTTTTACTATTTTTATCAATGATTTGGACAATTACATAGATGATGTTTTTCACATTTGTAGATGACACAAAGCTGTCAGGTATAACTAATACTATATGTCAGTACTATGCCTCAAAAACATATTGACCGGCAAGAATATTTAGGCATACTCTAATTGAACAGGAATAGATATCATCGCAAATCAGACTGAGTAAAAGTGACATGAGCAAAGAGATTTTTCCTGTATAAACCAGAGGAAATGGTCAGATCACTCTGGAAAGTATTCTAATTCTACATTACCTAAAATTACATCTACATTATATTTACATATACTTAAGATAAATATGGAAGGAACCCTTAGGAAATTATCCCTGAAACACTTGAGTCCAGTTCCCATCCCCTTCAAAGAAAGAATCAAACAAAAAACCATTACAGAGCCATGAGTATGTTTTAAAAAATAATTCATTGGTTTTCTTTAGTTCCCACCATGACTTATGTGTTCACTGACACCACCCACCTTGCTAGCATAACGATAGTCCTCCTTAAAGCCCCCTCAGGGAACTTCTCTCCCATCTGCTGTTAATTACTTTGAGATCAAATCCCCCAGAAAATCCTTCCCTCTTCCCCATGTTTGTCAAGCTTTTGATGAGTAAAGTTTGTCCTCTTCTCCCCACATATAGTTTTTTTTTTCCCTTGGATTGCTCCACCAACTCTTCTACCGAGTTGTACTCAATAAAGGCCCTAATTACTATTGAATTATCTGTTGTAATCATTAACTGCCTCTTTCAGGCCAGAACAAGTCCTAATATGCAGACAAGGGGGAATGGATTAGGCAATAGTGAGAAAATGCCAAGAACATTATAACATTTTGCAATGTCTATATTCCTATTCTCAGATTATGATATCCGCGTTCTACATTCCAGACCGCTTACTCTATAAGTATCCCTTTGATTTCATAATAATGCACTGGACATAGCTGTTCTAAATTTCATGATAACTCCAAGGTGGAAACACACTTTGTTCTTCCTCCTCAATATGTTCCTTTGTCCAAAACAAGTGAATGTTTTCAATGACTATCAGCTAAAGGCAACTGAAGTCATTTGATCATAGGATGGAAGTTTAGTATCTGAAGGTGTAAAGCCAATCATGAGTAGCTTTCCTGAGGACTGTTGCTGTGAATAACTTTTAGAATCTAATTGCATAGTATAGTGAAATCTCTATTTATTCAGCAATAAACTAAAGCATAATATTCAAGAAACTAAAGCACAACATTCACAACAGTATGGCATAACAACTTATGGCTAAGGTGGGCACATAGTCTTAAACACCCACCCCTAGGTCACAGTAAGTCACAATCTCCTCAGTCAATACAGAGTGTCCAAGTAAAATCTTCTTTCATCTTGACTGGCTTCCATTCATCCTTAAGTCAATCATACTTAAGGAGTAGCAGAAAGTTCAAAAACAATGCATCCCTAGAACACAGTTAGTCACAATCTTATCAGTCAGTACAGAATACCTAAGTAAAGTCTTCTTTCATCTTAACTCAAGGCTGACTTCCACACCCCATGACTCTTCTTCCACAGGCTGACCATTCCCAGCTCTTCCTGGATTCACTCAACTCTTACCTGGATTCACATGTAGGCAGTTCTCTGCTCCTGTTCCATATCTCAGCTCATGGGGACTTCTCTGCTCCAATTCCTTCATGGTTTCTGTTTCTAGGAAGATAGAGCTTATCTGAGCTACAACAATATTTACACACACTAAGCTTAACCATGCTACAACAATATTTATATACATTACTCACATTATAATCTCAATTTACTTTCTGTCTGACAAAGTAACACAAATCAACAGACAAGGCTTCTTTCTGAGAAATCAAATACAAATCAACAGTAAAGTCCTCTTTCACAACTTCTTCTGTCTGATAAAAACAAACAGAGGACTGATAAATGCTTCTGTCTGACAGAACAACAGACAAGGCTTTTGTCCAACAAAAGAGAGTGCCAACATCACGAACATTCTCTCTCTCAGTTCTCAGAAAGTAACACAGATCAACAAAGCACCAAAATTACAAGCATTTTCTCTCTTAGTTCTGTCTCCTCCCAGCTCTGCTTGCACTTTGCTCTGCTCTGCTCCTTCCTGTTCCACCCTTCCTGTTCTGTTCTTTCAGGGAGCTCCATCACAATGGGTTCCATGTGATTATCTTAGGGTAATAGAGGGCAGGGAAGGTCTTCAAATTCCTTTAGGCCTATTAAGGGCAACACAGTGTATACTGTTTCCAACAAAGACTCTTGAAACAATCAAAGGTGCAGCTGAAAGGCACTTGAATAGCTGAAAAAAGCAGCAAAGTACTATTTTGTTTGCCCTTACAGAAGATCACTGTAACCAGGACCAAATCAAACGTAAAATGCGCCTCTCTGCTACTTGAGATAATGTGAGAGAAATCACACAGGAAAACACATGATTTAAAAGTTAATTTTAAACTAAGAGTAGCTTTCCTACATAGGAAGACCATATTCTATTCTGAAAATTTATAGACAATTACTAAAACATATTCAAACACTGACAACCTGGCATCTTCCTGCCTTTCCAAATTCTTATATTTGCCTCTCTTCAAAAGTACTTCAGTCCAGCCACAACTGATCTAGTTACTGTTCCTTGCAAATTCACACAGTCATAATTGCTCCTTCCATCTTCCTTTTGTCACTAACATCATAATTATACCGACTTCATCATTATCCTCATCAGTTTAGGTTAACTCCAGGAACTACCCGTATGGCCATTCAACCATTAAAAATAACAGCATATAATCAGGGATGCTCAAGACAAAAACCCAAAAGAGAAAGACTCTAAACTATCTCCAAGCCAAACCTTACCCCAGCTTGGGCAGAAATATAAGGAGAATTCCTGCAAGAGACAAAACAAGAGGATTTTTTATTAGTAAAATTATTTTTATAAATGAAATAAGAAGACTAAAAGGGAGAATGGAAAAGAAATCAAAGTAAGAATTGCGGAGAGAATTAATATCTTGTACCTCTTAAGGTACAAGGCCTGGCCCAAATAACAAATTCCCTGAAATTAGAATGGACCAAATAGAAGTCGATGACCCCACAAACAAACAAGAAATATTAAAATAAAATCAAAAGATTGAAAAAAAAAATGTGGTCTCTCCTAGAAAAAATGTCTCTGAGGAAGAAAAAACAGAGGAATTATTGAACTACCTGAAAAACAGACACCCCTCCTAAAAGAGCCTAGACATCAAAAATCATTTTTAAAAAGCAAACTTTCCAAATCTCCTAGAACCAGAGAGCAAAGTAGAAACAGAAAAACTCCCCTGGTTGCCTCCTGAAAGAAACTACCACAGTTAAAACTCACAGGAATATTATAGCCAAAATTCAGTGCTAAATTAAAAATTCAGAATAAATCGTGTGGGAGGGAGTTTGAATCTCAGTGAGACTATGGTTAGGGAGGACTGATAAATGCTTCTTGAAGAAGATATGATTCTAAATGAAATTAAGGAAGCCAGGGAAGCTATGATGTAGAGATGAAGAGGGAGAACATTTCCAAGTATGAGGGCAAGTCAGTGAACATGCTTAGTCAGGAGATGGATAGTTCTGTGGGAAGAACAGCAAGGAGGCCAATGACAATGGATTACAATGTACACAGAGGGGAATAAGGTATGAGAAGACTAGAGAGGTAGGAAGGGACAAAAGAAAAAGATCAGAGAAAAAAACTACAAGTAGATTGAAAGAAAAAATTCAAGTACCATTGAGTTGGCAACATGCAAGATTTATCTTTTACTCCTTAAAGGAACAGGGAACTTGGAATACAATATTCTAGAAAAGACAAAGGATATAGGCTAATAGCCAGG
>CM053591.1:2164774-2202244 GCA_028646515.1 Pseudochirops corinnae | reverse complement strand
GTTGTTATTATTATTATTATTATTATTTCTCCATTTACTTGACTAAATGAATAATTTTAGTTATTCAATTTGTATAAAATGAAGATTCTGTTCACTAAATTCTAGTTCATCAAAGGTAATATATGAACAGATTTTTATAGAAAATGACAACTAGAAAGTCAGACTCCAAACAATCCTATGAAATATCCCATTATCAAAATTAAAATTAACTTTTTTTCCTATGCATCCTCAATGAGGAATTTTCAAGTAGATTATTTTTAAAACGTGAACTCTGTAGGAAACTATTATAACAAACCATGATTTGTATATTCATATTAAAAGATCCTTCCTGAACCACAAATTTAATTTTTCTCTCATTTCTAATGTGACACACTTCTGAAGATGGAGAGGAAAAATCCTTTATTTCTCAGATACCTTTTCCTCTGTATTCCCAATTAAGCAGAATTGGAGCTAAAACTATATTTGAAAATTTGGAAATTTGAATCTTTAAAAATCTCACTTTTTTATCCTCCTTTCCTTAGTTGATCAAACCACAAGGGAAAAAAAAAAAGAAATACTATTCAGAACACTAAATACAAACAAACACTGCTAAGAGCATAGTCTTTCTCTTTAGATTAGTTTGAATTTTCCTTAAGCCTAAAAAGGTTAAACCCTTATTGAGACATTTAGGAAAAGGTTTGAACTATTCCTCTAAATTTCCTTTTCACAGGACAACGCATTTTCCCCATTTAGTTCAAAATCAATAGCTTGACACAAAGGTTATCAGAGCCTGACAGAGGCTAAAAGAGGCAGCTGCCTTGTTAGGATTCAGTTAGAGCAGAAGCTCACCAGACCTTGATCTGGCTCAAAGGCACCTGAGACCGTTCTCACTCATTCCCATTCCAATCCTCCTGTAGCAGTCAGAGAGAACGTCTCTTTTCAACCTCAAAAATTTTAAACCAGTTTTCATCAAATTGAGTAAAAGTCACAGAATAGATATTACTTGTTCAAACAACAAGAAATAACATCGTATTACTCTGCATGTTTCTCCAGTTTTATATAGAAAAGATTTATGAGGAGGAATGGGCAATGCAAGAGAAAGAAATGATAAAGAATGTTATAACATCTTACTATTTCCATGTTCACATTCTCTAACTGCCATAGCTCTATTTCAATTCTCCATTTTTCTCATAAGCATCCTCGTGACTTCATAATAATGTGCTTTCATCTTGGTTTTAATTATCAGGGCTTCTTCTAGATGGAATCGGTCTTATTTTTTCCTACCATGTAAAATCTTGCACTCAGGATAAAAAAATAATTTCACAAGAGCAAGATTGGTGAAGGATGGGCTAGAAAGCAGTTTGTCTGAATAAAACCTTACTTTTGGGTAGATTGCAAGTTCAACATGACTCAACAGGGAGATATGAAAACTAAGAAAATTGAGCAGTACTAGGTTACAGTAAGAGAAAAACAGTTTTCCAGACTAGGGAGGCAGTTCTAGTATAGGAGGCAGAGAATTCTGTTCTAGTTAGGATTGATTATACCATATTTGGATTATGGTATTCATTTCTATGTGTCACATTCTAGAAAGTATTTTGATGAACTAAAGAGTACACAGAATAAGATAACCAATACAGAGAATGTCCTTTAGTTTAGGTCATGTAAGCTTCAAGTAAAGAAACTGGGGATATTTAGCCAGGAAATTGGAGGACATGTAATATCTCTCTTCTTCAACATGTTCTACTTGGCCCAGAAAACAGAACCAGATAAAATTTGTGGTGAGGAAGAAGAATGAGAATGAGCATTTTACCCATGCCCAGTACTCTATACATATGATATGGAATTATAAGTATTTTTTGCAAATATTATCTCATTTCATCCTCATAACAACCCTGAGAGATAGATTATATTATCTCCACTCTACAGTTGATGAAACAGAGACAAATAGAGGTCAAATGACTTGCTCAGGATCACATAGCTAGTATGTCTGAGGCCATACTTGACCTCATTTCATCCTTACTCTAAGTCCAGAACTCTATCCTTTTTGCCATCAGTTAGTTGCCTTTGGCAATTTCAAGGAAACAAATTTAGGATATAGAAAGGCTCCCTAACAATCAGAACTATCAAAAAATGAAATGGGCTACCTTGGAAGTGTTCACTCTTTTTAAAATTAAATTTTACTTTTTTAATTTACCAAAGTACATCTTCTCTTCTTTCCACTTCTCTCAAAACAAGTTCAAAAAGTAAGAAAGCAAAGACCTTAGAGCAAACACGTATAGCTAAGCAAAAGAATTGCCTTAATCAGAGTACCTGTTTCTAAGTTGTTTGTTTTTTATAATATCATGATTTTTATATAAATTGTTCCCCTGCCTCTGCAACCTTCACTGTGCATCAGTTTATGGAAGTCTTCCTGAGTTTTCTGTGAAAGTATCTCCTTGATCACTTCTTATAGCACAACAGTATTCCTTCTCATTCTATGTCACGGCCACTTGTCAGATGATGGGCTCTCCACCCAGTTTCTAATTCATTGACACTACAAAAAGAACAGCTCAAGATATTTGTATACAAATAGCTCCTTTCCCTCATTTATCTCTTCAGGATATGCACCTAGTACTGCTATTCACCTAGATTCAAAGAGTGTGCACACTTTAATAACTTTTTGGTCATAATTCCAAATAGTCTTCCAGAATGGCTAGACCAATTTCCAGCTTTCATGTACTACATTAACATACCTTTTTCCCATATCCTGTCCAACATTTATCATTTTTTATCCTTTTTGCCAATTTGATGAGTGTGAGCGTGGTTTTAATTGACATTTCTCTAATTATTAGTGATTTAGAGCATTTTTAAAAATCTAGCTCCTGTTACCTTGTATTCCTTCCTCTGAAAATTGGCTATTCATATTCTTTGGAGATTTATTAATGGAAAAAAATGTCTTTTCTCTGATGAATTTGCAACAATTCCCTATATATCTTAGTGATAAGAAGTTTTTAAGAGAAAAATTCCTGTGAAGATTTTAATGTGTAAACTCTGAATGGAGGTCTTCAAGGACACGGGAACTGTGTTAATGACATTATTATCATATGTTATAGAACAGACTGTTGTTCAGTTTTGGATTGAATGGAGAGGCTGTAATATCTCTTCAAACTGTGAAATTCTGTGATTTAATGAAGGACAAAAATAATTCTATTTTCTATAATTCTAAAATAATATATCATATATATAAAATATAAAAATTATAATATAGAATTATTATTATTATCTATAAGTGAACTACCTAGAAATTCTGTATTATAATTCTAATAATAATTATTATAATTCTATTTTCAATAATTCTAATTCTATTTCTAATAATATAGATAAATCTAAATCATCTAAAATCACCTTTAGATAAGAAGATCAAGAACGACTTTGTGGAGGATATAGCACCTGTTATGCTTTAGAGGAAGACAAAGATGTCAACAGACAGGGATGAAAAAAGGAGCTCATTTCAGGTTTGAGGATAGTGTGAGCAAGCATGTGAAGTCGGTAGAGAATATGAAAAGACTGGGGGAAATGAGCAATTCAGTCTATCTAGAACATTAATACATGGACAGTAGCACCTTGAAATAAAACTGGAATATTTAACTCTGATTGTGTCTTAAAGGCCAGGTTAAGAAATTTTTATATGGTCATGGTTTTTTCCATTGCTAAATTTTAAATGCATTTAATGAGTGTCATAGTCATTAGTTATTTATTCCACAACTAGGATAGTCTGTAGAAAGAGGCTATCCTTGTAACTAATTTCTATTAATAATATTCAAGTAGGATTTTAGAATTTCAGAGTTAACCTTGTCAGAAACAGCATAAATCTTTGTCTGAGTAGGTATAGATTTTATTTGTTAATGAGCTAGCTCTACTAGATACAGAGGTAATTCCACCAGTACAATAAGTGCTTTTTTTCCTCTGTTTTTGTTGCTTAGGAAGAGTTAGCACATGTTGGAAAAGGGCAACTTCTTAATTCTTAGCATTGACAGTTAAGACTTGAAAACATTGTGAAATTAGTCCAGTAAGTGCTGCAATAGATAGAGTGAGCTTAGAGTAAAAAAAGATCTGAGCTCAAATCCTGCCTCAGACACTTACTTGCTGTGTGACCCCAGACAAGTCACTTAAATGTCTATTTGCCTCAATTTCCTTATCTATATAATGGGAATAATACAAGTGCATACTTCTCACTGTTATTAGGAGAGTAAAATGATAATAACTGTAAAGCACATAGCAAGTGTTATATAATTGTTAGCTTTTATCATTTAATAATAGTAGTAGTGGTAGTAGTAAGTAGTAGTAGTAGTAGTAGTAGTAGCAGTAGTAGCAGCAGCAGCAGTAGTAGTAGTAGTAGTAGTAGTAGTAGTAATAGTATCAAAAATCTTAAATCAGTTCAGTGTCTTCTTAGCTCTTCAGTAAATGATTTAAATAAATATTTTTGAAACATTAGCTTCCCAATCTATTTTTATAAATTCTTTTTAAGGACAGGCAAGTCTTTCAACATTTTAGATCAAATCTTTTCCACTAGTACCTCATAGTATCCTTTTATAAAGAGATTTTGCTCTGTGAAGCTTGGATTCAGTCAAAAGGCCATCATTGAGGACCTTGAGGGCCACATGTGACCTCTAGGCCCCAGGTTTTGGCTCCTGCCTCCTACTATTTCTCCTCACAAATTCTGTGTTCCAACCAAATGAGATTCTTCACTATTCCCTGAATATATCATGAGTTTTCCTGCCATTGTTGACAGCCCCTGGCAAATGATAGTAATAAGAATATTTTATAGAAATCTTTCAAAATGTCTTGCATTTGATAGGAGAATTGATATCTCATCCTTTGCTTTTTATTTTGTTGTAAGCAGTAAAAAATAAAAAATCTTCACATGGTAGGTACTTTTCTAACAAAACCAAAATCTTTTCTCAATTCCCTATCATTTGAATTCCTTGAATTAGTTCCTTAACTTGATTAGATTTTAGGCAAAGAAGATCCTATACATGATTGCACGCCACCATGGGGGGGGGCGGGGAGGGAGGGGAGAAAATCTGAAACTCGAGTGATTGTGGAACTGAATCTTGTAAATTAAAAGGAAATGAGCAAATAAATAAATAAATTAAAAAAAAAAGATTTTAGGCAAAGAAAGAGTCATTTGAGTTTATTATTGACATTCGAGAAAAGAAACTATTAAAAATCTTACCTCACAAACCAGGATTCATGCCATTAGGGATATTGGTCACTCAGAACAACCTTAAAAGATATTGGTTATAATATTGAACTTCTGCACTGATAGAGTGCATGCTCTATTTCTGGGCCAAAAAAAGCATTATGTAGAAAAGGAAATTTGACTTGACATAGTAAAGTATACAGTATAAGTTGGAACTGTTGCAGAAGTAGTTCAATATGGAAAATGCTGATGTCACCGATTCCATGCCACCAACTGATATTATGGGTCTTATATCTTGTAACATACGATGCCTCCCAATACTATTTGGAGAAGAGTATGTTTTTCTTTTATAGGTCAGAAAAATGTCATCCTCTTAAATGTGCTAAATCTGAAAACTATTATTCACTTTCCAGATCCAGCAAACTCAGCTCCATCTATTCTTGATGGGTTTGACCATCGAAAAGCCATGGCAGGGCAGCGTGTGGAGCTACCCTGTAAAGCATTTGGGCACCCAGAGCCAAATTACCATTGGCTGAAGGATAACATGCCCCTAGAGGTTGTAGGAAGATTTCAGAAGACAGTGACAGGGTTGCTGATTGAGAACTCTCGTCCTTCAGACTCTGGCAGCTACGTATGTGAAGTATCAAACAGATATGGAACTGCAAAGGTGATAGGTCACCTTCATGTAAAACGTAAGTAGGACTCCAGTTTGCCTCTGCATCAGTGATGCATTTACCTAGAGAAAAAGACGTTGTTAGAAGTAAAAATAACCTTTGTATTGAGCGAATTTTTTGTGCGTTTTTGATTTCTGGGTGGGTGAACCATTTAATATTGAAGTATTCTCCCTTCCCAGGGAAAAAATGCCTTGGTAAAAACCTAATTTAAAGATACAAATCAGTTACGATACACCATCCTGGATTTTAAAATAAGTCCAGGCCAGCCTATGGGGCAATTTCTATATGTTTACAAAATCTTTTGGATAAAATAAAAGTCGCTTTTAAAAGGTCTCAACAAAAATGATCTCAATATATTTTGAAGTATGTTCTTAAGTGGCTATGGCCAAACCCCCTATTGAAATTGAAAATGAAGTTTGGTGCTCTAGAGGGGCAGCCAATAACATGTTTATTAAATTCACTATGATTCTTCTCATAAAAATAAAGGGACTATGATTAATATGATTAAAGCTTGTTACTGTCATAAAGTAAGGTTTTTTTCATGTTTCATAAAATAAGCTATCAATTCAGCATCTCCTCAGAACAGTTCCAATTTACAAACTTTCTGGTAGTGAAAATTTCTTAGTATTAAAATATTCTCACATGTTTCATTTACATTGTCCCTTTCTCTGTATGAACCAAAGTTGATATACAAGTTTAAAAGGTGCCATCCATAAATGAACTACCTGGAAATATTCTGAATATTCTTGAGAATTTTCATTGGGACTTGGTTTCCTTGGCAATTTCTTCATATTTCTAGAATTTTCTCTGGATTATATACAAATCTTTAGGGAAGTGGCTATTACCAACCCCTCTCTGTGTCTTAATCATTTCTGTCCGAAAGCAAGTGGAATACTATGATACTGTCTCGTTCTAACATGTTTTCGTGTTCATAGTGATGGCTCATATTTATACAACACTTCAAAGCTTGCCCAGTATTTTATACATCTTACCTTATTGGATCCTCACAAAAATTCTCTGAGATAGGCTAGATTCTGATCCGTATTTTAAAGATGATGAAGGCTGATGAAGGTCTGTCTCTGAGAGAGGTCAAAGCTATTCATCTATTAGCCTGTGAGTAAATACTCGCGGCTTATTGTTTTTCCCCTATCCAAAACAGTGTCTTATAATATTTTATTTATAAGGGACCTTTTCTTCTAAAAGCTCAAAGCACTCTGTTTAATTCACCTTAACAGTCAACCTATGAGGCAAGGACATCAAAAGGAATATATATTTTGTGTTAGTAAACTTTTCCCCAGACATTTAAAAAAAGAATAACGAGAACGTCACACCAACTTTCTGAGTCGTTTTCGTCATGATTGAAGCCGAATATTATTACATGGTTCGTTTGATTCCCCAAGTTCCTTTTGCTGATACTGGCTATCCTAATAATGCGCAATTGATAGCATTTACCACTGAATTAAGGTTGTTCTTCCATATCTAAATTAATACTTCTCTTTTATAGACATCTTTTGAGCCCATTCTATTATGCAGACCTCATTTTTGACAGTCCAGACTATATAGCATGAATGAATCTTTATTTATGTCACTGTAAATTACTTGGCGGACTAAAGAAATATAAGGATTTATTTTTCTGGGCATGTCATTTTAAAAAACATGTCAGTTATTAATTTTAGTTGTTTGATGATGCTGTGAAGAAAACTGACCATGCTACCTATTATATAAACTAGTATTTGCTAAGAATGGAACTATTTCTGCAGAACCGTACATTTCAAACATTTTTTTCTTGAAATTCTCAATATCTTGGAATGCAAAATTTTGATGTCAAAAGGCATATCAAGTATTCTGAGATGGCACATTCAAAAGTCCCTGTTCTTTACTGACAGCCTAGGAAAATATCCCTTAAACCATCAATGTTTAGTAAACACCAAAACATGTTTACTTTGGTATCTTGCATTAATACCTTTACATTATTTCTGACTTTCTATAACTGCATTAGACAAATGTCTTGACTTAGTAAATCAGAGGATGCTTAATGCTAAGGAGAACTAGATTGCAGAGTCTATCCATGTCCAGACCAGATAGTTTTGGACTAAGAAAAAGTATGTCCCACAGCCACCATGTGTATTTCTGATCTTGGGTATTTCTTTGGCATACTGTCATATACCATTGGCCTCAGGGGGAAAACAAAACAAAAGACCTCCTTGTTTGTTGATTTGTGGCTTTGTGGATGACCCAATCCAAAGCCATCAGCATCACAGCAAAATCTACTCTGAATGTATTTTTATTCACAGTGGCTTAGCAACAGCTTCTTGACTATTAGTTAGAAATAAATTAATCCATGACTCCTCTTAAATCTGACCACTTGGTGTGGCACTGTAGAGAGGGGGAACAAAGATTAAGAAGCATCTTGTTTTAAAATACACATTTTACTAAAAGGTACTGATCATGAGATCATTTGAATCTATTAACCAAAGTTTTTGATATTCTTCTGAATGCAATATGTATGTGATTACTGAAAATATCTATTGAAATAATGTTTAATCGAATGCTTCTCTCTCCTCTTCTTTTTTTTCAAAATCTTTAGAGCCACTAAAAGCCACAATAAGCCCAAGGAAAGTTAAGAGCAGCGTGGGTAGCCAGGTTTCATTGTCATGTAGTGTTACTGGAACTGAGGATCAAGAACTCTCCTGGTACCGGAATGGGGAAATCCTCAAACCCGGGAAGAATGTGCGGATTACAGGGATCAACCACGAAAAACTTATAATGGATCACATGGTTAAAAGTGATGGTGGTGCATACCAGTGCTTTGTTCGAAAGGACAAAATGTCTGCTCAAGACTATGTTCAAGTGATGCTTGAAGGTCAGTTTACCAACTTTTCAAACTATGGTAAAATACAATCTGATGATCTAATAATGTCAAAAAACCAAGAAGCTCAAGTAAAGATATAATATTATTAGTTATTGTTATTAATATTACAACATTAAGTGCTAAGTCTTCTTTTCACCTAGCTCAGGTAACATATTTACTTTCTGCTGAAGTTGGGAATATGAATCGAATTATGCATCAAGGCAGAAAGAAGCATTTGGTAGAAGTAATAGGTACGATAGCTATTCACTTGAATGAAGATATGTAATGAATTCAATTTGTCCCTCAAACTTTACATTTTGCAGTCTAACCAGCTCGTCAATAATGTATTAAGTCCAGAATGTCACAGAACCAGTTTATTGAGACTTTTTACATCCCATTTGTACAAATATAATCGCAAAATTAGTGTTCACATGACTAAGAAACTTCTGTTTACATCCAAGTTTCACCTGCTGAAGTCTGTGGCAGCTGGCTTTCTGTGAAGTTGTGACTATGTGAGATGCAGTTGACAAATGATTTATAATTGTTCAGTCTTCAAGGTTACTGATTATATGAGGTTTATTTTAAAGCAGTTGCCATAGGTAACCTATTAGTGAGATATGATAATTTTCCATTACTGTCCTGTACTGTTATTATGCATAATATTTTGTACACCATGAATGTTGATGAACTCAGCCTACCACATGAAAATATAAGATACAGCAAACAATGGAACTTCTTATAATATATTAACATAATTTCATTGCTTTAAGGCCATCCTCTAATGAATATACAAATGTCTTTAAAATTTTAAGTGTTGCTCCTTCCTTCCATAATTCTTTTTCTCCCTACAGATGGAACTCCCAAAATTATTTCTGCTTTTAGTGAGAAAGTGGTGAGTCCAGGAGAACCTGTCTCCCTTATGTGCAATGTGAAAGGGACCCCACTGCCCACAATTACATGGACTCTAGATGATGACCCAATACTTAAGGGTGGCAGTCATCGTGTCAGCCAGATTATCACTTCTGAGGGCAATGTGGTCAGCTACCTGAATATTTCTAACACTCAGGTTCGGGATGGTGGAGTCTATCGCTGCACTGCCAACAACTCTGCAGGAGTCGTCCTATACCAGGCTCGAATAAACGTAAGAGGTGCTTGTCAAATCAGCTCCTCAAAACACACACACACACACGCACACGCACACGCACACGCACACGCACACGTACATGCACACGCACACATACACCTGCACATGCACATGCATACCTACCCATGCACATGCACACACATATCCCTCCTTACAATGGGGAAAAAAGACTTCTGTGTGCAATAAGCTAAGTCTGAAAATATGAAATCGTACTGACTTTTGTCCTTCTTGTTTCTTCTCCTTTTCTTCCTTCTCTGGGATTGCACTGAATATGTTCATTTTAGAAGTGACATTTTTATTTCTCTTGTCAGATTTTTATATCTTTCCCCCTTAATCCTGTCTCTTAATATTTTCGTTCTGATTTTTACATTTCTGGTCTCCATGTTTCTTATTTTCTTCCTCACCTTTAGTTTCCTACTTTCATAGTGATTCTTCATGTTCATGGCATCTTAATTTGCATCTATAGTCCTACATGGCATAATATACATCTACACAATACTTTATATACAGGGTTAAATAATTGATAAATTATACCTATTTTCATAGATAATATATTGCTCAGTATAGCACTGTTTAGTTTTGTTGGTTAAATTAATTTTCCTTTCATTTATACTTTTAAAAGTTCTGGCATTTTAAAACAAATAGTTGGGAACAACATAATTGATGTTGCTATAATTAATTTTTAAATGTTAGAGCTGGGATTCAGAGCTATCTCCCTAACAGAGAATGCAGAAAACTAAGATTAAAATATTTTAATAGTAAAGTCTAGAGATTGAATTTATTTATGTTTACAAGCAAAGAAAGAATGTCTGTTTTTCCTCATTATGTGTACCCTTAAATTATTTTGAAGAGTTTCTTTATGTTTCTTTAGGGCCTGCAAGTATTCGGCCAATGAAAAATATCACTGCGATTGCAGGATGGGACACATACATTCACTGCCGTGTGATTGGTTACCCATACTATTCCATCAAATGGTATAAGAATTCCAACCTGCTTCCTTTTAACCACCGTCAAGTGGCTTTTGAGAACAATGGGACTTTGAAACTCTCAGATGTACAAAAAGAAGTGGATGAGGGTGAATATACTTGCAATGTGCTGGTTCAGCCTCAACTCTCCACAAGCCAGAGTGTGCATGTGACTGTGAAAGGTAATAAAAATATTGAAAGTTATATAAACCAAAGCTTTACTTCTACCCATATACAGAGATGATTGAATACGTAAGAAATTCATAAGAGTTCCTAAACATTTATAATGGAATAATACATAAAGACTCACACTATTAAAAGAGGATAATTTCAAAAACCAAGGCTAACAAAAAAACAGCATCCTCTGCAATTTTCTTCTGATTTTAAATAAAGCTGCATCTATGCAGACGTGATTCTTCATAATGTCAGTTGGGCTTGATCTTTCATAAGAAAATGTCTTTGAGTATTGTCTTTATTTAACAAAAACTGGCCCTCGCAGTGTGACTTGTGTGTTGTTGATGAGGTTCTTTAAAAACATATTATTACAGTTTCTGAAAAATGACTGATCTAGTCTTTTAGACTTTGTCAAAAACTAACTCAGAACCCTAAAAAGGTAAAGACAAGTGTGATGACAGTGTAGACTACTTGGATTGTAGACTCTGGGATTCACTAACTTCTGAAGGAATTATGTGTTCATCCTAGAATAATAGATTTGGATCTGGTTCCTATCCCTCCCAACCAAATCAGCTTTAAAATAGACTTTAAAGACCATCTAACCAACTCGCTTAATTTGTAGATGTGGACACTGAGACTTTCAGAGATTAAATGCAATGCTCAATGTCACATAGGAAGAAAGTAACAAAGGTGGGATTTGAACACAGGGGCTTTGATTCCCAAACGAGTGACCTTGAGACAATTTGCAATTCAAAGACACCTCCAATGTCAGACATCTAGTTACTATAGAACAATGATTAACCAAATTTTCCTGACTATGTTTCTGCACTTGGTATACAATTATCAATTTTAATTCTGTAGGTAATTAATTAGAATGACTATTTCAGTAACTTTTCTGTGTAAGGGATATAAACATTAATAGTACAGACTCCGGCATGTAGGACTAAGTTGAAAATCTTTAAATAGCAGATTGTACCCATCAATATTAATTTTATCTGAGGGCTAAACTAGGCAAGTTGGAAAAAAAAATAACCAGAAAGTTGGCCACTAGGTTATGAATTTTTTCACCCATGGTAACTCTAGAAGAATATCTACCATGGAGTAGAGGGTTTGTGACTCATGTCATTTATGAACAAGTCTAAGAGGAAACTAAAGAAAAACAAATTCAAATGTGTATTGTATAAAATAGGGAGGTTTGTTTAGGTTATAATCAGAAGTCTACAGGATCTGTCAGATTAGAGTCAACCAAGCTGATTTGGTACATAGGAAATCTGCACTATAATAAAAGGTCACATAGAATAAACAAGGGGATTACAAACAAAACAAAATGAGAGATTTGAAGAGAAAGAAATCATGTCTACCCAGGGAGAATCAGAATTTTCATCTAGGAGATAACATTTGAAATAGATTTTAAAGAACTGGTAGAATTTGGACAGGTAGAAATGGTAAGGAGAAAGGCATTTCACATGTAAGGAATGGTGTAGATAAAGTTATAAATGGCAACAAACATGATATGTGTTAATAGAATAATGAGAATTCTGTAATGGCTGAAATAATGAACTCTCAAAGGAAAGTAACATGTAATAACAGTTAAGGGTAGAATGTCATCAGAGAGTGTAGGTGCTTCAAAGTCAGTCTACAGAGTTTAGATTTAGCTGGCAGATATTCTTGTCAACCAATCAAAACTATTTTATGTATGAGAGTGATGTCACAAGAGACATTTATAAAATAAAATGTTTATAGAAAAGGTTTTGAAAAGTGTGCATACATATTAAGATACATTTGCAGCAAAGATTTATCTGGCAGAAGTGTGATAAATGAATTTGACTAAAGGAATACTGGAACTAATTCATCCCTGACTAAGATAGATGCAGTGGGAATGCAAAAGAGAAGCCTTTGAGACATATTATAGACATGGAATGAATAAGATTATTTTATATTTAAGCATACTTGTATACTAGTTTAACGTATTTAATATGAAAAAGTTGATCCAGCAAAATCCGTTTTATAGATGCCTATCTTAGCCTTTACAAGATAAGCCAATGCCTAAGGTTTTGTCTTTCTTATGTTGATTTTTTTACAGTGTCCAAGGTGCACCTTCAGAGACTGGTAAATTAATAATAATAATACCGCTGTTTTCACCTATGATACTACCTCTTAATTTTTTTATCTTGTAGAATTCATTCATAAGGTCAAGATTGGTTGTTTTCTGGTAACCTATAATGATATATTTAAGTATTCAAGAAAAATGAAGTAGCAGCTTGGATTATGAGTGTTAATAGATAGAGCTATTAATGATGCAAACCTATCCACCAAACATTTGAACATGAAATTTGACTCAAACAGCTTTAATATCACTAACTTCCTCTTATTTTGCTTGTAAAATTATGAATCTTTTTTTAACAGAGTGAAAAGGAGGTGGCACTTTGTTGGAGACTATAGTAAAGGAATCTAGGATAGGTGAATATGAGTTATGGAGCAAGAGGAATGAAAGTGCTCCTGAAAGGAGATAGTGTGGAACAGCAGGAAAAGCATGGCCTCTGAAGTCAGATTTACTAAGTTTAAATACTGTCTGTGGCATTTAACTACTTGTACCATCTTGGGCAAAACACTTATCATCACTGGATTTCAATGTATTCATCTGTAAAATTAGGGAATTAGACTAAATGCTCTCTGTGGTTCCTTCAGGCTCTAGATCTGTGATATATGTGTAATTTCAATTTTCTTAGTAAAAAATGGAGGTGAGGATTTCTGTTAAAAGAACAGATGATAGAGATAGGTTTGTAAGCTTGAGGATGGGACCTTTATAATACTAGCCAAAGGAAACAAAATAGATAGCTAAGGATTTCTATGCAACCTTTGGTAGAACTGAGTATTTATTTAATCATTTTGGAAACCAATTTGGAACTACGTTTCAAAAGTTATTCAACTATACATACCCTTTGACAGAGTTATGACACAATTATATCCATACCCCAAAGAGATTAAAGAAAAAGGAACAGGAGCCATATACATGAAAATTAATTATTTCAATTCTTTTTGTGATGGTAAAGAATTAGAAACTGAGAAGGTCCCCATCAACAATTTGGGAATGGTTGAAATAGATAAATAGATAGATAGATAGATAGATAGATAGATAGATAGATAGATAGATAGATAGATAGATTCACATACTCACATGCATATATACAGACATATACATATATATCAATATATGTGTGTATATGTATACACATACACAATATACATATAAATATGTGTGTATATTATGGAATACTATTGAGCTGTAAGAAATGATGAAGAGAATAACTTCAGAAAAATCTGGAAAGACTTACTATGTATGAACTGATGCAGAATCAAGTGAGCAGATCCAGGATAATAACATATAAAATAACAACAATATTATAAACATATATACATTTGAATGACTAATCAACACAATAATGAACTACAAGACCTACCATTTTGAATTCCAGAGGACTCAAGGTGAAACATACTACCCATGTCCTGAAAGATACATAATTCACTCACCATACAGATTGAGACATATATTTTGGATATGACCAATGTAGGAATTTATATTGTTTTAGTAGATGTCTTCAAAAAAGGGATTTTTTTTTCTTGCTCTCTTAAAGAGATGGGGAGAGGTGGGACAGAGAGAATGAAGATCTGAAAATAAAATAAAATTTAATTTTTAAAAATAATCTCCATATAGCAGTAAGATGACTTGTAGTCCAGATTATCTGTTGTATACCCAGTTAACATTTAATATTGACAGAACTTGAATGACTGATGAAAAAGGGATACTGAAATCAAGGGCTAGAAAGCAAGATTAATTTTTTCATTAATAAAAAAGTTAAGACAATGAAGGAAAGAAAGACCAGAGAAGGAATAATAGAATGGAAGAATAAAGAAGAATGAAGCAACTGTAGGAGTTATGCACAGGTAGAGACAGAAGAAAAGAATATTATCAGAAAGCATATAAGAATTTATGACTATGCCTGTAACACAAATGTGTATAATCATTAGACTTGAGGTATTGGATCTTCCTTTGGGTGTCTGATGGAGAGTTAAGCTATAAGGAATGCATCGAAGCTGAGAAGATTTGAACTGAGCTGAAAAGGTTGGAGGAGGCTTAAATGTGTATATTTAATTCTCCACAAATGAAGACATGGGTTGAGGGGAAGATGAAGGCTGTGATTCAAGTATTAACTGAGAGAAGAAAGATTGACTTGGAGGTCAGATCACACAAGAAAATTCTGGACAGGTAATATAGACAGATGAAATGAACCTAAAAAAGAGAAGCTGCTAAATGATGGTTGCAGAAGGAAGATTTAGAAGTGACGATGAAGACATAGGAGTACACTTTCTCTTTTTCCTAGTCCAGTGTTTTGGAACTGATAAAAGTAGATGTAATGAAACTGCAGATGATAGATATTGATACAATGCCTTCTAGAGAGAAAGCCATTTTTTTCTTAGTGCAATAGAATAGAAAATCTCAAAAGAAAGAATCTAAGATCAAAAGAGTTTTGATTTCAACATAGTAGAGGATCTAGAAGGCACAATGGACAATGGAAAAGGAAGGAGAGAAAAGGAAAGGGATTGGGGAGGAATAGAGTTTATCTAGATGGGGATTAGAATACAGAGAGAAATTACAAAGGGACTTTTTTCATCCTTGAGAGACTGTGACTGAATCACAGGGACTGGGTGAGTAGAACCTGTGAATTTGAAAGCTGCAGCAATGGGAAAATATGATTTGACTAGGACATCTACCTTCTAGGGTCCTATGATGGTGGAATGTGAAATTGCTGCAGGTGTTTATACTCCAAACACGGGCACTAAGGATACAAGGTGGTGGGAAATTTGGTCCAGGATCTGAGTTCCCAGGGACTAAACTGAACTTCATGCATGGTACCATATCTATGCCTATATTTGAATATAGTAGGTACAACTAGAATATATCTTTATATGTGTCATGTACTAGGCTCTGTGTCTGAGTCCCTGGTTTTTGAAATGTCAGATGTCATGTCTGAAGTCTTAGATAAATACCACCATACTTTTGCTATGAGGTTCTAGAATTTTTGTACTATCGTAGGTCTTTGCCTTGGGCTACACTATGTCTTTGGCACCAGATATTTGCTCATAAATCAGAAATAAAATTTATCTCCAGGAAGACAATTATTAACCAAGAAACAACAAGAATATTTAAGGGATTCCATCCTAATTTAAACAAAATGGAAATTTTCTCATTTAGCATTTAAACCCTTTGCTGATCTGGGTCCAACTTAAATTATAAGACTTGTTTCAAACTAATATACCTTCCAGCCAAAGTGGCTGATAAATTGTGAAAAAAACTATATTTAGTCTCTTTTCTCCACACTCACCCGGTGCCTAAAAATACACTTCTTGCTCATCTCCGAACCTTCAAATCTAATTTCTTTCCAAGTTAGACCTCAGGTGTCATGTCCTTCTTTGATCTTCATGGCTGTTCTTTCACCTCTATTTTCTATCCTCCCCTACGATAATGTTTTATTTTGCACAGAGAACACACTTAATAAATATCTGCTGGATTTAATTGAAGTAAGATGATTTCAAGGCACATTCATCATTTTTTATATATTTTAAATATTCCATTGATGCCATTTGTTTTAATATCAGTCATTTCTGAATAGATCCCACCTCAGTTCTCCCATCCATTGATCCTTCCCTTCCAACAAAGATCAAGTTCTATATTGTATGCCTTTGGTAGTTTGTTTGCTATATTATTACAACAGTTAATTCAGCTTGTTAGTCTTTATTATATAAGCATCGTTCAGTCATGGGTACTGAACATTCCTCCAATAATTTGTTTGTTTTCTTTAAGAAGCATTTTATTATTGAATCTAAACAAGTATTTTGCATGTTTTGGTAGCTTGATCTTTATTGTAGCCATTTTGAAGAAGATTTCCCCTTCTCTTGTTACCTCTTAGGATTCATCGTTAGTATATCAAGCTGCTGTTAATTTTTCTGGTTTTATTTTGCAATCTGTAATTTTGCTAAAGCTATTAATTGCCTCAATCCATGTCTTTGCTAATTCCACAGGATTTTCTAAGTAAATAACCACGTCATCTGCAAATGAGGATAGTTTTTTTCTCCACTTAGCCTCTGATTAAACCTTTATTTTTTTTTTTTGTCTTGTTATTGCTGTTGCTAGCATTTCTGGACTGATATTAGTCATAGGAAGAAGGGCCATTCTGACTATATATAAATTGGAAAAGCTTATAGTGTTTCCTCATTGCTATGATTCCTGCATTTGGTCATAGAAAGATTTTTAATGCTTTTTAAAAAAATTCTCTTTTGACTATACTTCATAGGGTTTTTTCCCCCAACAAAATGAGTTTTGTACTTCGTAAGAGGCTATTTTGTTTTTTCATTCAGTTTTTTTTCACATCAAAATTTTGTCCCTCCTCCTTCCCATTCCCCTACCCATTGGGATGGAAAGAAAAAAAAACCATGACAAACATGTATACTCATGCAAAACAAATTTCCATATTGACCATGTCAAAAGGAAGGAACGGAAGGAGGGGGGGAGAAAACAGGGAGGGAGGGAGACATAGAGAGAGGGAGGGAAGAAGAGAAATAAAAATAAATAAATAAAGAGAAATAAAGAAATTTTACAAAAATATGCTTCAAACTGCAGTTTTTTAACTGGAGATGGAAAGAATGTTTCATCATGAGTCCTTTGGTATTGTGGTTGTTCATCGTGTTGATCAGAGTTCCTAAAGTCTTTCATAGTTGGTTAGCATTACAGTATTGCTCTTGCTGTGTAAATTATTTTCTTGGTTATATTCACTTCATTTTGAATCAGTTCATATTAGCCTTCCCAGGTTTTTCTGAAACCGTTCCTTTCATTATTTCTTACAGCCCAATAGGATTCCATCACATTTATATATTGTAACTTTTTTAGCCTTTCCTCCATTAATGGTAATCCTGTCAGTTTCCAATTCTTTTCCACCAGAAAAAAAAAGCTGCTATAAATATTTTTGTATATATGGATCCTTTCCCTTTTTCTTTGGCTTATTTGGGATATGGATCTAGTAGTGGTATCTCTGGGTCAAGGGTATGTACAGTTTGCACACTTTTATATATTGTGCATAGTTATAAATTGCTTTCCAGAATAGTTGGACAAGTTCACAGCTCCATCACCATGCATTAGTGTGACAATTGTCTTAAATCTGTCATTTTCCATTTTTGTTATCTTAACCAATGAAGTAGAGTGACGTAGTACCTCAAAGTTGGATTAATTCCCATTTCTCTATTGGTGACATAGCATTTTTCACGTAACTTTTGATAACTTTCTCAAAGAATGTTTTGCATCTGATGAAGTAATAACACGGTTTTAGAAGTTCATGTCCTTGCTGTGATTGTGTTATTTTCCTAACATTAAGCCATTTCTTACATACCTGGTGTAAATCCAACTTGGTTATAATGACTGATATTTTTTTTTTGTTTAAAATGCTGTAGTCTGACAGTTTTTACTTACTTTTTTTAAAAAAGCATTTTCAGTAGTAATACTGGTCTATAGTTCTCTTTTCCCTTATCTTTTCCTGGTTAGGGAGCTGCATTTAGTCTTTTGGTTTTCACTTGATTACCCCTCTTTGTTATTTTACCATTCAATCCAATTTCCTTTTCTTGTTTGGTCTTTTCCTGATTGTGGTTTCTTTTGTTTCCCTTTGGACTTTTAAAATGGCAAATGTTCTACTCTTCTCTGGGATTCTTTTATTGGAAGGATTTTTCGTTTTATAAATTCCATCTTCTCATTGATAGATTCACCTTAGTAGGATATGTTATTTTTAGTTTCATCTTGAATCCATTGACTTTTCTGAATATCTTATTCATTATTTTCTTTGACTTCTCATGGCTAAAAAATAATCATAGGGTATTTGTGGTTTTTTCTTTGTAATGTAACTTTTATTTTACTTTCTTGTCCTTTAATATGTGTTAATTTTATCTTCCCATGCCCCCCCATTATTAAAAATATTAAAAAAAAAACCTATAAAAATCACTTACAGATAGCTAAGTTAAACAATTCTCAATTTGATCATATCCAAAAATATATTTTTCTCATTCTGTACTTTAAGTCCATCCCCTCTCTGTTACATGTTGTAGAGTATTCTTCATCTCCAGACTTCAAGAAGTTGTTATTGTTTATTGGATCAATCAAAGTTCTTGAGTCTTACTTCAGCTGAAATATAAGAAATTTTGTTCTAACTCCTTATTTTAACATGGTATGAATTTTTATGTTTCAAATGTTTTTGGTTCTTTCAAAATCATTTATTTATATATTTTGCCTTCTATTCCATTCCAAGGAAGAGTAGACCTCTGATATGAGGGCTGTTGAGTCCTTTTTAAGGCTGTTTTCACTTTGTTGTCTACCTGTGATCCAATTCTCACCTGTGGTTCCTAGGAGCTATAGCACATGCAGTGGCTACACCCCAGTAAACTGTTTCAGCACACCAGCTAATGCAAGTTAAGGGTAACATATGGTCCTCAGTGCCATCACTGAGTTATAGGGATGTCCATCCCAAGCTTGTGAAAACTTCATTGGTAAAATATGTAGGTATGAATAATTTGTTCCAAGAGGCCATGAAGGTGGTATGATCAGAAACTGGGGAATGCTTATAGCTTGGGTAGACATTGAAGATGCTAAAGTCATCCACTGTATCCCAAGTCATGGCTGGTTGTCTTGACTTTTGTCTTGCCACAGAACTTCAATGATTCTGTCAGACAGAATGAGGCTGAAGAATTCTCTCAACTCTGCCTCACTTAAATCCAATTTATACATGAGTCAAAAGACAAAATTTTACCATGTTTTGCCTATTTCTAAGTCTTGTGATGGACAAGTGAGAAAGCATCTCATGTGGGCAGATACACCAGGAGCTATAATTACAACCCTGCACATAGTTACCCCAGGCTACAGAGTTGTCTTCTCACTGGACTGAGCAGCAGTGGGATTCAGCCCCTTTGGTATCTGAGAAGCCCTTTTAAAGGACCACACTGTCCACCTCCTGGCATGAGGAAGGGGCTAGAAAAGACACCCTAACAGTTGTCTATTTCACCTACCCTAACCCAGGACTGCTCTAGTTAGAGTACTTCTGTACTGTGAATGTACAATTTTTTTTGTGATGATTCCACTCACCATTGATACATGGAATGTGTGCAGCTTATGGACAACATGAAATCTAGTGGACCTGAAAGACAGATAGCTCTTGTTATGAAAGAACTCAGTGGGAATCACATCTAAATAGCAGCTCTGAGTGAAACAAAGCTGCTAAATGAAAGTCAAATTACTGAAGTTGAAGCTGGATATGCACTTTTTTCTGGATTGATTGCTGTGATGAAGAGTATGGTGAAGCTGGCATAGGTTTCACAATCAAATCTAATATTGTATGCTTCCCAAAAGGAGTGAACAACAAGTTCATGACAATGCAATGTCACTTGTAGGAAAGTGCCATGTCACCATCATCACTGTGTATGCTCCCACCATGATGAATCCTGATGAGATCAAAGAAAAAGTTTATGAAGACCTGGAGACACCCATCATCAATGTACCAAAAGTGAAAAAGCTTGTGATTCTAGGTAACTTTAATGTCAGAGCAGACAGAGACTATCAGATATGACAGGGAGTCCTTAGAAGGAATGGAGTCAGTAATGGCAATAGCAATGGTCACTTCTGAAGACTTGTGCCTTTGATACCTTCTCATCACCAACACTGTCTTCCATTTACCTAAACACAATAAATCTTTATGAATGTACTCTTACAGCAAATATTGGCATTTAATAGACTGTCCTTGTAAGGAGAAGAGGCAGATAGGATGTGAAAATGACAAAGGCAATGTGTGGCACAAAGTGCTGTACTGATCATAGACTTATCTTCTCTAAGCTAAACATTTGCATTCAACAATAAGGGCAGCTCCAATGCAAGATGACTACCACAAGACAATGTCAATAGACTAAAGCACTTCTCCCTGTGTGAAGAGTTTGCTATGAACTTTGAGGGACAGCTGAGCCAACATACAGCAACAGTGAAGCAGAAAAGAAGTGTGCAGCTTTCAGAAATTTGGTTTCCACCACTGCATTTACTCATCTGGGCCAGAATGCTTATAAAAATCAAGATTTGTTTGATGAAAATGATGGGGAAATTCATAAAATGGTAAATAAACAAACACAGAAACATCTCCACAGGTTTTACCAGCAGGATAGTTCAGTCTCCCTAAGAAGACAACATTTAACTTCATCAAATACAAAGTGCAAGCAAAGATAATAGGTGTGTAGGATTCTTGGCTTAATAAGAAGGCAGATGAAATTCAGTTCTATGCTGATAGTAAGAATCCAAAGAGTTTTTATGATGCTCCGATGGCTATTTAAGGGCCAAAGACCTATGGGGCATCTCAACTTCTCAGCCCTGATGGAGCTACACTGATTAGTGATGAGGACATCATCCTGGGGAGATGTGGCAGATATGTCCATAGTGTCCTCAAGAGACTGTCATCAACCAATGATGAAGTCATTAACTATATTCCTCAGATTGAAATCAATCTCACTCTAGCCAAATTTACAACTGAAGGAGAGGTTTTGAATGTCATTAGCCTCCTCTTGTGTGGCAAAACTACTGGTGCTTATTCTGTCAGTTGTGAAGACTTTTGGAAGATCATGGCAAAATCTGGTTGCCCAGAGAAGTTCATCAGTATCATATACCAGTTTCATGATGGCATGCTTACACAGGTTCTAGATAAAGGACAATGCGTTCGCACTTTCACTCGACACTAATGGATCGAGGCAGGTTGTGTGCTTGCTTCCATGCTTTTTAGCATGAGGTTTTCAGTGATGGTGTTGGTTGCCTTACCAATATACTTTTCAGGGAAGTCCACATAGAGATGAGGTTGATGTATGCATTGCCTGAGCTAGTTCAGTGTTTGTAAGGTTCAAACTCCAGAGGATCTCTAAAATTTCCAGAATCAAATTGAAAGTCCCTGGTGATCAAACCCTTTCACAAATCAATCATATGTTATTTGAATTGGAATTCCATCATAGGTAAAGTCTTTTCTCCCAAGTGCTTCTGAGAAGGCTCAATATTTTTGGCATTTTGAAATGTTACCTTTGCACGCATTGGTGTTTTATGTACAGGATTTTGCTTTGGGAATGATGTGGTGATTTGATTAAATGGTACTTTATATTTAAATATTCTGAGCCAATTATTTATATTGCTATCTGTAAAAGATTTCTAAAATTTTTAGAATTTCCAGAACTACTCTTTCTTGCGGGAGACAATGATACTCTTCTAGTTGCCTCTGAATATCCTGTCTTGATGATTTTAAATTCCAGATGTATAAATGCATGTATAAAATCCAGATGAGTGTATTTAATATGTTTCAAGTAAACATGTTTTTAGTGCTGGAATCTGCTGCTTTTCTTTATCCAAATTTAATTTCATTTGTATTTTTGTGTTCCAAATCTGTCATATTCTTTTTATGAGCCTATACTACTTTAGAGGGAAACTTCATGGTATGTTCTAAGATTTTATATAGTTTACATTTTCCAATATATCCTTTCTCTATTCCACTCTAAAAGAAACATCGTTCATAATAAATACTAAAATGGGACAATTCAGAAAAAATTAACAATATCAATTAAGCCTGAAATTTTGTGGAATATTCCATACCAATATCTCCTCCCTGCAAACCTCTGCAAAGAGAAAATGTAAATACATTCTCTCCTCCCTTTTTTGGGTCCAATCTTGGTCCTTACAATGGCACAACTTTGAGTTTTCATTTATTTCATTACTGTTCTTTCCATTTGCATTTGCAAGAGTTCATATGAGTTTTCCTGTGATGATCTATGATCAATATATTCGTGATTTTTTTCTACTGCAATAATATTCCATTACATTTACAAATCATTATTTGTTTGGGCATTCCCAAAATGTTGGGTCCTTATTTTGATTCTAGATCTTTCCTAGTATGAAAAATGCCACTATAAATATTTTGGTGTATTTGGGATCTTTTGTCTCTTTCTTTCTTTTCTTTTCTTTTTTGCTTGCTTTTCTTCCTTCCTTCCTTCCTTTTTTCCTTCTTTCCTTCCTTCCTACCTTCCTTCCTTTCTCCTTTCCTTCCTTCCTTTGTTCCTTCCTTCCTTCCTTCCTAAACTACCTTGTATTCAACTTCTTTGTATTTATTTGCATTACAAAGACAATTTTTGACCTAGATTTATTGACAACCATATACCTTGTCGTTACATTTGTGTTTGTATTACTAAGCACACATTACTATATATACTAAGCATATATACAATATATATGTATATAATTATGTGTATGTGTGTGTAGGTGTAAATACAAAGAAGTTGAATACAAGGTAGTTTAGAAAGGAAGGAAGGAAAGAAGGAATCATTAAAAATTATTTATCTGAAATAACATACTGAGGGAACAAAAATTTCCAAGCATATAGATTTAATGACAAGATATATAATTGTCAATAAATCTAGGTCAAAAATCCCTCAATGATTAATGACAGAGGAGCAATTTACAGAACTTATTTTTATAACAGAAAAGAGTAATAAAAACTACAGCAATTTAAGAAACTTGTTTTGAACATAATTCAATTGGACAAGGCAGGTCATCTGACTAGTTTACTTCTTCCAGGCTTTCTTAACCCAAATTCATTCTACAGACAATATTTAGCTGTCAAAGTGAGATTAGCCTAGAAGTCCTTACCCTGAAGTTAATGTTTCATTTTGTGACCAAAAAAATTATTTAAAGGATCCTATAGTTTGAACTAAGACTGAGAAGGAGGAACCTGTGGTTTATATTTGATAAGTTAGCAGTTACCATCTAGCTTCAAAAAAGGGAAACCTAACCTTAGAAGATTATGTTATTTAACTTATGCTAAATCTTTAGTTCAAGGGGGGAAAAAAAAGGAGAACTTAGCATCTGTAAGTTGGGAGTCAACTCACTTCTCCAGCTTCCAGAAAGAGGAATTTAGCCTTTAAAAAGAGTAGGGGAAAGACGGGGAGAAAATTTGTAACTCAAAATCTTGTGGAAATGAATATTGAAAACTAAAAATAAAAGTTAAAACATAAGTAAGTGATAGTCTTGTCAAATCTATTTCCTAAATCTATAGGTAGCCTAGACTTCAGAGACTCTCTATGTTAGTTTGGCTTAGATGTCAGGGCTAGCTTTTCCTAAATAAGGGAACTTAATCCTACAATCAAACTAAAATTAAATCAAAGTAATCAATACTAACCAATTTAAAGTTTTTCCCTTTTTGTAAGAAAGGAAGGATTTATTAATTAAGCACCTACTATGTGCCAAGCCCTGTACTAAATACTTTGCAAATATTTATGATCAGTTGATGCAAAGAAGTAATATGTAGAGAGGTGATATGTGAGCTGCACCTTGAAGGAAGAAAGAGATTCTGTATAGAAGAGACATGAAGGCAAGGTATTTCAGGCATGCGGGACAGACATCACACACAAAGTTACAAAGGTGGGAAATGGAATATCGTCTATTAGTATAAAGTACGCCATCTTTTTAAAGTTTCCTTTCATAAGGAGCAATCAATGATGAAAAAGACAGAAAATAGGTTTTGTTTTAAGAGATTTATGTTTATTGTCCGAGGATGTAAAATATTGCAGCTATTGTGGATGATCATTTTGACACTGACAAGTAATAAAAGAACTTTGTTTAAATACAAACCACTACAATGTGTGCATCAAAACACAACTTTGAGGTGGAATGTAGATCAATTAGCTATGCTGTAGATTTATGTGTATCTCTTTGTTAACAAGGTGGAGTGATTCTCTGATTGTATAGAAATGGTTCAGTGTTATAAAGAGCCAGAAAAGAAATATGCTTATTAAAAACTAGAGAAATGTGATTATAAAGAAACAGTTTCTAGGGCACAAAAGAGCCAGACTACTCTGCTTTTGCTTTGAAGAGCTGCAAAGCTGGGTAAAAAAATTTCTAATTTGCATATACATGTACCATGACTAAAAGGGTAAAATTAAGAAAATGCAAAATAGTACAAACATTTAAAGATAATTTTAATTTGAAAGCTGAGATATTTTAAAAGGTGTATTAATTTGATGATGTAAATTTGGAGAGTTGTGATTTTTTTTGAGGGGGGAAGGTAGGACAGTTAGGGTTAAGTGACTTGCCCAAAGTTACACAGCTAGTAAGTGTTAAGTCTCTAAGGCTGGATTTGAACTCAGGTCCTATTGACTCCAGGGCCAGTGCTCTATTTGCTATACCACCTACCTGCCCCAAGTTGTTATTTTCTTTAGTGAAAAAGATGTCACTGAAAATCACAGGGCTCTCATTTAATCCACTGAAGTACTTCAAAATAGAGGCAGCACTAGCAGAAACCTGAGAATGGAATTGAAGACATAGAAGAGGAACCGATATCAGTTATGATGGTTGGAAGCAGTCATGTGAAATAAGTCTTCAGCTGAGAAATTCTTGATTAACTGAAGAGAACTGATTTCATTTTCCAAGAGCTCTAGTGACAAATATTGCCCTCCATTGTGACCTAGAGTTGGAAAAAGGTTCATCTTTCTTTAGAACTTATTTATCATCTCTGTCTTGAGAAGGAAAAGCATAGGAATGCAGCAGCTGATTTGGTTTCCTGGTGAGAGATTCATTTTGATTAACAGAACAGCATCCAGGTGAGTGAATACTGGCTGAGCTATTTTTTGTGGACCAAAGATAGCTATTTTGATGAAATTTTTGGTTCTCTGGATTAAAGAGAACTGTGATTCACATTTAGAGCTAACACTTTCAAAAAGTCTTTTCAAGGATGATATTGAATTGGAAGAGCTTAAAAAGTCTTTATTAGAGTAGGCAAGAAGATTTCCCTACCTAGAGTGCTGAGGATCAACAGTTAAGCAGTAAAGCAGAGAAACAGATTGATGTGGTGCAGATACTCGAATGAACCAATAACATTGAAACCTGAAGTTGAGAATTATGAGTTACTCTAAGCACATGAACTTTTCTCCCTCCTGTCAGGTTCTCCCAGTTGTCTTCATTTTAGTGATTGAGTACTTTGATTCAAGGCCATGGTCTGAGTTGATATGTATGCTTGGATGTGTTTTATTGTTTTTGTATTTAATATATTAGTATCTATTATATTATTGATTTTGTCTTATTTAGGAAATGGCTATGTTTAAAATCTAAAAGTGTCATTAATGGGAATAACTAGGCGTAATGGCAGGCAAGGGAGTACTTTGTTCCTTGTTTCAATTGTTCAAGCACTTTGCTCCTTATTTCAGCTCTTCTTTGGCCCTCACCTGTGACTATAGCAGGTCTTTGTTAGAAACAGAACCTGTGAAGCCCACAGTGGTAGGAACTTACCAAAGACCAGAACAGGAAGGACATAAGAGGAGGGAGGAACAGGAAGGAATCGATCATGTAAAAACTTGAGGACTGAGCAGAATTGAGAGGGAGAACACTTGTGGTACCTGGCACTCTGTTTGTCTATTCTCTCTGTGTTGATTTGTGTTTGTGTTACTTTGTTAGACAGAAGCATTCTGTCTGTTGACTTGTGTTGATTTCACAGGTGGAAAGTGATTTGATGATAGTGCCAGCAATGTCTATGGATACTGTTGTTACTCTGCTAAGTTTGATGTTTGGAACTAGACCAGGAGATGGACTGGGAGCTGGACCAAAAGCTGGACCAGGAACTGGGAGCTGCCTATCTGTGAATCCAGGTGACAGTTGGGTGAATTCAGGCAAGAGCTGGGAGCATGGAAGAGGAGCCATGGAGTTTGAAGTCAGCGTCAAGTCAATTTGAAAGGATTTTCACTTGGGTACTTCCTGCTGGCTAAGAGATACAGACAGTGTGACCTAGGGGTGGGAAACCTTTGTACTCTCCCTACTTTGTACCTTTTAAAGATAATTGTTCTTTAAAGATGATTGAGTTAAGGATGAAAGAAGACTTTAAATGGGTACTTTATATTGATTGATTCAGATCCTGACTTACTGAATGATATCTTTTGTTTAAAATTATGTGGCAACTTTAGTAATAAGTTGTTATGTTATATTGCTTGAATGTTGAACTTTGGTTTTCATAACCAAATTTTCTTTGCTTTAGTTTATTGCTGAATAAATAGAGAGTTCACTATACTATGTGATCAGAACCTAAAAGCTATTCACAGCAGCAGTCCTCAGGAGAGCTGCTTGTGCTTGGCTTTACACTGGGAAGATCAGTATCATATGTGTAAATGTGGTGCCTTGTGTGAGGGTGTTTATAGAGAAAGAAAACACATTGGATAAGATAAGGTGGTGAATAGAGAAAATGTATTTCCTCTTAACAGAGTTAGTCTCCAGACTCTGAAAGAGTTTGTAATCATGTAGTAGTGATCTACTTCTGGAAGCTTACTTAGATCAGTTAATTTGACAGTAGGCCACAGTGAACAGATCAAACTAATATGAAGTGGGATTTCTTACAGGCCCTGATGGAAAAATGATTCACTGGTAGTGTAGATATTGAAAACTCCATTAGATAGAACTCTGCTATAATCCATTTACTTAATATTATGAAGCCACTGGAATAGAGCAGCATGCACATTTAAGGTGTTACATCCTGAACAGAGAGAAGGCTATCTGAACTGCATCATCAGGAGTAGGAGGGGGATGGTCAGTTACTCAACAAAGCTTTCTTAAGCTTTTATTAAGTGATTCCTCACCACTCACTGTGCTAGGCTCTGAGGATACAGAGGCTGAAAGCAAAAGAAAACAAAAAAATCAGTCTCTGTTTTCAATGAGTTGATAGTCTAATGAGGGAGAGAACGTGCTAACAACTGTGTTACAGACAAGATACATGGAAGACAAACTGTGGATAGTCTCAGAGGAAGTAAGAAGAACTGTACAGAAATGCTCAAAAGACAGGGTGCAGCAAGGCTGTGAAGGCTGGTAAAAGTTAAATAGAGGGGTTTGTATTTAATCTCCTAGACAATAGGAAATCATCATAGTTTAACAAGGAGAGGAGTAACATTGTCAGATCTGTGTTTTGGTAAAAATCATTTTGGCAGCAAGGTAGAAGGTGGACTGAGAGACTTGAAGAAGGGAGACCAATTTGGAAACTGTTGCAGTCACCTAAGGGAAAGGATTTAATGGTGTAAAGCAAAGGTGATACTTCTGTAAGTAGAAGAGAGTTTAGATGAGAGCGATATTGCAGAGATAGAAATCTGTCCAAGGGCTGGATACGTGGTATGAGAGAGAGTGAAGAATTGGAGATAATCCAAGTCCTATGGACCTGGGAGAATGGAAGAATAATGGTCCTTTGAAAGAAAGAGGGAAGTTAGGATGACAGTATGGTTTTGGAGGAAAAATAATGATTTCTCTTTCAGACATGCTGAATTTGATTTGTCACTGAGTCATCCAGTTTTCAGTGTCCAATAGGTGATTGATGGTGTGAAATTGAAGCTCAGGAGAAAGACTGATAAACAAATCAGAGAGTCATTGACATAGAAATGATCGTTTCTATAACCCATGGGAGTTGAGAAGGTTGAGAGAGTTCACAGTGGGAGAAGAGCAGGAGAAAAATGCTAAGATCAATTTTTGGATTAGCTCCAGTTAAGGGCCATGATCAGGAGACAGGAGGAAGGAGAACACAGAGAAAGAAGTTTCAGGAAAGCCCAGTGAGGGAAATAAATCTAGTAGCAGAAGTTGGTCAGCAATGTCAAATTTATTAGTTAGCTAAAAAGAGTAAGGACTAAAACAAAGAACGTAATAGCTGGCGTTTTATTCTGTCATCTCCCATGTAAACTATGCCTTTCAACAAAAACAAAACAAACAGAAGCAATCTAAGACTTGAGTGATTTCCGCGCAATAGCTGCATAATTTTCAGACCTCAAAAGTATTTTACTATAAGCCTGTGTGTCTGCATCTGCAAACAGCTTAACTAGCTTGATTAATGAATGGTTTTAGGCTGATATTCAATAGCTTCAACCAATTAAATTCAATTGAACAAATATTTGTTCAATGTTTACTGTTTGTAAAGCACAAAGCATACAAAGATTAAAAAAAAGGATGCAGTTCCTACCCTCATCTGGGTCAAATGAGAGAACATATGTAAATACGAATGATTACTATTGTTGTTATTATGACTGTAACATAACAGACAAAAAATTTCACTGATCCCTTGAATGCATTGATCAGTATTTTGTTTTCAAGGTAAATAGATTATTCCTCTCATGAAGGTATTTGGTATGGTTATATGTGCATACACTGTCTTAAAAATATATTTATTGTTATTCCACATTTATCGATGATACTTTACATTGAGTCTTGAATAGCAGCAGATGCCATAGCTATAAAATCAAATATTAAAGCTAAAGTTCAGAGTTAACCAAAGATAGACTAAACAACCACAAGCAAATTTAAGTTGTGGGAAATTTGTAGATACTAAAGGCTAAGGGACATCTTTGTAATCATCATTGCATAGTTTTATGATAATTTGAATAATGAGTTAAAGGCATCCAGGGAAAGAAAAGTAAAAGTGACCTCTGTCCAAGAAAAGTCAGATTTCTATTCTCTAATATAGTTCCATATTTAGACAAAGGCCTTAAAATGTGTCAGTATAATTTCAATTTAAAATTTATTTCATCAGCTTCTATTTTGAAAATGGGAAGATAAATTTTAACATAGGCTTATTTGTTAAATATTTATACTTAAATATAGATATATTTGTCTTTTAGGTAGATGTAATAATAATGTAATTCGATCCCTTTGTACTGACAAAGCTAACAGGTACTTAGAACTTAGCAATTAATCAAGCTTCTGTTAAAGAAACAGAAGGTATGAACTCCTGTTGTTGACGTAACAGGAAGGGGTTGAAACAGTAAATGGCTGATGTAAAAGAAAGAAGCTAATGCCATGTGTATAGAAGGAGAAGCCCCTGCTTGGTCAGATGGATCTTCTTGGAGGCAGAAGCTGCTGCTGCTCAGGAGGCTGAAGAGAAAAGCCCCTTCCCCCGGGCAGGAGAGAATGATTTTGATTTTGGGAACCTGGGTGAAGTGATTTTGATGCTGGGAATAAGCTGGAGATTCTGATGAGGAGCTGCTGAGTCTAAGGGCCAGACAGAGTTGCTGGGAGCTGCCAAAGATATCCAAGGGCCAGCTGAAGCTGCCACAGATTGAGGAAGCCTGACTGTGATGCTGGTACTTTGTGTGAACCTGTTTGTGGCTTTGTTAAGTCTTAACTTCCCAGGGACAGAGACTGTGAAGGATTTAAGGTGGACTGGACACTGTGAGCTTCAGCACAGAACAGGAAGGGCATGGAGAGCTGGACAAGGACCTGGGAGCTGTCTGCCTTTGAACCCAGGTGACAGTTTGGTGAATCCAGGTAGGATCTGGGACCATGGAAGGGGATCCAGGGAATCTGAGAGACAATCCTGAATCAAGCTGAAAGAAGACTTTATTTGGAGACTGTGTACTCACTGAGAAATTGTAATTTACTAGTGATCTAGGGGTGGAGGGCTTGTGTATTTTCTGATGATTGAATAGTGAATGATGATTGAATAAGTGACTGATTTGTAACTTGGTGTGCCCCATGAGTGGAGAACTTTGACTATTGTACTTTGTGACCCTTAAGGACTCCTTAAGGATGATTGAATGATTGAGTTATTAAATGATTGAGTGACTAAATTAATGTACTTTGTTCAAAACCTTGTGACCACTGTGGTGAAAACTATCTGGCCATATTAGTTATAAATTGTGAACGCTATATTTTTATTTTCTGTGATAAGTTGTAACATTGTGAATGCTGTACCTTGATTTCTGTGAATGTTTTGCTCTGATCTGTTATCGAATAAATAGAGTGTTCATTATGCTGTATAATCAGAAACTCAAAAGGTCCTCACAGCAGCCATCCTCTGGAAAGCTGCTAGTCCATGGCTTTATAGTAGAACAATAATTCCTTTATACTTAGTTATAATTTATTTAGTTAAAGGGAAAATTGACATTCTAGGAGTGACAACTCTGTTAGTCATTAGTACATGAGTAAAAAATTACACAAATTTAATAATGTCAATGTTCTGATGTAATTTCCTGTTTTAATTGGCAACATCCAATACTGTAATTTACTGTAATTACTATTAAGATAACATATTTACTCCAAATTCTATTGTCTGGGCTATAAAGCATGGGAGGAGGCACACATTCTTATTTCACTCCACTGGTGACTGGGAAAGTGTGATAGCAACCCCCATTATCCAGAGCCTGCTGGACAAACATGCCATCATGAAATTGAGATACAATACTTATGAACTCTGGGCAACCAAATTTTGACATAATTTTCCATAAGCCCTCATAGCTGACAGTATCAAAGGTCTTGGTCACTTCTATAAACATTGTGTTCAGACTTCTGTTCTGCTCCTGGCATTTTTCCTGAAGTTGTTAGGCAGCAAACACCATGTTGATTATTCCTCAGACCTTTCTGAAGCCACCCTGGCTCTCAGGTAGCTGACCCTCTTCCACGTGAAGAATTAATCTATTAAGGAGGACTCTGGCAAGAATCTTGCCAGCCATGACTAAGAGAGAGATCCCACTGTGATGGTCACAGGACAATCTATTTCCTTTATGTTTATAAAGATGGACAATGGAGACATACTTGAACTCCTGGGGCATGACCTGCTCTTGCCATATAACCCAAAAAATTTCAGTCAGCTTTTGTATGAACACTAGACCACACACACACAAACTTTATAAATCTCAGTAAAATAACTGAGCATCACGTGTTTTGCCACACAAAAAGAGCTTAATGACATTCAAAACCTCTTCTTCAATTGGTACTTCAGCTAAGGAGGGATTGAGTTCAACTTGAGGTAAACAGTCCATGGCTTCAGCCCTGAGTGATGATGGTTCATCCATCAGAATGGTTTACCAGGGTGTGGCTGTTGTGCATGCTACAGCTTATTGGAGCCACAGGTGATAGGTGAGTGGATCAGGTAGACACCAAAGGTGGAAAGCAACACTGAAAAGGACTCAGCAGCCCTCACACTAGAGGTACTAGTCTTCCCTGAACACACCCTGCACCGCATTTTAACAGTAACACCTAAAGCAAATAATGCTGTAGCACTGATAATTAGGAAATGCTTAGACTGCATTTAGACTGAATAAGAAGTGTGGAATTTAGCTCATGAAATCTTTTTTTAAAGTCATTAATAGGCAAACTTATTATTTTCTGTAATTGAAATAACTATGGATGCTTTGATCACTTTTGGTGGGGGAAACGGTAGAATCAATGAGGTGAAATAATTTCTTTAGGACAAAAACAGCATGTATGGGTGAAGAATTTGAAAATATTTATGCACATATATATGTGCACTATGATTTATTAGCTTTAGCCTTTAAAGTAGGTCCTGAGCTTGCTAGCTCCTTAGAGATTGGAGCAAAACTGAAGGTCACTAAATGCAAAATGAGAAACATAAAAGTGTAAAGGAAAAAACCTTTAAAATGGAAAAGTAATGGAGCATATCTTGCCTTAAAAGGCTTATAAGTCTTAAATAGCTCAAGTGCGTATGCAAAGGTCATCAAAGACAATGAATCTGTCCTAGATCAGGAACTGCTTTTGTTCTCAGCCCCCTTTTTGCATGAAAACCCAACAGAAATCTGGGAAGTATAACTGATAGCTCTGCAAGTAAAAGTAGACTTGGTCACTGAGGGAATTTGCTGTGAACCAGAAAGAATTGTCAAACTGGAGAGTCTAAATCTTTCCCATCTCCTGCTTTGAAATAATAAAATTAGAATTTGGTCCTTAGGGGAGTCAAAGTAGAGAGACTTTAGCAATTGGAGTGCTGACTTTGCTGACCAAGGACTCTAGCTAATGACTGCTTTAACATGCCATCCAAAGAGAGTGCAGTAATACCTAGCTGAGCCATAGGCTGAAGGTGATGTAGACTAGAGCTACCCATTAAAAGGTGAACCCGAGATTTCAGTAGATTCACCTGCTGAAGAGACATCACATCGTTAGCTGAATCATCTACCTGTACAGAATCAGCCCAATGATAGACTGACCTTCCTGGCTCAGAAGAGAAAAGAAAGAATCCAATGAAAAGACCACTCCATAGCCAAGTGACCTACTTGACTGAATCTAGCAACAAATTGACCCATCCAGGTGAGACATCATTACCTTCAAGAAAAAAACTCAGGTTATGGACTTATCCATTGCTGATGCAACCCCTTCAAGAGACTTCTATGAATGTGTGTCAGAGGGGCAAAAAAAGACATCAGGACCATGTAATTCTCATTTGCCTTGTTGAAAAGTATTCCTAAATATGTGTTTTACTATCATTTTACTGTACATTTGTAGTCACTCTTCCCTTCATGGTCTGCATGTAGTGATGGGTTTTTTGTCATCCCCCCCCACTCCACTTAATAGTATTTTATATTTTCCAGTTACATGTAAAGATAGTCTTCAACACTCCCTTTTATAAGATTTTGAGTTCCAAACTTTTTTTCTCCCTCCCACCTTTCCCTCACCCTTCCCTTCTTTCCTCTACCCCTCCCTCCCTTATCTCACTCCTCCCTAGGCTATAAACAATCTGATATAGGCTATAAACGTACAATCATATTAAGCATATTTACACGTTAGTTGTGTGAAAAAAGAATCAAAACGGAAAAGCCATAAGAGAAAAAACAACAACAACAAAAGAGAAAATAGTATTCTTCGATCAGTATTCAGACTCCCTGGTTCTTTTTCTGAATGTGGTTAGCATTTTCTGATGCCAGCACCAATCGGGGCACCTCATGGAGGAGTGTGGAATAACATGGGCCAGACGAGCCAGTTAAAACTGAGCCAATTTATTCATGTGAGGGTCCAAGTATATATAGTGGGAAACTGCACAGTCATCATGAGTCTTCTAAAGCTACTTTCCTGGAACACTTCCCTTTTCCCTAGTTCCCATCCATCTCACATGTGACTGTCTTTCTCTCTAACCTTAGTTATCAGGGTATAAGTGCTGGGCAGGATGTTCCGCTACCCTCCCTTGAGCAGGATAGAGTTCTCTCAATGTTTCTAGTTAGTACTGAGATGTCTAGCAGACCTTGAACATCCTCTGGCCAAGATCCCAGAACAGGGTAGAACCCTGCATCCCAGATTATCAGGGAAGTTTCGTCACATAGCTGCATCATTGGGCAGGCCCAGACCTGGCCACACAGAAATACCTGAATCCTGGATCAGATATTTTTGGTCCCCTATAATTTTCCATCATGAGTCTTTTAGAATTGTCATAGATCACCATGTTGCTGAGGAAGAGCTAAGTCTATAAAACTTAGTCATCACACAATGTGACTATAACTGTATATATTGTTCCCCTGGTTCTGCTCACTTCACTCAGAATCAGTTCATGTAAGTCTTTCCAGGTTTCTCTGAAATCTGCCTGCTCATCATTCCTTATAGCACAATAATATTCCATTATATTCATATACCTCAACCTGTTAAGCCATTCCACAATTGATGGGCATCCTTCAATTTCTAATGCATTTCCATTTTAAAAAAAAAAAAGAGCTTCTATAAATATTTTTGCACATGTAGTTAATTTTCCCTTTTTTTTTTATGATCTTTTTGGGATACAGATATAGTATTGGTAGGATCAAAGGATATGCACAGTTTTATAGCCCTTTGGGGATAGTTCCAAATTGTTTTCCAGAATGCCTCAATCAGTTCACAATTCCACTAACAATGAATTAGTGTCCCAATTTTCGCACATCTCCTCCAACATTTTTCATTTTCTTTTTTTGTCATCTTAGCAAGGCAGATAGTTATGAGGTGGTAACTCAAAATTGTTTTGGTTTGCATGTCTCTAATCAATACCATTTTAGAACATTTTTTCATATGATTATATATAGCTTTAATGTCTTCCTATGAAAACTGCCTGTTCACATCCTTTGACAATTTATCAATTGGGGAATGACTTGTATTCTTGTAAATTTGAATCAGTTCTCTATGTATTTTAGAAATAAGGCTTTTATCAGAGACACTGGTTGTAAAAACTGTCTCCTAGCTTTTCACTTCTCTTATAATCTTCATTTCATTGGGTTCATTTATGCAAAATCTTTTCAATTTAATGTAATCAAAAGTATCCATTTTGGAATTAATATCTGTCTACCTATTTGTATATCCTGGTTCTATTTTATCATCTCTATCATATTTTATCTATTGTTTGGTCATAAGTTTTTTCCTCCATAGATCTCACAGGTAAACTATTTCTTGCTCCCCTAATTTCCTTATGGTATGAACCTATATGTCTAAATCACATATGCATTTTGACCTTCTCTTGGCATACAGGGCGAGATGTTGTTCTAATTTGTCTAATTGTCTGATTTCTGCCATACTCTTGTTATTTCATATCCTAGTTTTCCCAGCTGTCTTTTTCAAATAGTGAGTTGTTGTCCCAGAAGCTGGGGTCTTTGGGTTTATCAGGTATTAGATTACTGTAGTTATTAACTACTGTGCCTTGTGTACTTAACCTGTTCCTTTGACCGACCACTCTTGTCTCAGACCAAATGGTTTCAATGATTTCTGCTGTATAATATAACTTTAGATCTAATAAGATTGGGCCAGCTTCCTTTGCATGTTTTTTCATCAATTCCCTTGATATTCTGGACCTTTTGTTCTTCCAGATGAATGCTGTTATCATTTTTTCTAGCTCTATAAAATCATTTTTAGTCGTGTGATTGGTATGGAACTGAATAAGTAAATTAATTACATAAAATTGTCATTGTTATTACATTAGTTCTGCCTACCCATGAGCAATTGATATTTTTTCTAATTATGTAGAAATGATTTTGTTTGTGTAAAATGGTTTTGTAATTATGTTCATATAGTTCCTGATTTTGTATTAGCAGGTGTTCTCCCAAGAATTTTATATTATCTGAACTTATTTTATATTTAGTGTCTCTTTCTATCTCTTGCTACTGGACTGCTGGGCTTTATTAATGATATATATTAATGCCAATAATATGTGTCTTTATTTCATATCCTGCAACTTTGCTAAAGTTGTTAATTATTTCAAATAATTTTTTAGTTCATTGTCTAGGATTCTCTAAGTATACCATCATATCATCTGCAAAGAGTGATAGATTTGTTTTCTTGTAGCCTGTTCTAGTTCCTTCAATTCCTTTTTCTCTTATTGCTAAAGCTAGCATGTCTAGTGCAATATTGAATAATAGTGGTGATAATGGGAGTCCTTGTTTCATAACTGATCTTATTGAGAAAGCTTTTAGTTTATCCCCATTCCATATAATGCTTGCTGATGGCTTTAAATAGATGCTACTTACCATTTAAAAGAAGATTCCATTTATTCCTATGCTTTCCCGTGTTTTCAACAGGAATGAATGTTGTATTTTGTCAAAAGCTTTTTCTGCATTTATTGATATAATCATATGATTTATGTTAATTTTGCTATTGTGGTAGTAAATTATATTGATAGTTTTCCTAATATTGAACCACTCTTACATTCCTGGTATAAATCCCACCTGGTCATAGTGTATAATCCTCATGAAAAGTTGCTATAATCTCTTTGCTAATGTTATGCTTAAAAATTTTTACTGATATTAGGGAAATTGTCTATACTTCTCTTTCTATGTCTTGGCTTTTCTGAGTTTAGGTGTTAGCACCATATTTTTTATCATAAAAAGAATTCATAGGCCTCTGTCTTCACCTTTTTCACAACTAGTTTATATAGTATTGGAATGAATTATTCTTCAAATGTTTGCTAGGATTCACTTGTAAATCCATCTGACCCTGGAGATTTTTCTTTAGGTAATTCTTTCATAGTTTGTTCAATTTCTTTTCCTGAAATCGAGTTAAGTATTTCATTTCCTTTTCTGTTGATCTAGGTTATTTATATATCTATATGTATATCTATATCTATATATAATGTATATTCATTTAATTCATATTATATTCATATAATTCATATTATATATATTCATTTCACTGATTGACAAATTTATTGGCATATGGTTCGGTAAAATAGTTCCTAATTATTGTTTTATTTTACTTTTCATTGGTCGTGAATTCACCTATTTAATTTTCGTGTTTTTTTAAGAGGGAGAGGCAGGGCAATTGGGGTTAAGTGACTTGCCCAAAGTCACAGGGCAAGTAAATGTTAAGTGTCTGAGGCCACATTTGAACTCAGGTCCTCCTGACTCTAGGACAGGTGCTTTATTCACTGTGCCAGCTAGCTGCCCCAACACCTATTTAATTTTTTTTTCTCATTTAAATGGAGTCCTTTATGGACAATTAGTGACTTATTTAACACACAGAAGTTTACCTTCTAAAACAAATGTAATGGGCCAAAATATTCGAGGAAAAACACACAAAGGTACTGCTCTTAGCAGATGAAGTCAGAATTTACCAGAAAGGGGTATTTTTTTGTTTTGTTCTGGAACATCATTTATATAATGCAGTCCCTAACATGAATCTGCAACGTATCTATGTCTGGCAGAATTTCTCCACACTC
>CM053591.1:2145602-2164274 GCA_028646515.1 Pseudochirops corinnae | reverse complement strand
ACACACACACACACACACACACACACACACACACACACACACATACACACACACACGCCACTTGATATTACATAATGTTAATGTTAACTACATAGTCTAGCTTGGGTAAGTCTAAGGTTTTCCATTTGGCCTTAAAGGCTGCTGAAACAGCCTGCCAAAAAACTGAGCTTTCCTTCATGCATTGCCCTCTCTAGCCTTCCCTAAATGATCCAAATGGAACATGAACTTTAGAAAACTTCTCAGGCCTGAGTGGGGTTGGAGGGACCCTACTGACCTAGTGCTGAATTTTCCTTTATTAACACTCCCAAAACCTGGTTCTCAGGAGCTCTCTTATGAGCCCTATGTTCCCTCCTGAACACGATATTATTTCCCCTCTGTTCACCTGGCTAAATGGAGATGGCCTCTGTGAATCTTCTCCCCATTCCCTGAATCCCCATTCAAACTGAGATCACAACTTTCTAAACCATAACTGTCCCAGAGTCTTGTCTCCAACCTCGTATTGATCAGCCCACACCTGTTATGGAAATAAAGATATACCATTCTGGTGGGGCTCCATCCTGACGGCGAGATCAAATTGCTCCTGAGATTGACTGAGTATAGCGTATGACAGGCTTTAGGGAGGTTGTAGAAATCCAATCTATTAAATACATTTCCTTTGGTAACTTCACTCCTTTCCCCCAGAGATCCCGACTGGCAAGCTAGCTGCAAGGGGAACTCATCTTTATAAGGCCTGGTGTAAATAGAAACCCATCTCAGTCACTTAAAAAGCAACAAAGAACATTCCTCCTCTAGAGGCTCCAAAAAATTTAGTTGACTCTGTTAAACTAAGTCCTCAGAGTTCTCCCACACTGTAGAAGCATTGACTTCATTAGACCCACCCCTCAGCAGCCATTACTCCAAGGGATCCTGAGGTTTCTGTCTGAACTTATCCAGGAACAACCTCAGCTTCTGGAGACTGCTCCCTAATAGCTCCTTCTCCCTCAGGGCAAGGAGTTGTTCTTAATTCCAGGAACATGGTTGGAGAGAAACAAGGAGCTTCCCTAGTATTGGTGGGAATTCCCCAATCTTTGCCCAAATCTACTTTCTTTCTCCTGTTTCCGAGTTCAACAAGAACTGGAACCACTGGGACAAAGACTATAGGGTGAATTTCTGGCTGATAGTCCTCAGTCTTTACCCACATTAGGAGAGGGTCCTTCATTTGGCAGCCCCCAGGTCCATGAGCTGTCAGCTAAAACTCTCACAGTCAGAGAAGATCTCTTCCACTAGATTTAGAGACTCGTAAAGCATAGAGAAATATGGCCTATTCCTGGTAAAAGAATTCCTAAGCAGACATTTCCAGTGAAATTTTTACAGTAGGGTAGATTGTCATTAATGTTTCTCTCAAACAATAAAATGATACCTGATTCTAGACTTGCAACTATTCTGTCTATTTAATGTAGACTTTGTGATTCCATACGCCCAATGAAAAGCAATTTACTTTGTTTACTTTGTTGTCAGTTCTGCACAGGGTCTAAGTGGTTTCTGTAGGCATTTTTGCTCTAACAAAAAAAAAAGCATCACTTAGCAAATCAAAGCATGAAGTTTTTTAGGGTCAGTTACTTTTTGAGTCTAATGAAAAATTATCTGGCTTTTAGATAAGTACAGAAGCTCATATTCTTAGCTTATACATAGGCATGCACATATTGGTAAGGTAGAAGAGTGCTCGAGGCAGATGAAGCAAGTTGGAGGTCAGATAGGAGATAAGAAGACCAGGCTGTGACCAGTCAGAAAAGTGATCAAAGAAGCCAATGACTTCCACCCCTGAGCCTGCCCCAAAGATTTCTCCTGCCTAGTGGTTGAGTGATTGTGGATACAAATGGTGCCCTAAGGGTTAACAGCTGCTTTTCCAGTACTTTGTGAAGTCCCTAGTTTATTCTGTAACCTGAAGGTGCCCCATAGTCCTTTCCCCCTTATCTTTAACTTGTACCAAAAGAATTGCTTTTGTCTCACTTATCCTGTATTCCCTGGGTCCTTTAATTTATAAGTTGTATCCTGCTACCTTGTCCTTACATCCTTAAACCATAAAGAATACCCTTTGTCTCCCTCATCCTATGTCGTCCTGTCCTGTCTTTAATCTTTAACCCCCATAAAAACCTCTGAAACCTCTATATGAGTACAATTACCTCAAAAATTGGGGTCTCACTTAGCTTTCTTGCTAAGGAGGCCTGTAATGCATTTTTACGTAAAATAAAAAGCTCCCATTGGCTAAAAGAGAAAGTCTAAACAAATTCTTTCACACCTGAACTAAGCTCTCCCAAAACTCTGCCCTCAACAAATACGAACATACACACAAGATTGATTTCCTTGATCTCTGCATCAGATTTTCCTATTATTATTACAAGCATAAAATGTGTGTGTGTGTGTGTGTGTGTGTGTGTATGCTACATTTAGGATGAACTTTTATGAAGTAGCCAGTAAAGTATTTATAGTTTCTGAAATACAGCTAAGAAGAATGATAAGGCTCTAGGATAGAATTCTGATCCATTCACATTACCTATAATCAATTTTGTATTCTTGGCATTTGACAACCTTTAATCTTTCTTAAAAATAATCCATGTCTGTCTGTGTTTTCCAGATGTTCATGTTAATCCTGTTACTTTCTTCCCTTTACTCATGTCCTATACCAGCAGTTCTCAACCTGTGGGTTGCAACCCCTTTGGGGGTCGAACGACCCTTTGACAGGGGTCACAGGGGTCGCCTAAGACCATTGGAAAACACATATTTCCGGTGGTCTTAGGAACCGAGACAGCGCTCCTCTATCCGTCTCCAGGTGAGTCTGCCCACATGCAGATACACCCACATATGAGAATTAAAGGGTCACAGTACTAGGAAGGTTGAGAACCACTGTCCTATACCATCAATTCTCAAATCAAACAGTTGCCTAAACTACCTTTTCCATTTCTTTTATTAATACTCTGTGGCATTTCTTTCTATTAATTGAGTATAACTAATACATTTTCCAAACTCTGCCAATTCATCTTAATAGTCTGTAAGAGAGAGGCAGAGATGTTCTGCTGTCAGTGGGTGGTTGATTGTATTCTTTTCTTCAAATTGAATGGGGCAGGGGAATGAAACCTATTGAAAATAAGATGTAATTGGATAACACAAGGCTTATCATATAAGGCACCAAGGTTTCTTTTTTATGAATCTTTTTCTATGATTATTTTCTTTTGTTATTCCATCCAGCAAGTTTCTGTTGAGTTATATTGTCACATAATGTGAAAGAAGAGCATAGACCTCTATTCAATGTTATCAACAAATCAATTTGACCAACATATATTGAAAGATACTGTGGTAGGTCTTAAGCATAGAAAAGCCATGTGCTCAAGATATTTATATTCCACTGCTTTTCATATACAAAGCCTAAAAATGCTTAAGCAGAATTTTATTTTAAAGTTGCTAAGGACTCTTAAGAAACCCTAAAATCTGACACAGTCTAGGTTTAAAAAAATGAAAAAGTAATTCTAATGGAATAATATTGAAAGAGTTTTTTTTTTTTAACTTTTAGTTAGCATTTCCCAAAATAGAAAGAAATCGTAGAAATCATTTAGACCAGGAGTTCTTACCTTGGGGTCTGTGAATTAAATAAAGGAAATGATAACTAGTTATCAAAATAATTCGTTTCCTTTGCAATCTTAAGTAGGTCATTTTATGCATTTAAAAACATTATTCTGAGAAGAGTCTATATGTTTCACCAGACTGCTGAATTCAAAAACACGCGCAAAATATTTAAGAACAGCTGGTCTAGTCCAAACCTGTTGTTTTAAAGATAAGGAAACAGAAACCCAGAAAGGCAAGTTCCTTGCATGCTAGTTATGCAGATGGTAAGAGGACTGAGGCCCTTCTAGCTCAGAATAAGAGTAAAACTGTCTTTCACCCAATCAACTATTTGCATTCTTTTAATTGTTACTGAATTTTTCCTTAGACTGAGTCCAAGTCTGCCTTTCTTTTTTTCACTCAATTCTCCTAATTTTGCACACTAGGACCAAGCAGACAAATCTCTTCTACTTGGCAATCATGGGAGTATTCGGTCAAAAAAAGGAAAAAGACCTATGTTTATATTTATAGAAGCTCTTTTCTGGTGGCAAAGAATTGGAAATCAAGGGGATGCCTATCAATTGGGGAATGACTGAACAAACTGTGCTGTGTGCTTGTGGTGGAATGCTATTGTACTACGAGAAATGATGAGCAGGATGCTCTCAGAGAAACCTGAAAAGCCTTACTTGAGCTGATGCAAAGTGAAATGTATTCTGTACAAAGTAATAGTAAGATTGTAAGATTGTGAATGACGCGTAAATGTCTTAGCTATTCTGAGTAACACAATGATCTTAGACAACCCTGAAGGACGAATTATGAAAAATGCTATCCATCCCCAGACAAAGAGCTGATGGTGTCTGAATACAAATTGAAACATATTTTTTAAATTTTATTTTTCCTTGAATTTTTTGGTCTATGTTTTCTTTCACAACACGCCTAATATGGAAATATGTTTTGCATTACTACATATGTATAACCTACATTGAATTGCTTGGCTTCTCAATGAGGGGAGTGAAAATGGAGAACAGAAGAGAATTTGAATGTTAAAAATTGTTTTTATGTGTGATTTGGGAAAAATAAAACACTAAATACATTTTTAGAAATTAAATAAGTAAATACTTGATCAAATAAGCATGAATTAAACGCTTGCTAGGTGTTGTTAGATAATGTACAAGAGTCTAGGGATACAATGACAAAAAGAAAACCCGCCTTGCCTTCATGAAGCTTACATTCTCTAGGGAGAAAGAGATATATCCATATAAGTAAATGTAAAATATAAACAAAGTAAACATGTTTAACCCCAGTTCCAAAAGTCTCTCCCATAGAGTCCTTGAATGTTTTTACCATGCCTTTGAGAATGTTAACCCAAAATAAAACACTACAAGGGTCTTTAATCAAGCAAAGGAATTGCAATTTGGAACTTGCAGTGAATACAAAGTGCACACAAGGAGCACTTCAACAGGGAGAATCTCAAGAGCTGTTATATAAGTTGCTTTGCAAAATAGTCAAATATCCATAGAGAAAGCTGGGGAGGCTCAGAGAATGATGACATCTGTCCAGAATAGTGGTCCCCAGGGGCAACAAGTCTATGGTTTTGAAAGAAACCATAGAATCATTTTTCCATGGTTTAGATAAGCTCAATCATCCTCAGGCAGTTTTTGGCTCTCGGGTAAGGGCAAGGTCAGCTTATAACTAACTACATTTAACATTCCCCCTTTTCTGTCAAGACAAAATTAATTGATCAAGGGAGGCGTCAAGGAGTTTGATGCACATTGGACCAGGATTAGATAAGTCACCTTAGTCCCAAATTTTGATGAACAAGCAAGGCAACATCTGAAAAGGAGAAACAGAAAAATAATAACACTAGTCTAAGGAGAGAGCCCAGGCACACAAGGAGCCAGCAAAAGGTCATCAATCCATCAGTAGTGGGAGGAATCAGGCTCAACCTGGCTACAGAAAGAAACCTCTAGTACACAAATAAATTCACTTATAGGTCAGAAATGTTAAAAATACATTTGCACTTTAGGATATGCTCAATACATAAGTGCTAATCCCAAATAAATGGTAAACCTGAGCAAAAACTGATTTTTCTAGGAGGAAACATAAGATATTCCAGAAGTTACTCTCTAAAAACCAACCAACCAACCAACCAAAAAAAAAAAAAACCTGATTGAGCTGAAATTCTTTTTTCAATACAATGATGTTTCTGATTGTATAATGAGCTAATTAATAGCTGTATATTCTGGTCCCACAAACTCTTATACCATTGTCTAATAATTCCCATAACATTTGAAAATAAAATAACTTATACATGAGTATATAACTATAAATAGCCACATGACAAGGCCAAATACCCATTTACATAGTTGTTCAGGGTATGGAAATGACTATAACCTCAGATTAAAAACAATAGGAGGTGCTAAGGTATTACAACAATAATTATATGAAGAAGGAACTATAGTTTAACTTGCCCTGATGACAGAGATTTTGCTATGTGAGGAAGAAGCAGGTTGGGAACGCTCTAGCAGTATCAACACTAGTCCTCCAAGCCAAAGTCCAAGGGCACAGAATGACTCAACATACGTATAACAGGATAAAACATCCTTAGTTCCATTTGATTTCAGGTGAGAATAGTATAAGCAGCCAAGTGTATGATGGGATGCCACAGACAGGGTCAGAGTTAACCAGGTGGGAAGATTTCTTGTATGGGAAACTGAATCATGTGTCACACTTTAACCTTCCCAAGGTTTCTCTTCCCAATCCCACTCCAATCATTTTCCTAGGGACAGTTATCCACTGTTCATAAATCACTGACTTCATTTCCATTGAGCTGCTGGCATTTTCCCTGACAGAAACATCACCTGGAGGACACAACAAATTTGAAAATAAACAAAAAGAAAATTCCCAGCCCCAAAAGATTTTACCTCAGAAAGCAGAGTCTCGGTAATCACAGTGAGGCTGAATGCAATTGTTATCAGTGCTCTCTAGTTGATACAATACATTAGTTGGCAAGTAAAAAGTCATCAGACTTTTTTAAATGTTACAAAAGATTCTACACAACATTCTTTTCTTTTAATATTACCCTTTCTCAAATACAGCTTAAAATTCAAACTGATGTAAAAGGCAGTCATTAGAATTTAATAGAATAATCATTCTTTAAGTTCACATAGATAGTGAATAGATGACAGTTTACTAATCCTTTAAAGCAAAAATATCTTTCTGAGACTGTGTTCTGTTAAGACTAAATTGGTTAAAGATGTAAAATCAGTATAGAGGAATCCAGATATAACTTCATAATTCATAATAAACATTCTTATACTATAAACAAATTCCTAATTACTCCCCCCTTTCATCAAGCAGTGTTTTCAGTGGGAGACGGGATTTAATTTTCTAACTGGAACAATGCGCAAATTCTTTCACAGAGCTACTGATCCTTATCATAATAACCCCTAATAACTTAACCAGTAATTTCACAGTTCTTTATAAGTGATAGCCAAATAATTTCAGATAAAACTTCCTCTTTACTATTGGAAAACCTTGAAGTTTTCAGTTTCTTAAATTATAGTTCTTCAGAATATTACAACACATGATCAGTAAGGCTGATATAATAACATAACAGCTTTCAAATGCTTTATTTTCTTTAAATAGTTCAGTTCATAATCCAGCAACATTCAAATTAAGAGAGAAGCTGCATTCCTAACAACATATCTGATATAGTAGTTTACCAAATTTCACAAAAGAAGAAAATTTAGAAATGTGCTAATTCACAATATCATGAATTTAAATTAAGTGCATGAAACAAAATTCAGTACTAATCAGATGATATTAGTTTAGTCAGATGTATTTCCTAATTACCTTACACAGAAAATCATCCTATCACATATGGCTCCCTTAATATAAGTTAATTTATAATATATAAATATTATATATCACCAATCACTGATATATCACCAATGTGATACCCACAACAGCTGCTATGACTATGCAGGAGAATTTCCATGTTTGAATCACAAGATATAACAGACTCTCTTCTTCGAAGATAAGACCAAGATATTTATTCATATACAAGAAAGCGAATCCACCACGGTAATAAAGAATTTGGTACACATTACCAATGCAGGAAGCAACACTATCCCCAAGCCTTCCCTCCATTAGGCCTCCCTACAAACAAGCTCCTTTAGGCAAAAATGCCCCTCTCTCACCCACACTATCTGTTCTGCCTCTCTCTGCCTCCTCACTCTCTCAGCTCCACCTCACTCTCCCACATCCTGCTCCACCCATTTGGCAAGTTCCTCCAACCACAGTCTCCATGTGACTCAGACTTCCACGTGACTCAGGCTCAAAGCAGGTCACATAGACCTATTAATGGGCAAGAAAGATCTTCCTATTACATTAGCAATATATTAACAAAACATCTCATTTATAAAGTTTCCCACTCTAGTTAGGTATGAAACTAGCTCTTCCATATTTGGATCTCATAACTCTCAGGTTTGAGCATTATAGAACCTCCATCAAGAGCAGAGTTGAAGCAAATTTATAACCATGTCAAATAGCACATCTCAAACATATCAAGAAAACATTGAAGACATTTTTGAAACTATTATTATAATCTTAATAAATAATATATATATATTTGACATAGCAATTTTTATACAACTCTTTAACAATTGAATTTATAACCTAACAATGTTGAATTATAAGAAAAGCCATTTTTTCTAAATGTATTGCTGTTATCAAGTTTCACAATATAGGTATTAACAGTATTAGAAAATACATATACAGCTTTACCAATTTGAATTCATGCCTGTTATATATAGTTTAGCTCAAAGTGTATTTGGATTCAATATTATAAGTCATTGCTATTAAATTTTCTCATTATAAGATTCTAGGTAGAATTTTGACCCTGATAAAAACTTTAAGGAGTTTGGTCTGATGCTGGCCCAGGGAAATCCATCTCAAGTCTCTGAGGGTCTTCACAGAACACAAAGAGAGTTAATACAATATGCATGACATGAGGAAACACTTGAAGTATTAAATAGTAGTCATAACTAAAGCAGAAGAGAGAACTGAAAATCACAATAACCAACATTTATATCATGCTTGATGTAGAACAGTGGTTCTCAATCTTTCTAATGCCATGACCCTTTAATACAGTTCCTCATGTTGTGGTGACCCCCAACCATAAAATTATTTTCGTTGCTACTTCATAACTGTAATTTTGCTACTGTTATGAATCTATCTGATATGCAGGATATATTTTCATTGTTACAAATTAAACATAACCCACAGGTTGAGAACAGCTGAGTAGAATATGGACAAGATCCAAGAATATGAACAAGATGTTCAGCACTTGATAAAACAAGAGCTTCTTGTAACCGATCCTGAAAGGTGATTGGGCAAGGTCACCAGATACTTAGTTAACTTTACTTGTAGCAGACTCAGAAGCCAAAGCTTCAGAAAATTATTGGGACGGTGTAGTATAATAAACAGGGATATTAATTGAATCTTTTCTTTTTGTGATTTCTAGTTTTTAATTAAAATTAAATCAGTGTACTTTAATGTAAACATGGGGCTTCATTTCAAAGTAGATAGAGAAAAGTTATAGAGAGCTATGAAGAAACTAAAAGCAATGACTTCTTTCTGAGATTTTAAATGTTGCCATTAACAATTGTAAAACTCAAGTTTGAACTACATTAAAATATACTTTTAAGTGGGATGATTGTGTAGATTAGAACCTAGCATCATACTACCACTTTTAAAATATTTGGCAGTGGATTAACTAGAAATAGTGGACCATATATTCTGAAATGATTTGAACAAATGGTCTTATGTGAAACATGTAATTCTAAATAATTGAAATTACAACTTGAGATTCTGTGAGATATCATTTGGGAAATAGATTCAAGTATGCTTGCATTTATTGTGGTCTCATTTTAAGTGAAATTTACCTCTCCTAATAAGATGCTTTTGATAAGTCAGAATTTTATCGCACTCTTTGCCTTTAAGACAAAGTGTTAGAAAAAATGGATGGATCTAGGAAGTTGTTAGTTGTGTCATCTTAAAACAAGCTGCCTCAGTTTATCAGTCTGTAATGTGGATAAAGATAATATCTCATATTGATCTGATAATTCCAATTTATTAGAAATATTGATTAGAAGAATGTCCTTGTCTTTGATTCTCTTGGATTATAGATTTAATTATTGAAAGACTGATGTAAATATATTTTTAAAACTCTTTAGAAATATAGAAGAAAGGGGTGATACTGTCAGGGACAGATGGATCGAGTGAGGGTTTGGGAGAATTAGAGATACATGAGATTTTACAGATAGTAGGGAAATAGCCAAAAGACAGGCTAGACTGAAGATGCCATGTAAGATTTATGGCTACCTTAGCCATAAACTAGCAGGTCCTGACTGTGGGAGACAGCAGTACTCTGGGGACGCTACCATTCCAGGAACAACTTCCTCATGAACTGATCTTTTTTTTTTTTGTAAGAATTACATTATGGCAGATACTTCTCAATATTCCTTTTCCTGTTTTTTCTGAGGTTAGGGGGATGCCTTTCTTGGTCTTTGGGATAGCTAAGACTGAGAAGTATCCTAAATCAGAGATGTCATACATGTGGGCCACAGACCTTTTGCTTCCTATGACACTCCTAAGTGTAATAGAACCAGATTAAAATGTAATTTAGAAAATTTAACAAAACAAATAAAAATATATTATAGATAACATTACATTTTAAAACTAAGTCAGTATATGGCCCACAAGGATCCTTAATATGGATTAATGATTCCCATTTCTCTTTGAATTTGATATGACCACCCTACATTATCTCACACTTGACTATCATCCCACAATTCCTCCATCTTCCAAAGATTCCCTTTTATACTGTTTTTAACATACAATTCTAATAGGTTATGAGTTGCACACAACGTATGCCCACTATGAAATTTCCCATTACCTTTTAGGTTCAAGCAATGTTGATTCTTCAGAAATTGTAGGATTCTATAATTGGCCATCATTATTGGAAGAATATCGGTGCCCTTTTGTTTCAGGAAGAAACTCAGGGTCGTTAAAAATACTGCTGAATTTCTCAAACGTATTCCAGCCTCTAATTCTTATTTTGATTCATTAATCAGTAGATATGTCATATATAATGACATATCTATATGACATAAATATATGACATATCTACTGATGAAGCAGTTCTGTCTATGGGCTATTCATCAAACTGCTTGTCATAACGTGTTTGAACTTGAGAGAATTCTCCTTCTAATAATAATAAAATCTCGAGAATTGAAAAAGTCATTAGAGTTGAAAAAAGTCATCTAGAACTCACTAACCCATAAGTCAGCCCATTTTGTTTTTTAGCAGCTCTACTTTTTAGGTAACATATTGAGTCAAAATCTGCCTCTGTATAACTTCTATCCAATGATCTTAGTTCTGCCCTCTGGAATGAAACAGTAAATATTTGAGCATTAACATGATAGATTGAATATGTCTATTGACGCTGATTATGACTTCCCAAGACTTTTCTTTTCTAGTTTATATAATTCCAATCCCCATTACTTTATTATAAATGAAATAATTTTAAGTATACACACTATCCTAGTCACTTATCTCTGAACATACTTAGTTTTTCCATTGTCAACCTCAGAACATTCTGTATCCTTTAGTAAGCCACAGAAACAGAATATAAAATCATATAATTTTAGACCTATAAGGGTATATCATGCTTTTGTTGTTATTTAAGCAATGCAAAGCCTCTGACACACTACTTCCAACCCCAATCAAATGTCCATTGATCTATCAGGAAGCGCACTTTGGGTTCAGAAGCTCTTTAAGTCTCATCTAAATCATGTCAAATGTATTTTTTGCATCATCTTAACAGAAGCAAAGAGTAGATTCCCATTAGAACTTGTAGTACCACATTACACTTACATTATTCTATGCTAATGTCTCTCTTCCCATGTTTTTTTTCCCAAAGTCTAAAATTAAATGTATTATCCAATTTCTATATCTATGCCATATCTGAATATTTATTTCCACATTACACAGAAGACGACAGTATTCCCCTCATTTGTTAACTTATTTGAATGAAGTATAAACATCAGATATTGCCATGGATCACAGTTGGCAGGTCACTCATACTTTTTATACTTCTTCCAAAAGGAAAAAGGCTTAGGAGCTGAATCCTCCCAGTCTCTGCTCATCTCCCAGGTGTATCTTTCTCTTTAGCCATCATCTCTCTCCCACTTCTTTTGTATCAGTAGCTAGAATCTTGCATAAGGCTTGATCAGCCACACTTGGTTATAGCAGTAAACTAGTTTTCCCACTAGAAGAAAAAAAATTATCTCTCTTGTCCAAATGGATCATATTCTTTGCTAAGTCAAGGAGCTTATATAAGACAAAAAGTTCTTAATAAAATAATTCCATTATCAGAGCCACCATTATAAAAATTTCCTAACATTCAGAGAAAATATCAGAATTTAAATTCTGTGTATTTCTTGCTAGTTACTCACTTCTTCCATTTTCTTTGCCTATTTCATACTAATCCTACTAAGATAAGCAATACACACATAGTCTGATCAGTCACTCATGGAATTTCATATAAGGGAAGATTTTTGTTCATCTTTCATTCTCGAAGAGGATCAATGACATTAGGAGGGTTATGTCTTGACTTGCAAGTGAATTAGATTTAAGTGAGGTGGAGCCAGCCTCACTCTTTGCTCGAGAGCCATCTGGGTTCAATGGCAAGAAATAGGTCAGAACTGGAGATGGCCCAAAATGTGATGGAAAACCTTGGCCTTTTTAAGCTAAGGTCTTTCCCAGGTCTCACTTTGTCTGAAGCAATGCCCATTCAGTGATTAAGACTCAATAAGAAATGAAACCAAAAAATGGCCTCTTTTACCTAGTCTAAAATATCAGTCTGGGAGGGGAAGACCCTCAGTTTCTCACAAGAGAAGATGGGAGGGGATGGGATCAAGCACACATTCAAGTCTCTAGTCTATGCCAAGCATTGTAAACAAAGACAAAAACAAAACAGTTTAAGAGGTTTAACAGTCTTAAGATTTTACTCAAATGGTCAGATTCCAAGTCTACTAGAATTAGTACAATATATAAGTTTTCTGCAAGACTATCATCAAGTTTTATCAAAGTAAAATAGTATACTACTTCTGAACATTTCACGTAAGAGAAAACACTTTCAAAGACCAAATTAACAATAAACGTGAATAGTATGGGAGTTTAGTAATAGAGTTCCCACTTGCAGGTGGAAGCGGAAACAGGGGAAAGGGAAAGTTGAAACATCAACTCTACACAAGGCTCATCAGCCTCTTGAAAAGGAGAAGCAGTTTGGCCACAATTTGTCCCCAAGCAATTTGTAATATGTGGCGTGGCAAGCATAGGAAACTTTGGTGAAGTAAGATCCATTACAAATTCTCTTCCCCAACATCCTCTATTAGAATACTGTCACTCTTTCTGGGCTTTATCTCTTCGTAATTTCATTGAAGATTGCCTCCTCGATTCACTCTTTTCTGATTATCCAAATATTTTCTGCTCCAGTTATCTCTGATCAAACTAAGAGTGATTTTGAAGTTCTTGCCTTTGCTAGAATACCATTCTCCTACTTGAGGTCTTCACCACCATGATTGGATAGCCTTAGTCTTTCATCTGCCAATGAAGAGTAAAGTCTCAAGAATTGTCAGTGAGCCATTTTGAACCTTGGTTTAAAAAAGTGAATATCAAAAAGAACCCACATAATGATGTTAATGTACTTGTACTTCTTTCTCTTCTCCAGATGTCTCTTTACCACCCCATCCCACTCCCCCACCACAAAGGCGCACACACACACACACACACAGAAATGCAAATGCAGAACTGCCAGAAGAACTTGGAGGTCTATAAAAATATAACCTTGTCTTAAATGTTAGTAATTATCTTTTCAATTTGCTTAACTTTTGGGGGTTGCACAGTGATAGAAAAGTATGTATATGTAAATATATACCTCAAATTTGTTTTCCCTCATCACTGGAGAAGCTGGGATGGATTGGATTCTATTCCCAATTTGCCTTTCCTCTGCCACTGTCTAAGAGGAGCTCTGGTACATTCTGCAAACATGTAAAAGGTTCCCTAGACACAAACACTTGTTCTTGTTAATAGGATGCACCCCCCACCCTTTTTGTCCTAATGAGCTATCTGTAAGATGAACAAGCTCTGAGTGCTGCTCGCTGTCTCTTCAGACCTTCGCTAGGGCTTTGATTTAAGCACTTGCACTTTAATCACCCATCATGTGTCGTTATCCCAACAGGCAGCAGCAGCCTCAAGATACAAACTCCAATAAATAGCACTGAAAATCACTGAAGCAATCCTTTGTTGATTTTCTTTTACAGCTAGTCAGTGGCAGATCAGCCATCATAACAACCCAGCCTGTAGCAACAGGGTCAAATTAAATGTAAAGTTTTGTTTAGGGTAACTGTTATAAAGCTGCAATTTTCCATTTTTTTTTTCCTTTTAGATTCCTAATTCCTTTTCAGCCTCGTAACACAAAGCCTGTAGCAGTAGCCTAAAACGAATCCTATCTTAAGATAATTGCTAGTGCACTCTAGTCCTTCATTTCAAGCACTTCTGTATGCAAATCCTTACTGAAGTGGTTGGATTAGTTTTCTTTAACATCATCCTGGAAAAAATATGGATACAACTTCAAGCAAATTGCCTAATTGCTCTCATATCTTTCTCCTCTTCCTTTTTTGCCTTCTGAAGTTAAGAACACAGCAATATTTGCGACAAGCTGTTAAAATCAGAAGCTGCTCAAATAATCATTGACTGTGATACTGTGCCTCTGTGCTAATTACCTCATCAGTGCTGGTTTGGGAAATCTCAGTTTTTAATATGAATGTTTCCTTAGATTGTTTTCCTAGTGTTGAACTATACCTTCATACATGGCATAAATTCAACTTGACCCCCATGAACAGTTTTGCGGATGAAACTGTGTAATCTTTTTGATGTTTTTATTTAAAACTTACATTGATATTTCTTAATTCTGTTGGTCTTTTTCTGTGCCTTATTCTACCCTGGTTAGGTTTTGAACTATGTCTGATGAAAGGGTTGTTATAGGATGCTCTCTTCCCTTGAAACATGATTTGATCAGGGGACTAAAAGTTTGTACTGCTAATATTACTTCCTCATTCTTTGAGTACAAAGTAGCCATAAGATGCTTCAGAGGCATTCTGATACTTGACTAGTAGATCATGATAGTAACTCAGCAAGGGAACTTTACTCAGATGAATCAACTTAAGTTGTCCATTTTGATGTCCTTCTCTTGCTACGGCCAAGTAAATCTGTCTTCAAAATCTATTGAAAGACTGAAGAGTGTCTCATTTTGTTCCAATGTTGAACCTAAACTTTCCAGACTAGTCTGAATTAGGACCATCCCAGAATATTACTTATACCGTCTTACATTCTGGAGTAATCTTGGGAAGCTAATTGTTTTTAACAAATGTACCAATCTGAACAGATCGTATGTACTTTTGAATCTATCAATAAAAATTAAACCCCATCGTGTTGTATATATGGGTTAGCAAAATGCCTTTGGAACTTAGTGGGAACTTCTTTGGATTCATCAATTGCCTTTAGGATTAGGGCCAAATATGACTAGATTTTCCTAGTGATGGTAAAGTACTAATACTAGTCCTATGAGATAAAAAAAAAAAACCCTATCGTATTACTTTATAATGATACCATGTATATATAATATGTTGAGCAGCTAGATTCAACTTCCTGACTTCAGATCTAGCTTCAGACACTTACTAGATGCATGACCCTAAGCAAGTCACTTAACCCTGTTTGCCTCAGTTCCTCATCTGTAAAATGAGCTAGAGAAGGAAATGGAAAACCACTCTAGCATCTTTGCAAAGAAAGTCCCAAATAGGGTTATGGGGAGTTGAAGATGACTATAATGACTGAACAAAAACTATAAATGTAATATGAATGTAAAAGTATAACTATACTGTATAATTTAGATATAAACTAAGTTTGTTGGCAACATCTATTGTATATGTAGCCAAAGACATATTCCTTTCCTCCTTCCCATTATTCACTTCAGATCGTAGGATTTGGAGTTGTAATGGATTTGAGATACACTATAGTGAAATCACCTCCTCCTAAAGATGTGGAAACTGAGCTTCAGAAAGGTTCAATGACTGGCCTAAAGTCACACAAGTTTTAAGGAGCAAAATGGGGGCATAAATCCATATGTTCTGATTTGAAATTAAGCACTAATTTTATTTTACAATACTGTTTCTCCCTAAACACTACAATCTCTTGATAGTAGCCTTTATCTCCTTCATCATTTTTCCTTTTTTTTTCTCCACATTCCAAAGTCCTGTGCTCTTCTAGCCCTGATGTTTTCATTCCTTATTGCTATCTTTCAATGATTAAAGATTTTTCACTATGAACACTAGAAAATATAGTCAACTTTATTCCATTGATAATTACTAAGCCATTACTATGAGCAAAGTACCATGCCAGATGCTAAGAAGAAAAGAAATAGTTCCTATCATCAAGGAATTTACTTTCAGTTGAGGAGATACCATGCATGCACACAGTTAAGTAAGGGCAAACTAATTTGATTAGGGAGAAAGTACTAACAACTTTGGGACAGGCTGGAACTAAAAAAAAGTTTCAAGATGAAGGCAGCTTTTGAAATGAGTCTTGAAAAAAGCCCCGTGAAAGTGAATAAGGAGTATATTTTAGGCATGAAGACTCATGGTGCAAAGTCATGAAAATAGGAATTGGCATATCCAGTTCAGGAAAAATTTTAATCTAATTTGGAAAAAACAGAGTTCATAAAGGGTGATGAGAATGATGATATGAAGTGTCTTACAAGGTAAATGAGAACCAGATTTTACTTGAATTTAAATGCCAAGCTGTTTATGATTTATTCTAGAGGCAATAGGGAGACACTAAAAGATTTTGAATAGGGTTGGAACAAGGTCAGAACATGTGTCATAGGAATTTCAAATTGTCAGCAATGTGGTGGATGGATTACATAAAAGAAAGACAAAAGAATAGACATCAATAAGAAAAGTATTTCAGTAGTCCAGTTTCTGAACTACGGTGCTGTCTGAATGAATAAGGGGGACATATTTGAGAGATGTTATAGTTGTAAAATTTAGAAAACTTGGCAACTATTTGTAAATAGGGGTGATAGATTATAGTGCCAATGCAATATTCACAGCACCAACAGCAACTGTAAATGTGCTGGCATAATTCTCAATCACAAAATGTAACAGATTCTCTATATAGGAAACAGAAGCAAAACATTTATTCAGAAACCAGAAAACCAAATCCCAAAACCAGAAAGCTGAATCTATCATAGTAACCAGAACACCACAGAGAGCCACACCATCATGTAGCCTGCCCACAAACCAACACTCACAATCCTAGCTGTCTGCCTAGGTGTGACCTCTCCTCCCTCCAGCTCTCACTGCTCTCATTCCCAGCTTCCCGTGGGCTCTGCACCACCCTTCAGCAAACTCCTCCTCCCACAGGCTCTACTTGATTACATTCAGTCTATTAGGGGCAGGGAAAATCTTCAAACCAGGGAAAGTTTTCAAATTCCCTTAGACTTATTAAGGGGCATGGAAGATCTTCAGATTTCCATTACCATTACATTTGGTCCCAAGATCTTTCATTTCCCTTACATAGCAAAGATACATTTTATTGCATAGGTTAATCGGAGTTTAGGGGTAACTGGTGTCAACATAATACAACAGAGATAACAGAAAATAAGCACATTAAACAATATCTTAAGGTGGGGGCTTGGGCACAGGCACCGCATCGTTCCCCCTCTAGAACAAAACAGGCTCAAAATCTTAGGGTAAAGGGAGAAAGTCTCTTCTCCCATAGCTACTTCTCTTTGAAATTGGAAGAAAAATTGATCCTACCCCAGGAGGCCCCATTCAAAAGGTCAGTTCTTTTTTTTCTGTTTTTTTAAAAATTTATTTATTTACTTTTAGCTTACAGCATTCAGTTCCACAATTCCTTGAGTTTCAAATTTTCTTTTTTTATTTGATCTTTTTAATTTTTTAGTTTATATCATTCATTGCCACAAGATATTGAGTTACAAATTTTCTCCCCATCTTTCCCCTATCCCACCACCTGAAAACAGCAATCCCATGTTTACCCCCTCCCCCAATCTGCTCTCAGCTGTATCTTCCCCCTTAACCCCTCTGACTTTCCAGTAGGACAAGATGGATCTCCTTACCCCAGTGCCTGTATATCTTAATTTCCAGTTGCATGTAATTTTATATATTTTATATATATATTTTATATTTATATATTTTTTATATATTCATATATTTTCATATATATTTTATTATATATGTATATATGTGTGTATATATGTATATATGTATATGTATGTGTGTGTATACATATATATACACACATACACACACATATATGTATATATACATATGTATATGTTTTTTTAACATTTGATTTGAGAACTTTAAATACTAGATTCTTTCCCCACCTCCCTTGTCACCCACCTCTACTGGAAAGACAAGCAATTCACTACAGGCTATATATGTGTAGTTACGTAGCACATCTCCACAATGGACATATTGTAAAAGATTAACTATATTTCCCTCCTTCCTATCCCGCCCCCCCCACTTGTTCTTTTCTCTGCTTTGTCCATGTCCCTTTAGTGTGTGCTTCTAACAACCCTCCCACCCAACCTGCCCTCCCTTCTATCATCCCCCATCTAATCCCCTCCCCCCCTACTCACCTGTAGGGCAAAATACCCAGTTTAGAGAGTATGTCATTCCTTCTATAAGCCAAATTCAATGAAAGTAAGGTTGATCCATTCCCTTTTGCCTTCCTGTTCTTCTCCTCCATTGTAACAGTTATCCCTTGCCTCTTCTATATGAGATGATTAACCCCATTCTGTCTCTCCCTGTCTCCTCTCATTCTATTCTTCTCCCACCTCACAATTTCACCTTTTAAAATATCATCCCTTCCTATTCAATTGATCCTGTGCCCTCCATCTATGTGCACATATATACACACACTCACATATGTATTCATATGCAT
>CM053591.1:2108485-2145102 GCA_028646515.1 Pseudochirops corinnae | reverse complement strand
GTGACTTCCTCTGGAAATATACTCAGCTCAGGAATAGGAGCAGGGTTCCAATGAGGCTGGGGGAGAAAACCCAAAAACCCGACTTCCTTTCCTGTGTCTGGATTTCCTTGGGCAAGTGACTGAGGAGTTAAGCACAATTTCTTCAATAGAAACAAGATGAGAGAAGGAGGCAATGATGAGATGATTTCTCTTTGCTTCCTGAGAATTTTGTTTCAGTGAGACACTTGAAACAGCTTGCCGATTGAAGTTATTATACTCAGCTGCCTCCCTTCTAAAAGGTAAAGAAATATGTACCATAAGATGATGTGAGAAGTCAGTGCAGCTCTGCTCAACCCCTCTGAGCCATAACGATCACACTTTCCTTTAGCTTTCTGTGTACTGACAAACATCTTAACTTTCATACCAACGTAATGAATTCTTTAGGACCATACTGAGGAGGGAAAGGAGAGTTAAGAAACCAAGTTGGAATGGGAAGTGTGAGCCAGTAGTTATAAATTAATGATTGGAATATCCATACATCTTGGTAGAATTCCTAGAGCACTAGGGAATTTACACGAGGCCAGGAGACCGTCTGTGCTGGGCACCTATGGCCAGAGTTGGCCTAGAGTGCCACCTAGTGCCTTCTACAAATATAACACAGTGAGCAGCAATTCTAGTTTTATATACCCCAAGAGCTACTAGATAATATAAACATTGTCTCTGATGGTGGGAGGAAGAGCTTCGTATCTATGAAAGAAAGTTGAGAGGACATGAAATTTAATGATGAAATTTGAGGAAAGTACAGAGTTAAACCCGTGTAGAAAGAGTGGGCCCCATATGTGTATAGGGCTGATGTATAATTTGAAGGAAGGGAGAATAGACATTTCTAGCTTCTTCCCACCCTTGCCCTTACATTCCTGCCAGGCGGGGAAGCAGGAAGTCGGGGCAGGAAGGCATTTTGCTACACTCATAGAGAGAAGGGGTAGCAGGTTAGAAATATATCTATCTATTAAATTATCTATTAAATCTATTATATCTATCTATTAAATATTATTACCCTGGGAATATGATCAAGGTCACTTCAATTTCTGATAATATTGTAATTTCTGGGGGAGAGAGGTCCCCAAGATCTATGTCTGTGGCTTTACCCTTTTTCCCACCAACTACTAATTCCACAATGAATAGCAGGAAAAACCCATTTATCCAAAACAGTAGCAAAACAAAAATCAGAGATGGTATACATAGGACACTATTTACCAAATAATACAGAGTGAAGGAGCTCTCCTATGGGGAGAATGGTAACTGGGAGAATTGGGAGAATGTCAGCTCCACCAAGAGAGAGAATCCCAGATCTCCCCAAAAGGAGATCTCTAGTGAGTGAGGTGGGGATGGGGACTTGAGGAAGAATACCAAGTCCTCTCATGTCTTCCCAGAGCAACTTGAAGTGAGGTTGTCCTCTAAAGCTGGATGCTGTAAGTGCCCAAAACAGCTTGAAGATTGAAGTATACTTGAAGTTTGAGGAGCTCTGAAAAGGCCTGGCAAAGGCGGGATCTCTCTTCACTCTCACCGACCAACTCTGCCCTAACACAGAGCAGGACACGGTATTCATCTTCACCAATCAGAAGAGTCCCATGTCAATGAGCTTTAGGTTAGGGTGTTATACCAGTTAACTGATTCAAAATGTCAAGGGAGGCTAGTAAGTGCTGGAGTGGAGGAACAGGAAGCTATAGAAGGATTCAAAAGCATAGTGAGGATGAAGAATGGGTTGAAAGACAGGCAGAGTTTATAATGGAAGAATATAAAAATGTGGGAATTTTTATTAAGAGACATGAAAGTTTCTTGGCATATCCAAGATCCCTGAGGAGAGCCTATTAATAATGAGAAAATTGTCAAATAAAGAAAGAAAACCAAAGAAGCTCTTCCATTTTAAAACATTAACCAAAAACTTCTCCAGGTTTTGATGTCTCCCAATAAGTGATAGTGCAAGGAATCTGGGGTATGGTCAGTCCATGTGAGAGTTGAAAGAATTCCCTAGGAAAATGTTTTGAAGTCAGTGTAATTTCCCGTGGAATTATTCTAGGGAATAATGCTAGAATAAAATGGAGATGATCACAAAGAAGAGAAAATGAATCTAGAAAGACAGCAATTTGAGGAATTTGAAGAGGTAAATTGATAATCAAGTATGTCCATGCAGATAAGGGGAATAGAGACAATTTGCATTCTGAAACCTCATTGTCTTTACTAACAAAGAAAGAAAATTGAGGACTTTGGTGAAAATTTGTTTTCATTTTAAAAAGAAAATAAAAACAATAAATGGAAGAAAAGTAATACATAAAGGAGGAAATAAGGAAGAGAAAGGAACTTACTAATTCTCATGATTGGGGCAAACCAGAAGAATATTATAAATTGGGCGGAGAGGAATGGGACAGGAGAAAGTAGACTGAGCAGGAAGCTGCTCTGCTATCCTCAGAGAAAGAGGACACCATGTTAGAAATAAGACCAGCCATGAGCCTTACTCTCATTTGAAAAATAAAAGTTTAATACATATATAGAGCTCAGTGTAGAAATACATTAAAATCAACAGGGAACATAGAGAGAAGAGGAGGGCTCAAGAAAAGGTAGAAAAGGTAGGGAATTCGTCACAGTCCAAAAACCCCCCACCATTTTAGACAGATTAAAAGAGGAAAGAGAATTAAAAGGAGACCATTTTAGACAGATTAAAAGAGGAAAGAGAATTAAAAGGAGACAAAGAAAAGGCAAGACTCCCAATTTAGGTCTGTGCTTGCTAAAGAGAGAAAGACAGAAGCAAGAAGAACAGACTACCTCAATTATAAATTACTAATATTGATCACAATTCATTTTGCTCACCATCTTCTTTTTAAGAGAGGAATGAGAAGGGAGAAACAGATGGAATATTACATAGAACATGATGGAAGTAAAACTATGCCCAATGTTCATAACTGTAAATGCGAGTTGAATAAACTCACCTATAAAATGGAGGAGGGTAGCAGAATGGATAGACAGCATAATCCAACAATAGTTGTTTTATCTTTTTATGAGAAACACATTTAGAACATAGTCACATTGAAAATCATAGAATCTGTTATGCCTCAGATGGGTCAAAAAAGTAGGCATGGAAGGAAGCATTCATTAAGTGACTAGGATGTGCCAGGTACAATGCAAAGTGCTTTACAAATACTGCCTAATTTTATCCTCATAACTTTGTGAGGCAGGTGCTATTATTATACCCATTTCATATTTGAGAAACTGAGGAAGACGGAGATTAGATGACTGTCCAGCATCACACAGCTAGTGTCTAAGGCTAGATTTGAACTGAGGTCTTCCTGACTCGAGTTCCAGCAGTCTATCCACTGAATCACCCAAGTGCCTCTAGTATTCCTAGCTAATTGGCAATCAAGATCTCAGACAAGGGGATATGAAATAGTCACGGCTAAAAGAGATAATCCAGGAAACTGCCTTATGCTTAAGACACTACAGATGATGAAATAGATCATTTGTACTGAATAGCAAGCATGTAAGTACCTAAGAGAAATGCCAATTGAAATAGAGAACAAAACAATAACGTTTGGGGAACAACGTACCTTTTCAACCAAATCCTCATCTGATTTAAGTAACTTCTCTGTCAGCATATATGTTTGTGTACTAGACTGTTACTGAGTATTTTTATCTTAAAATAGTGTTCAGCCTTTTTTTAAAAAATGTCGTCATGTCTCACTTTGTAATTTTCTTCTTTTCTGGCGTATAGAGCTTGTGACTTTGCTGCCAACGTCTTACAAGACTGCTTTACCTTCTCAAATCAAGGAATACACATGGACACATGCACATATGTATACGTGTATATGTGTATACATATATATGTGTGTATGTATATAGCTTATTTGGGTACCTGTACAGACCATAATCTGTGGAGTGAAGACTGTTCTCAATACCAGTTGAGGTTAAGTACCCTTTTCTTCAGGTTCTACTACCTATCTCTAATTCCTTCCTCTCGGATTAGTGAAAATTGTTGTCTACCACTTCTTGTTCATGGGGAAGAGGCAGTATCTTCCACCAGGCAGCTAATTTGTATAGCCTTATGGCATGGGGCTTGGGAGTTAGGAAGTAGAGATGTCTCTAATCTAAAGCAAGTTTAAGAACAGTCAAAAGGCATCCTATTTTTAGCCATCTCATTTCATTCTCCATTTCAGCTTCTCAAAGCTAAGCAGAGAAAACATCTGACACTTCATGCAACATAAAGAGAAGAGAGATGTTTTGTCAGAGAACCTTCACTGGGAAACTTGTCAGTTAGTTTATGATCCTGCCAAGGATATATCAAACTGGTGAGCTAAGGGTGCTAAGTGAAGATTTAAAGGATTAGAGTTATCTGGTATTAATTAATGAGGATCTTACTTCGTAAGGATCTATATTCTTCCCATTGTGGATTAACTATAATTCTCCACATTTAATGTATTATTCAATTCCTTTTGCCAGAGAGTTAGAGAGTGAAAGTGGTTTGGAGAAAGTGTTTAATCATTTATCTTCTTGATCATGTGATTCAGAAATCAACTTATTGACTTATGAATGAGGTTTAAGACAAAAAAAAAATAACCAAGGTAGAATATCCTAGTATTAGTCTTCCAGTTTCATGAACTTATACCCACCAGATTCCTGTCTTTTATTCCATGTGATTCTATGCAATCACTGTTTACCCCTATGGTCTGAATCCTTCCAATATCCTACTCTGAAAAAAGGCATGTATTACACATTAATCACATCATGTTTACTAACATCCATTCATCCATCCATACATATGTATATACATTCATTTAATTTAAATGTAGTATAACTCTTAGTTCATACTCAGAATACCTTCCAGTAATTTAAAAAAAAAATCTGCAAGCATCTATTGTCATTCTTCATAGGCTCACTGACCTACCTCGGGTGATGATGATATAGGATTTTAGTATACAATATCTATCATTCTACTGGTAACCACTGATTTTCTCATTCAAACATAGACTCTTATAGCTCAAAACATGGACCATACAATTGTATTTACAACTTAAGAGAAACAGGAATCATAGCAAAAGATTTTCACCAAAGAGTAACATTTCTACAAGACACCTGCACAGTCTCAGTAACTTATGATGTTATTCAAGAGAAAAATTTTATAAGGGGGCAAGATCCTTTGCACATTTCTCTTTTACATTAAATATTACATTCACATTACATTGCAAAACAAACATTACACGTCCTTTGTCTCTAAGCATATATTCTAGGCAAGACTTAAGATATGTCACTATAGTGATTCAGGATTTAATGCAATAAAACATTTGTGAGCCATAAAATTCAATTAAAATTATTTACATTAAGATTAAAAGGATTAAATTCATGTATATACACCTACATCTGCTGCAGTCCTAAACAAGAAAGATTTCTCTCAGAGCAGGTGTAAGACAGTCCTCAGAAACACTACCCATAGGCTAAAATGCGTACATAAGCATAATATGTATTTGTGATATGCTACAAAATCATGAGTTTGTGTGTGTGTGTTTGTGTGTGTGTGTGTGTGTGTGTGTGTGTGTGTGTGTGTGTGTGTATTCTTCAGTCAGGAAACAAAGAACCCATCTGGACAAACCAAATCCCAAGGATGATCTTCACCTACCTTAAAGAGAAACTAGTCTCTATTTAAAAAAAAAAAAGTTGCATCCTACCCCATCCTGCTCCTAAGTAGAATATTCCAATTATCTTCATGGGGACCTTTCACCACTTAAAGGTCCCAAATGTCTCACTGAAGATAAATTAATCCTAGCATAGAAAGCAACAGGAATCAGTCATTGGATAAATATTTATAACATACCTACTATGTTCCAGACACCATGCCAAGAAAGGCATAACATGGTCTCTTCCCTTGAGGACCTCCCAGTCTAATAAGGTATACAAAATGCCAACTATGTACAAAAAGATATATATAAGATAAATGGGAAATAATCAACAGAGAGAATGCCTTAAGATTATGAGGGACTGAGAAAGGCAGGATTTGTAGATTGTAGAAGGTGGAATTTTAGTTGTGACTTGAAGGAAGTCCCAGCTAAGGCAGCCAGGAGTTGGAGATGAAGAGGGAGAGCTTTCTAGGCATAGGGAGCCTGTAAAAGTACCTAGAGACAGGAGATGGATTGTTTTGTATAAGGGAAAGGAAGGAGATCAGTGTCACTGAATCCAAGAGTATGTGGGTATGTAGGAGAATGTAACATATAAAACTGGAAATGTAGGGGGGTGGGTAGTTTACAGATGACTTTGATCCCAAACAGAGGACTTTATGTTTGATCCTCAAGGTGAGAGGGAGCCACCAGAGTTTTTTTTAAAATGGGGGAGCAAAGTGACATGGTTGGAACTGTGCTTTAGAAAATCACTTTGGTGGCTGAGTCAAAGATGCTTTGGAATAGGGAGAGACCTGTGGCAGGCAGACCAATCAGCAGGTTCTTGCAATAGTATAGTCCAGTGAAGAGGTGTTGATTTGCACAATAGTGGTAGCAGTATCAGAAATGAAAAAGTTTGGAATTAGAGAAATTTTACAAAGGTAAAAATCAGTATGTCTTGGCAGCAAAGTGCATACCAAGACAATAATAGGGAAGATTGGAAGGGAAGATTTAGGGGGAAAGACAACAGGTTCAGTTTCAGACATGTTTTAGATTAAGATGTCTATGGAGCATCCAGTTCAATATAGACAATTGGAGGTACAAGACTGAAAGATATACATGCAAATATGGAGAGAGCTGAGGGAGAGGGGACAATGCACAGTAAAACTACCTCATACATAAAGATACACACAGATTACCAAAAATTATTTTTAAAATATATCAACAGATTGCATTCCATGGCTTTTTAGCTCAAGCCACAGTGCTTGAAAATACACTTACTTGCATGAATGAGCAATGAATGAAAACTTTAAGTGTCCCAGCATGCTTTTTCTAAATAGCACTCATTTTTGATGTAGCTGAAGTTTCTTAGCATGGCTTTGCTTCATTTAAACCCATAAATACCTCAATTAGTTCCTGCTTCTCTTCCCCTGGGAGGGACATTTACACATGTTGCTTCATAAGCTTTCTGAAGCTAAAAAAATCCCTTGAGAACTGCTTAGTTGTAAAATATCTCCTGATTAACATTTATGTTTGCCAAGGAGTCCTTGCTCTATTCTATATCTTTCCTGTATAAAAAATATTAAGTGAAATAAGCAGAAGATTCTGAAGAGATGAAGCCTGCTACCTATTAAAGAGAATTTCCATGAATTTTTTTATGGTATGAGGCGGCTTGAAATGCTTTACTTAGTTTTTTATCAATTGTAAAACTACACTAAGAACAATAGAGACTGGAAATACTAAAGGTTTTCAAGTAGATGATGTAATTTTCATTTTCTCATTTGTCCTTAAGATGCAGGTGACAAATTTTAGTGGCACACAATGTGCACACTCTTGGAAAATGTGAAAAGTAATTTTTCTTGTTTTAATTCTGAGAGGAAATGTACCAGAGTCTCCACATTTGTGAAGCTTTATATTCTATTACTTCTGTGGTCTCTAATTCTCTGACTGAAGTCAAAGTAGAAAAGTGAAACTTTCAAAAGGAAGAGGAAGAAAAGATCTGCCTATGAATTGAGGGGAAAGACTACAAAAACTTGATCATAGTGGAGAGAGATCTGAGACAGGCAGAAACACCAACAGGTTGTTGCAGCAGTCTAAATGTGAGGTGATGAGGGCCCGCAATAGTATATTGGCAATGTCAGAAGAGAGGGGGGACGTACTTGGGAAATCTTGCAGACGTGAAATCATCGGACCTTGGCAACAGATCGGATATGGGGGGTGGGGAGGGGAAATGAAAAATAGAAGTTCGGAATTATTTTTAGGTTGTGGGCTTAAAGAACTGGGAGGAGGAGGATGTCCTTTATAGTAATAGGGAAAGTAGGGTGGGAAGAGGGTTTAGGAAGACAGAGAATGAGTTCTGTTTTGGACACGTTTAGTTTATCTGCAGAATAGGCAGTTAAGGATGCCAGAAAGGCAGTTGTAGATGTGAGATTGAATGTCAACAAAGAGGTGTAAACAGGACAGGTAGATTTGAGCATCATCAGCCTAGAGATGGTCATTAAATCCATGGGAATTGATGAGATGACCAGGTAAAGTAGTGAGAAGATCAGAGAGCCCAGGTTAGAATCCTGAAGGATACCTATGGTTAGAGGTTATGATCTGGATGAAAATTCAGCAAAGGACACTGAGGAATGGTCAGATAGGAGGCCCAGAAGAGAGTGATATCCTCAAAACCTAGAGACAAAAACTTATCAAGAAGGTGAGGGTAATCAACAATGTGAAAGCCTCTAGAGAGGGATGAGAATTGAGAAAAGGCTGTGGGTTTGACAACCAAGAGATCATTGATAACTTTGGAGAAATCAGTTTGGGTAGTTTGATAAGGTAGAAAGGCAGATTGTAAAGGGTTAAGAAGAGAGCAAGACAGTAACAGCAATGTTGTATGATGATCAACTCTGAATGACTTAGCTATTCTCAGCAATATGATGATCCAAGACAACTCTGAAAAACCAATGAAAATGCTCTCTATCCCCAAAGACAGAACTGATGGAGTCTCGGCATAGATTGAAGTATGTTTGTTTACTTTCGGTTATTTTTCTTGGATTGGGGGGGGTCTATATTTTCTTTTACAATATAACTAATATGAAAATATGTTTTACATGACTACACATGTATAACCTACCTCAAATCACTTACCTTCTCAATGACAAGGCTGGGGAGAGAGGGAAAGAATTTGGAATTCAAAACTTTAGAAACAAATGTTATAAATTGTTTTTACACATAATTGGAGGAAAGTAAAATATTAAAGAAATTTTTTTTTTAAAAAGAAGAGAGTGAGAGAAGAGAAAATGGAGGTACCTATAATAAAAAGCCTTTTTGAGGAGTTTAGCCACAAGAGACAGAAATGATAAAGGAAGCTAGTAAAGGGAAACGGAAAGATCAAATGAGGGTTTGGGGAGGATGAGGAAGAGATGGACATATTTGAAGCGAGTAGAGAATGAACCAAGAGACAGAGAGATTGAAAATAAGTGATGGAGTGGAGATTGTAGAGTCAGCATCTGTTGGAGGAGACAGGGTGTTATACGATCACTTGAACAGGCAGAGAGCTTAGCTTCGGTAAGGAATGAGGCCAATTGGAGATAGCAGCAAAAGACATTTGAATGATTGGGGATGAGGAAGAGGAGAGAATAGGAAGCTCACTGCAAATGGTCTCAAACTTTTTCTGTAAAATATTCAGTTTTACAATTGAAAAAATTCAATTACCATGTCAAGTTACTTGCTTAAGCTTTTTAGTTTATGTATTTATTTTAAATTACTTTATTTTCATAACATAGTATAATTAAAATGATTGTACATGTACATAGTATAATAAAATATGATTATCATGAAACTGCAAATCTGCTATGCACAACTTGCTATTCCTTTCAAATGTACAACAAAATAATCACGTAAATTTCTTTTTTTTTGTCTTCCCTCCCCACCCCTGTCCTAGATATGGCTACCATTAGACACAAATAGGGGTGTGTGTGTGTGTGTGTGTGTGTGTGTGTGTGTGTGTGTGTCTTTCTGTCTGTGTATGTATATAGGTAAAATTATTCTATACATACTTATTTATCAGTTCTTTCCCTGGAGGCGAATAGTATCTTTCTTCACATGAGCTAAAGGCAATTACAAAAGTTAAAAGAAGTAATGTCAATCAAATAGAATTTATTTTTATTTCTTTTTTACTTTTTTGGAGAGGGGGAAGGCAAGGCAAATGTGGTTAAGTGACTTACCCAAGCTCACACACCTAGTAAGTGTGAATTAAATAGAATTTAAAAACAGATCCATGAAGAAAATCAATGGAGTTAGGAGAAGAAGGGAAGCAGCAGAATTAGGTAAAAATCTTTGTATTAGCTATCTGACATGGGTCTAACAACCAAGACATATAGGCAACAAATAGAAATTATGTTAAGCCAAGAGACCTTCTCCAATAGCTAAGTGATCAAAGGATAGGAAAAAACTGTTTTCAAAAGAAGAAAGCAAATTATTAGCAATCTTCTGAAATAATTATTTAAATAATTAATGAAAATACAAATGCAAATCAAAACTACTCTGAGGTTTGAAAATTGTTAAAGATGATAAAAGATGGAGGGGTTGTGAAAAGATGGGCATAATAATGCATTATTGGCAGTTGTTCCCACCATTCTGGAAAGCAATTTGAAATTATGCAAAGTAAGAGATTAACAGTCCCATACCCAGTGACCCTAGGAACCCACTGGCAAGCAGTAATCCAAGGAGGTAATTGAAAAAAATAAAAAAGACTTTATACACATCAAAATATGTATAGCAAAAAGAAAATTGTATTGTAATATAAAATTGGAATCAAAGTAAATGCCCATCTAGATAAGTTGTGGTACACAAATATATACTATTCTGTAAGAAATGAGGTCTATGATTAATACAAAAAAGCAGGGGAAGAAGGAGCTGTTTCAAAGGTTAAAAAGCTTGAAATTAAGGCCCTATAAAATTATTAAAATATTATAAATTGTAAAACAACATAATTGAAATGTAATGCTTCAGAATTGTGTGAACAAGTTTTCCCAAATAAGAGATGTGAGAAGACATATTCCCTGTCTTCTTTGCAGATGTAGAGTACCACAGTTATGACGCAGTACATATAAATATATTTTTGATGTTTTTGTTTTGCTGAACTCTTTTTTAAAAATGTCTTTAATATAAAGGATATTTCAATTTCTCCCTGTTCTTCCTTTTATCCTTTTTCTCTCCTTTCCTTTCTTGCTTTCTTTTTTTTGCAACCCTGTCCTTTGCTTCTCTCTTCTTTTCTCTCCTTCTGAACTGACAAAATGAAACAAAACGAAAGAAAGCTTTTTGACAATTATGCCGAGTTAAACAAACACGTTTCTACGAGGCCGTATCCAAAAATTTGAAGTTTCATTTGACAACTTTAGTCTATCAGGAAAGGGAATAACGTATATCATTGTGAGTCCTCTTTTCACTTCTTTTTAAAAATTGAATTTCAATTCAATTATCAATCTGTCTTTTACTTTAAAATGCATTTAAAAATAGAAAATACTCAGAGACTTTATTAACAAACATTTTATCTCATTTTTATCATTTTATATGATAACTTTTTTATTTGATCCATTAGTTGTTTCCTCCCCAATTAATTCTAATCCTTTCTTCAAGGTTCTTTATTGATTATAACTTCCTTCCTCCCTCTCTCCCTCCCCCTTTCTTTTCCTTACTTCCTTTCTTCCCTCCTCCTTCCCTCCATCTCTCACTTCCTACCCCCTGTGGACCCAATCTAACAGTGTGGACCCAATCAACTTGGGAAAAGCAAGTGCAGAGAGAATTCTACCTATTTACTTATTAATTTTTAAGTAACATTCACTAAATTAACAATTTATTATTTGCTTTAAATAAGCATCTTCTCTAATATTTTTCTTCTGTATTTTTAGAATATAATAATTTTTCATATACGCTTCTTTAGATTTCAATGTGTCGGTAGTATGGGCAAAGATATCTATTTAATTCCCACTTAGGACAGCTTTTCCTGCTTATGCCCACAGTCACAAACTGTTCAGCTCTATTTGGCTATTAGTAAGGAGATGGCAAGCTCACGTTCCCAGCCCCAGATTTTAGTCAGTAACACGGGCCAGCCATAGCATTTTCCAATATAGAGGGTAATGCATTATTCCAATGACATATAGTTTTTGAGCTAATTCGAACAGGAAGGAAACTTACAGTAATGCTGTAAGAAACATTATTGGGGTAAACAGTCTTAGAATTAGCATTTTAAATAGTTTAATATTCATCCATACAGTCTAGAGCTGCACATTTTTATTCACATGTTTGGTAGCCTGCCCTGTGTGAAGGAGCAACACAGAATCATATACAGGTGCTACCACCCCCAAACAGAGACTGTATAACAATCGAAATCCCCTTAGATACTATATAGGAAAAGAAAAGCGAGGCAAGAGATAGGGGTAGTTAAGGGATAGAGAATATATTAGGGAGGAAATGTCAGAGAGCAAGAGCAAAAGCAAAAAACAGATGGAAAGTGGAAAAGAGTAATAATTCACAGTTTTGTGTCTGCATTGGAACTGTAACTGGTGAGTCTGTAACCTGGGACAAAAACAATGAGCATGTGAGTAGCCCATTCTTAAGCAAGGGGCTGGAAGTAATAGGTAAAGACATGGGGAGACCATCAGTATATGGAACAATTTGTTTGGGGGGGACCGAGATGGTCAGCAGTCTGATCCATAAGGGCAATGTCAGAGACAGAAGAACTGACCTAGAGCTGGTGAGGGTGCAAGGTTGCAGCTGTTCTCCCTAATTGCTCACCAGACACTATGACTGGACTAAAAGCCTGGGCACAAATCCTAACCCTAGATCTGTCTCATTTTCTAGAGGTTTGAAAAACTGGAATACCTTTCATTTGCTATTATATGAGTACATGTGGTATGTGTGTGTTTATACATTTACATACATACATACATACACAATCCGGTATCTCAAATTATAAATAATTGGTATTTTATGAATTTTTTTTCTCTTTTGTCTTAATGTAAAACCCTTGGTTGTCCAGGAAATCACTGAGGATATGACAGAGGAAAGGAACTCCAAAAGATACTTTTAAAATAAAGATAATGTTGGAATAACAAAGATACTAGTAGAAAGATCCAAGCTTTGGAGATTGGCTTTGTAGCTAGGAACAAGCAGATGCTAAACTCTATATTTCCACATGCTATAAAAATGGAAACAAAATCTTTTCCTCATTTTTACTTCATGAAGGATGGAATTATGTGGCCAGGAGTGGAGTCCTTCTATTGGTTGAGTGATTGGACTCCATGGTATAGTTAGTACTCATAAAAACAATTGGGGGAGGGGGGGAGTGGAGGTTGATGAAGCAGTGAATCAGAACTGCAGCTTTAGAATAAATTTACCAGATTTTGGAGGTAATCTAGGGACATTTTAAGCACATTATTTGCATACATCCGTGTATGGCATTTGAGTGGCCAATATTCCAACTAGTATAAGAAGTATGTGTTGGTAAAATTTACTATATAATGTATATCTAGGGCTTATTTTGCTGACATATGAAATGAATTTGTATTAGGAAACTTTGGTGATCTCCTAGTGATGGTTTGGAGTGAGGGTAGCCAAGTTAAAGCTGCTGTCTCTACTGTCCAAAACCTAAAAATTCCTGCATGATCTTACATTTTATATACTAGCTAAAAATAATAGAATTTTAGTTCTATTATATTATATTTTGAGAAACAAAGATAGGTTCATCTGTCTCTGACTCAGGTTCTTCTCTACTATCCCCACCCCTACCCCCATATCCCTCATTCTGAGGTTCTCCTCACAGAACATCCATTTAAGAAGGGTGTTACGGCTAACTGTCCCTTCATTCCTCACATTCTCTACACTTTGGCCTTTTTGTTTTGTTCTAGAAGATCATTTTAGCTCTGGAATTCATACCTCAGAAGAATTCTTTCCCTCAGTTCCCTCCCTCAGAATGTACTGTTCCTCCCAGAACATCAGTTTACAGAGAATGCTCAAGACAGTTATCTCTTTATTTTTCAATAGGTTAAAACTTGGACTTTATTATTCCTTTGGGTACAATCTTCTCCCCTCCCTCTTCCATTAGGTTTCCATTTATATGTTACTTTCCTTCAGTACTATCTAAGTTCCTTGAGGGTTGAGAGAGTCTTTTTTTTTTTTTTGCTTGTATTTGTTTTCTCAGTGCTTAGCAGAGTAGACACTGCATGAATGTTTGTCAACTCATTGACTGGTGAGAAAAGCACTAACCTGAGGCCTGGGAGATCTGGATTTAAATCATAGCTTTCACATAAATGTGACTTTGGACAAATTAATTTGACTTCTCTCTATCTCTCTTTTCCTGCAGTGGAGAGCTCACTACTATATCACATTGCCTATATCCTATCAGTAGGATTAAATGCTAGAAGAAATCCTTTACTCTGATCCTCTCTTTTGCTTAAGAAATGAAGGCCCAGAAATGTCAGGTTACTTGCTTAAGCTTACACAGCCCGGTCCCCACAGTTTTGCCATGTAGGAATAAAAATTCCATTTCATAAGAATTAAGGACATCTCAGAACATTCTGAGACAAAGCCATATTGACATATTGAGCTGAGGGTGTGAGGCTTGGTTTTGTTCAGTTCTTTTGCTAGTGGAAATTTTTTGATACGAAGTCATCTCCATGGGAACTGTACCTTGAAATCATTAACATATATGTTAGTCCTCTTGGAGAAGGAAAAATGAGAAAAGAACATGATCTAAAATTAATACTATAATGTTAAAATATTACCACAATCATCAATAATAATACAACAATAATTTAGGACCAAACCATCACCAGAAATTAGAGATAGATTATCCTTAAAAAGAATGAATTTAATGGTCAATGCAGATTATGTGAAGAAATAATGATAAGTGTATAGCATCACTGGAAGCTACAAAAAATTAGCATCTACTGAATATTTAGAATGACATGACCATGCAGCTAGAATTATACATCTGCAGCTTGCCATCTCTCAAAATGGAAAGATGACAAGTCCCCATACTGGAAATTTACAACTCAAAATGTTCTTGAGAACTCAACCAATAAACAATATCAAAACCAGAGAATTGCTACACACTAAATCACCACGCAAACCCACAATGGCCTTGGATAGGACCTTTACCCATCAAAATTTAAGAACAAGGTTTAATAGATGCCACCATCCCACATATACTCTATGTCTGAGTCATGTGGAATGAAAAGCTTTCAAAATAGGTACCTAGCAGAAGAAAGCAGAATATTGTGGGATCAAGATGAGATACATATCATCTCTATTGTTGTATCTTCTATAAAAATTGATGTTAGCAGGGTGGCTTGGTGGTGCAGTGAATAAAGCACTGGCCCTGGAGTCAGGAGAACCTGAGTTCAAATCTGGCCTCAGACACTTGACATACTTACTAGCCATGTGACCTTGGGCAAGTCACTTAACCCCAATTGCCCTCCAAAAAAAACAAAAAAAAATTGATGTAAGCATGCTTTCAAGAAGCTCACTGAAAATGAGCTTATGCATGAATACTTTAATTCATCTGCAAAAGCAGTTATTTTATCTACCATTGTACTGGTCTATAAAACATTAAATACAAAAGAATAATTGTAGAATTATGATTCATATCATTTCTATTTGAAATCATTTACAAATAAGAATGAAATAATAATGATAGTAATTATTATTGCCACTAGAAAATCCAGAAAGTTTATCTTTACAGAGCCTGGAATTACTGACTGATGCAAGTTTTTCAGTGAAATGGTGGAAACTACAATATACCAACCACTTCAGGTTACAAAAATTTAGCATCTGCAAGATGTTAAATTATTACTATAAAGACAACATTATTTGGCTAGAATTATATATCAGAAGTTTGCTATCCTTTATAAGTTAACATATCTAATTCTGATAATACGGATACAGACCTCAAGGTACTCTTGAGAACTTACGGAATAAATTGTACAAAGCATTATCACAAAAATCGTTATCACATTTCCCCAAGTCACTCAGACATGACAATGATTCACAGAAACTTAAGCACAGGGTTTTTAATAGATCTAGCCACCCTAAATATGCATAATATCTATAATGTGGAGTAAAAAAAAAAAGCTTTACAAATACATAAACCTGGAAGAATAATCAAACAATGCATGAACAGGATACCTTTCCTCTTTTACTGCCTTTTACTGGAGTTATCCCAAAGATGCTTTCATTGAGTCTACTGTATGTTGACAAATAAAAGAGTCATTTTATCAAACTTGCAAAAAAAAAAGTCTTCAGCATACTAAATATGAAAGAACAGTAACAAAATAACAAATTGTCTTAATAAACACAAATATATAAAACATCTGTGATTTCAACTAGGTAGGGAATTCCTGGTGAGGGAACATCTTCTACAAACTGCCTCTCAACCCTATCTATCATTCAATTAATAAAACTTAAGGAAGTGCTTGTGGTGTATAGACATTAAGAAATTTCTTATAATCCCATGACTAGTCAATGTCAGAGGCAGAATTTTATCTTTATCTTCTGACTACAAATCCAGTACTTCATCTGCTATAACATGTTGCCCTTCATATCATATGAAGAATGATAAAAAAATATTTTAAGGTTGCGTTTATACGATCCTCTTATTTTTGGTATGTCTTCACTCTTGTTATTGATTTTGATCTGTTCTACACCTCTCTAGGACAAGAGAAGGTATTATTCTCATTTTACAGATGAAACAACTAAAGTTTGCATAAGGTTATACACATAGGTGTTTTGTGTATATGTTGTTTATTTTTGTTTATTAAGACAAATTGTTATACTACTATTGTTCTTTCATATTTAATGTTCTTCATATATGCACAGTTAGATAAAATAATTGCTTTTACATACCCACATCTTCTGTCTCAGTGAAAGCGAACTGCGAATGGAATTCAAGGCTTCTATTCCCATGTCCTTTCCATTAAAACAGTGTCTACTGACATGATCTCTGGAAAGAGAAAGATGGTGTCAAGAGTACATATAAATATGGATCTACAGAAATGGTTTGCCATTCAGAAGATCAATTCTTCCCAAAGCCTTAAAGATTTTTATTTCACTTCTTTGCTATGAGATTGTAATGGTAATGTAATTTGAATTTGAAGATCCGATTATATTGGTAAAGGTAACAGGACCTTAGCACTTAATAATTAATCAAGAAGGTATGAATCCCTGTTGCTGATGTAACGGGAAGGGGTTAGCTGAAACAGGAAACTAATGCTGTATGTATATAAGGAAAAGCCCCAGAGAGGGAGAGTCAGAATTTCTTGGGACAAGGATCTGGAGGCAGAAGCTGCTGCCACTGGAGAAAGAGAGAATTTCTCTCAGGAACATTTGGAGGCTGGGCTGCTATTGCTGGACTGAGAATTGAGAAGAAAAATGAAAATTGATAACTGAGATAGATCTTCTTGAAGCAAATTCCATGGAGGCTGAAGTTGTTACCACTGGGGAGGCTGAAGAGGAAAGCCCCTCCCAGGCTGGAGAGAATGATTTTGATTTTGAAAACCTGGATGGAGTGATCTTGATGCTGGGAACCAGCTTAAACTTCTGATAAGTCCAAGGATCAGCTGGAGCTGCCAAAAGACTGAGGAAGCATGACTGTGAGGGATTTAAGACTTTGTCTGTTTGTGGCTTTGTTAAGCCTTGTCTTCCCAGCAACAGAGACTCTGAAGGATTTGAAACAGACTGGACCCTGTGAGCTCCAATGTGGAACAGGAACTACACAAAGAGGTGGACAAAGACCTGGGAGCTGTCTGCCTTTGAACCCAAGTGACAGTTTGGTGACTCCAAGTAGGATCTGAGACGATGGAAGGGGATCCAGGGAATCTGAGAAACCACCTGAGTCAAGCTGAAAGAAGACTTTACTTGGATACTGTGTACTGACTAAGAAGATTATAATTTACTAGTGACCTAGGGGTGGAGGGTCTGTGTATTTTCTGATGATTGAATAGTGAATGATGAAGGATGATTGATTAACTAAACAATTGTACTTAGTGATTGATGACTGAATAAGTGACTGATTGAGTTGACTTAGTGTGCCCCATGAGTGGAGAATTTTGACTATTGTACTTTGTGATTGAATTAAGGATTTTGTGAGTGTTTCACTTACTAAATGATTGTTCCTTGTTCAAAACTCTGTGACCACTGTAGTAGAAACTATGTGGCCATTTTCTGTGATAAGTTGTTGTGAATGCTTTATTTGATTATCTGTGATAAGTTGTAACATTGTGAATGCTGTACCTTGATTTTCTGTGAATGTTTTGCTTTGATTTGTTATAGAATAGAGTGTTCACTATACTGTGTGGTCAGAACCTTAAAAGCTGTTCACAGCAGCATTCCTCTGGAAAGCTATTAGTGCTTGGCTTTACAGAGATACAAAGCAATTTCAGCAGCATTGCATAATGGGGTTTGTTGTTGTTGTTGCTATTGTTGTTCACTTGCTTTGTTTTTTTCACCTTTTCAAAGCATTTTGACACAGCAAAGAAATAATTTCAATTGTGATATACTAGAAGAGCACTGGACTTGAAATCAGATAACCAGTGTTTGAAATTTGGCTATAGAACTAAAGAGTTGTATCATACTAGACAGGCTGTTTAAATCCTCATCCATAAATTGGGGTGGGAGTGATAATAACTTTCTCACAGAACTGTTGTGGGAAAAGATTTTTGTAAACCTTAAGGTGCTAAAAAAAAAAATTGTGACTTGGTATCCTTATACAATTACAGTTACAAAAAGTGTAACTGGGTGTTTTTATATGTTAATATCAATGCAAAAAAGTGTATGCCTGCTGGAAAAACATGTATAATATTATATATATATATATATATATATATATATTATATATAAATACATATACATTATGTGTGTGTGTGTGCAAAATCTTTAATTTAACTGTACCAATTGGACTTTGGATATAAGGAAAAAAGGAGACAACTAACATGAACAGGGAACCTAGCTAATTATAAATGATGATGACATGTACCAATCTAGGCCACAAACAGCTAATAGACTCTTAGATCCTTTTACATGTGTGAGCACTGAGAAGGCTGGCCAACTGTACCAGAACCTTAGATTGATCTGAGTGCCTTATTGATTTGCTGACTTCCAGTCTCATATCTGCAACTTTTCTTTAGACGTCCTGAACTGAATGTTCCATAGTCATATGCGCAAAACCCTTCTCCCTTCTAATCTTTCCTCTTACTGTTGATGGAATCACCATCCTCCCAGTCTACCAGACAATAAACCTAGATGTAATCCTCAACTCCTCATGCCTCATCCCTCAAATACCTCATCCTCCATAGCCATTCTCTTGCTAAGACCTGATGATTCCACCTTTGCAACATCCTTGAAATGTGTGAGACAGGTGAAAGATAAAATGACTAAGGAAACAAAGGTTTGATCTTCTGAGCATATTGATAAGCAAAGCATGCCAATTGCCTAACAAAGTGAGATCAGATCTCCTCAACTTAGGTCTGGACCCCAAACATGGAGGGAGACAGATTTTTATGCCTTAAAAACATTTTATCAAATAAGACCAATTAATTAAAAGGAAACAATACAATATTAGGTAATCTGATTTCAAATTGGATGAAAAATTGGGGACTTTTCAAGTTGGAAGAGGGAGGATGAACAGGAGCGATTCCTTGAAATCACAAAAAAAGAGATGTTACTCCCACCAGATGTCTGTAAACAATAAAAGGAATGTGAAGACAATAACTGATTGATCTGTATGGGGCCAATTTTAAGTAAGATATATGAGTTGCTTGGAATGTGCAATTATGAGAAAACTTACATCAATCTTTGGTTTCTGGTCAGCATAGCCTAGGCTTTTGGTTAAGGGTTTAAAAGCAGCAGGGAGAGATGGTTTGGTTTCCCAGTCATACAGGGCTAAGGTCAAACAATGCAGTAAGATTTTTCTCCCAATTCCTACAATCGAATAACCTTTTCTCTCAATGCAGGAACTGGACTAGATCATGCATAATTGAATAGAAACTAAGCTAGATCCAGAATTGAATCACAAGGTGGAGTCAGTGTGATTCACTCAATCTCCATAATTAACCACTTGCGGTCCTCTTCCCCTCAATGCCCTCAATTCATCCTTATAATTTATGAGGTAGTGGGCAGCCTATTCCCCCCACAGATCACGTATCTGTAAGGCAAGTCTATAAGGTTTTTCATAAATTCACAATCAGAATTGCACAAATCAGATTACAGATCAAAGTATTTAAAGGGCTTACAGTGAACTAATTTGGAGAAGAGAGATTTATATATCACCAAGGTAACCAAGAAAACTTAAACACAAACACCATGAATACAAAGGCCAAAACAATACAAAAGTGATCATCAGTATTAACGACCATCAAGTCTCCTTGTATCCTAGTAACCCATATACATATATATATACGTATGTATATATGTGTGTGTGTCTGTGTGTGTGTCTGTGTGTGTCTGTGTGTGTGCGTGTGTGTGTCTGTGTGTGTCTGTGTGTGTGCATTGTGTGTCTGTGTGTGTGTGCGTGTGTGTGTCTGTGTGTGTGTCTGTGTGTCTGTGTCTGTGTGTCTGTATCTGTGTGTGTCTGTGTGTGTCTGTGTGTGTATATCTGTGTGTGTGTGCGTCTGTGTGTGTGTCTGTGTGTACGTGTGTGTCTGTGTGTGTGTCTGTGTGTGCATGTGTCTGTGTGTGTGTCTGTGTGTGTCTGTGTGTGTCTGTTTGTGTCTGTGTGTATGTGCATGTGTGTGTCTGTGTGTGCGTGTGTGCGTATGTGTGTGTATGTGTGTGTGCGTGTGTGTATGTGTGTGTCTGTGTGTATGTGCATGTGTGTGTCTGTGTGTCTCTGTGTGTCTCTGTGTGTGTGTGTCTGTGTGTGTGTCTGTGTGTGTATGTGTGTGTGCGTGTGTATGTGCGTGTGGGTGTCTGTGTGTGCGTGTGTGTGCGTGTGTCTGTGTGTGTCTCTGTGTGTGTGTCTGTGTGTGTATCTGTGTGTATGTGCATGTGTGTGTCTGTGTGTGTGTCTCTGTGTGTCTCTGTGTGTGTCTGTGTGTGTATGTGTGTATGTGTGTGTGTATGTGTGTGTGTCTGTGTGTATGTGCATGTGTGTGTCTGTGTGTATGTGCATGTATGTGTCTGTGTGTGTGTCTGTGTGTGCGTGTGTGTGTCTGTGTGTGTGTGTCTGTGTGTGTCTGTGTATGCGTGTGTGTCTGTGTGTGTGTATGTGTGTGGGTGTGGGTGTGTGCATAATGATTCTATACAGACTTCTATTTATCAGTTGCTTCTCTGGACGCAGGCAGTGTCTTCGTATGTCCTTTATAGTTAATTTAGCTATTTATAATAGTCAAAATAAATTACTCACTCAACATGGTTCTTAATACAAGATTGCTGGTGAAACGAGCAGAACCAGGAAAACATGGCACATGGTATCAGCAAGATTGTGTGAAAATCAGCTAGGAATGACTCGGCTCTTCTCAGCAACACAATGATCCAAGAAGATTGAAAAGGACACTGGGAGGAAAATGCTATCGACATCCATATAAAGAACTGATAGATTCTGAATCAATATTGAAGCATATTTTTTCACTTTATTCTTTTTTGAATTTTTTTCCTTTTGATCTGTTTCTTCTTTCACAACTGTGACCAATATGGAAATATGTTTTACATAATAGCACATGTATAACCTATATAAAATTGCCTGCTGTTTTAGGGAGACAGGAGGACAGGGAGGGAGGGAGAAAATTTTGGAACTCAAAATCTCATAAAAATGAATGCTAAAAAATTATCTTGACATATAATTCGGACAAATACTATTAAAAACAATATTGCTGTTGATGTATATGATGTTTTCTTGGTTCTGCTCATTTCACTCTTCATTATTTCATGCAAATCTTTCAATGTTTTTTTTTCTTTAATCATCGAGCTCATCACAATAGTTTTCCGTTACAATCATGCACCACAACTTGTACAGCCATTCCCTAATTGATGGGTATCCCTGCAGCTTCCAGTTCTCTGCCACCACAAAGCAGTGATACTGCTGGCTCAAAGGGTCATAATTCCAGATTGCTCTCCAAAATGGTTGGATCAGCTCACACATTCACCAACAAAAAATGTCCCAATTTTCTCACATCCCCTCTAACATTTGTTGCTTTTCCTTTCTATCATTTTAGCCAATCTAGTAGGTGTAAAATGATATCTCAAGATTGTTTTAATTAATATTTCTCTAACAAGAAATTGTTAGAGCATTTTTTCATATGACTATAAATTGTCATATTCTTTGACCATTTATCAGTTGTGGAATGACTCATATTCTTATAGATTTGACAAAGTTCTTTATATATTTTAGATTACGAGAGAGAACTTTACGTGATAAACTGGCTATAGAATTTATTTCCAAATTTTCTGCTCTCCTTCTGATCTTGGTTACATTTGTCTTACTTGTATAAAAAAACTTTGAATGTAATTAAAATTATCCATTTTTTAAATTACTGCCTTATACTACCGTTTAAGATCTGGTACTACTAAACCTCTTTCCTTTATATTTTTCTTCATTATTTCCTTTGATATTTTTGACTCATTATTTTTCCAAATGAATTTTGTTATTATTTTTTAATTCACATTCAAAGTTATAATTACTATTTGTGAATTTCCATCCATCTTATTTTTACTCACTATTTTCCTTCTCAGTCTCTCTTTTCACCCTGTCCCCATTACCTTATCTTCTCCCTGTACCCTCCCATTTCTTATTTTAACCCTCTCTCTAAAAGTCCCTCCCTTATCTATTCACCCCACCCTCCTAATATTAATCTATATACCTTTCTAAAAATTCCTTCCCTACCCCCTTCCCCCAGTCTTCTCATCTCTCTAGAAGTTCAGAGGACTTCTAAACCTCTTCAGATGTATATATTGTTTCCTCTTCAACCCAGATGAGAGTTAGGTTCCAATATTACCAACACTTCATCCCCACCTGCTTGCTCTATATTGGTTCTTCCTTTGACACCCCATTTTCATGAGCTAATTTCTCCTTTTAACCTTTTCCTGCCCAGTTTTGTTTTTTAGAATCAACTCATCCTACCCACCTCAGCCATAACCTTTCTTTTAAACTACCTTAGTAAGGAGAACTGCTTTAAGAATACTACACTAATGATTACTAACATTAATAACATGGCCATGTATCATAAGCAAACCATTTGATTTTAATCAGTCTCTTAGAATTAATCTTTAATGATTTCCTTATTTTTCTTCTGGATCTTTCATATCAAATTTTCCATTGAGTTCTGGTCTTTTTGTCACAAATACCTGTAAGTCTTTCCGTTCATCAGCTGTCAATATTTTTTCATTCAGGATTATATTCCACTTTTGCAACTCCAGCTCCTTTCCTCTTTGAAATGCAATGTTCCAAGGCCTGTGGTCTTTTAGTGTTAGAAGCTGTTAGGTCTTGTGAAATCCTGATTTTTTTCCCCAGTTTTTAAGTTATGTGTTTTTCCTCGTTGCTTGCAATATTTTTTTCTATCGCCTGGGAATTTTGAACCTTGGCTATAACATTCCTATAAGTTTTCTTCCTAGGATCTCTTTCAGGTGGTGATCAGTGGATACTTTCTATTTTTACTTCACATTCTTCTTCTAGAACTTCATGGCAATTTTCTTTAATAATTTCTTGTGATATTTTAATTAGATTTCTTTTTTTATCATAACTTCCAGGTAGACCAACAATTATTATATTGTCTCTCCTCAATTTGTTCTCCAGATCAGTTTTTTCTAATGAGATGTTTTATATTCTCTTATAATTTATCTAGTTTTATTATGTCTTAGTGTCTTATAATGGCATTTGATTACACTTGACCAATTCTAGTTTCAAGAAGTTATTTTCTTAAGATTTTTGTATCCCCTTTTTAATTGGTTAACTTTCTTTTCATAATTTTCTTGAATTGCCTTTATTTTTTCCTAATCTTTCCTCATTTTCTCTTACTTGGTTTTTTAATTCCTTTTTAAGTTTTTCCAAGATTTCGTTTTGGTTTTATGACCATTTCACGTTATTCTTTAGGGTAGGAATAGCTTTTTTTTACCTCACTATCTTCCTCCAAATATGAACCCAGATGTTCTTTTACACCAAAGTAGCTATCCGTGGTCAGGTTCTTTTTCCTTTGCTTGCTCATTTTTATTCCTGATTTGTCTTATTTTATTTTAGCAACTTGATGTTGTTATAATTAAGTTTTATTCTCAAGTTGTGGGTAATGTCCTAGGCCTCAGGTCCTTCTTACTGTTATTTTCTGAATTCTGCCTAGGGGCTCAAACTTGGAGACTCCTTTCTTCCTCCCTAAGCCCCAAGCATGCTATTCCAAATATGTTCTTGCTCCCTGCAGTACGCCATTCACCAGGTTTATCTGTGTTCCTCCTCCCCTACAGTCACAGATGTGATCATGTCTGGTCAACACTGCTAGGTCTCAATTCAGGAAACAGCAACGGGTCCTTCAGTCTTCCCTTTCTCAGTGTTTGCTGTTCTTTAGACAAAAGTTTATGAGGTAAAGTTTCAGGAGGTGAAATTTCTTGAAGCTTCATCTGCTTCCCTCAGGGCCCATTATCTGTCAATTCAATAGAGTCTTCCTGGAGATGTTTACATTTCACTCAGACCAAACCTCAGCCACTAGAGTCTTTTCTGAGGTCTTCTTGAGATGTCTTAGTAGAACTGTTTCACCCCTTTATTTCTGCTACTCTGTATTTATTTCATGCCAATTTTCTGTCTGTTTGTGGAGGAAATATGGAGAGCCTGGACATTCCTGACCTACTCCTCCATCTTCTCAGAATTCATTGGCCCAGCATTGTATTTCTAAAACTTCTATTGCTACCAATATATAAGATGGGGGCCTATCCCCTCCCCATTCCATCCACATGCTAGTCAGGCTATTTTTTTCCTTGATATATTGGTACCTTAAGTATTGATGCCTTCCTCAAAACTCAGTCAGCTCAGGACTAAATGCTGATTATTGCCATCATATCTTCATCACCTGAAAACAAAGCTGGCACCAGGAGCTCCAGGGGCCTTCTGGGGCTTGGCTTTCTGAGCTGTATCCTAACAAGGAACGCCATCAAGGAAGTCTCACTCAGCTAAAGTAACTAGAGATGTCTTCAATATCTCTTCTTATTAAACATATTTCTCTTATTGTAGCAAAGTAAATTTCTTTATTTTTAAAATTATCACATGCTATGTAAGTATTTCATTTTGCTCCCCTATTAAACTTCACCTGTCCATGGAATGGCCTTAGTCAAGCTGGATCTGGATCAATGGTGAAGTCTTTCAGGACTGGAATAGAATGAGTTTTTTTGAAGTGGAGGATAGACTGCATGGAGGAAGGTGAGCCCAAGTTGGACTTCACATTCCTGATGGTGCTTTAGTTGTTGCTCCTAGTATCCTCGAAGATTAGAGAATAAACTGCTTGTGGCCATTTCCCAAGAAAAAAACTAATGTGAATATGCTCCATGACCTTAAGAATTAGCCTTCTCCAAGTTCTAATAGATATCTTCAGAAATCTTTGACTTCGAAATATCCAGCAGGGGTTCTCAACCTTCCTAATGCTGCGACCCTTTAATAGTCATGTGTGGGCGTATCTGCCCATGGGCAGACCTGCCTGGAGATGGATAGAGGAGCCACGTCTCCGTTCCTAAGACCATCGCAAATGTGTGTTTTCCAATGGTGTTAGGTGACGCCTGTGACCCCTGTGAAAGGGTCGTTGGACCCCAAGGGGGTCGCGACCCACAGGTTGAGAGCGGCCGTCCTAGAGGGACTGAATTTGGGACAGGAAAATAAAGGTTTGCTACACTGACTACCTGGAAGTAGTCATTGCCTGGAAGAACATTTTGTCCCTCCCCTAGGCTTCTCCAGAGCCTTTGAGGGAGTTTGGGGTGTGGTGAGGCTCTTCAAAAGTGGATCCTGTCCCCCTGCCGTTCCCCCAAGGTTAGGGGCAGTCTCCTCACCCTGCTTCAAGTTAACCGCTAAGAGCTGGATTCGTGTCTTTTTGGTTTTGGTTTTTTTAACTTCGAGGCTATGAGGGTTAAGTGCTCAGGGCGTTGCAGCAGTTAAGTGTCAAGTGTCTGAGGCCAAATTTGAACTCAGGTCCTCCTGACTCCAGGGTCAGTGCTCTATTCACCACACCACCTAGCTCCACCACCATCACCCCACTTCTTTTTATTAGCTTTTACAATGAATATTTGCTTCCAAAGTTATCATCACAATTATGCAAACTTACTCCTCTCAAGACACAGGGCTTAACCCCTTTCGCTTCACTGCAGAGGGGAAGATTCATAGCTCAGCTCGCTTCCTATAGACAGAGCGTGCAGCCTCAGTTCCAAGTCAAAAACCCTACCTGGACTTAAGGCCCGGCACCTTGGCTCTCTCCGGGCTTCTTTGCTGAGCCAGCTGGTGGCTGCAACATCCCCGCCTGGGTGCTTGGCTCTGAGGTAGCCACGGCTCACACGCCCAAATTCCGTGCAGATCATCGCTGGCAACTCAAACTGAACTCAGAAGAGAACAGAAGCGAGCATCCCTCGTGAGCCACTTGTGGAGCCGGGATCAAAGAGGGAGCAAGGGGAGGCAGCTCTCCTCTGCCACGTGGTAAGTGAAGGGGGACCTTCGTTCTCTGGACACAGCACAAAGAACTCTGCAGGGAAGACAGCAGACTCCTGCGCCTTCCTGTTAGGTGAGTGAGAACGCTCCAAATGCCCCGACACAGACACTCTGCGCATCGTTATAAAAGGACAAGTTCGGGATGAGATATTGGGCTCCACCCTTGCTCACATTTCATGCCTGTATATCGGCAATAATCGTCACCACACAAACTTTAGTGGAAGCATTCCGAAAGGAAGCAATCTATCAGCACACATTTCAGTGCCTGTTATGTGCCAGGGGACACAAAAAGAAGCAAAGGCTAGTTCCTGGCTTCTTCTAATGGAGGAGACATCATACCAATATAAAGACAGGCAGACAGACAGACAGATAGATAGACAGACAGACAGATAGATAGGCAGACAGACACACAGATAGATAGATGGATAGATAGATAGGCAGGCAGACAGACAGACAGATAGACAGATAGGCAGACAGACACACACAGATAGATAGATAGATAGATAGATAGATAGATAGATAGATAGATAGACAGACAGACAGATAGGCAGACAGACAGACAGAGACAGACAGACAGACAGATAGACAGACAGATAGACAGATAGGCAGACAGACACACACATAGATAGATAGATAGATAGATAGATAGATAGATAGACACACAGACACACAGATAGACACACAGACAGATAGATGCACACATACATACATATGCACATACTTATGTACATAGGTACATACATACACACACACAAAGCAAGTTATCTACAGCATAAATTGGGAATAAGAGAGAGAAAAGATACTAGAATTAAGAGAGATTGGAAAAGGCTTTTGATAAAAGATGGAGTTTTAGTTGGGACTTAAAAGAAGCCAGCCAGGATTAAAGGATTGTGCACTCAATGCAGCCTCTGAAGTTGAGATGCAGCAAAGTCTGGATCCATTCTCTGCTACTTATGTTAATTTGGCCCTAACAATTAACACCAAGAAAACACAGATACTCCACTAGCCAGCACCACACCATTCACAAGTGGAACCATTGATTACAGTCAAAGGAGAAGTTTCGAATCGTGTAGATAAGTTCACTTCCCTTGGCAGTATACATTCCAGGAATGTATACATTGATAATGAAACTGATACACACATCGCCAGAGTTAACTCAGTGTTTCGGAGGCTCTGAAGGAAAGGGAGGGAGAGAAGACTGCCTACCAAACTGAAGGTCTACAGAGAGGTAGTGCTGATTTCATTGTATGCCTGTGAAGCTGGGACAGTCTACCAGCACCATGCCAGGAAACTCAATCTCTTCCAATTGAAATGTCTTAGAAGATTCTGAAGATCACCTGGCAGAATAAGGTACCAGATACTGACATCTTTACTCAAACTAATTCAAACTCTACCGCAGAGAGTACACTTCTGATGGGCTGGTCATATTGTTTGAATGCCAAATGTATACTTGCCTAAAAGTCTATTTTACTTTGAATGGTAGAAAATAAGGCCATGCCCATGGCAGAAAGAACTATAAACTAATTTAAGTTGTAAAATTACTTTTTTAATAATCAGTTTGTTCAAATTGTGTATTTTAAACATATTTTAAGTCCCTGAGAGAATATTTTCTTTTCTTCCTTCACTGGGTCCCTGCCAATTTTACTTCATGCTTGATCATTCCTTCCATCAGTTGGGCTGGCTCTTTCCACGACATGGTTTACTTCTGAACTGGGTCTATCAGGGCTCACAGTTACTGTACTGGTTCCTCACTGCACTTGAGTGCCACTGCTCTAGTGGTGTCTGCTTTTGCTGAAACAACCTTTGATGGATCTTCTGAATTTTAAAATGCACATAGTTGTAACTTAGCCAATTCCATTTCTGGATACTCATGTTAGTTAGATAATTTTTGTGTAAACTACAGGAATACTTCCAACCTCTCTACTGGTTTGGAGAAAAGCATAGTGCTTTTTTCTTTGGGTGTCCAGAAAAGAAAATATTTTATTCAGGATGCCTTTCATCCATTCAGCTTTTCTCTCACATTCCTAATATTCTTTTGATGTTTCCTTTTTTAAATGATGTTTAATATCATAGAATTAACCATTTAAGCACTATTTAGGAGGACTTATAGTAGTTTCATATCGCTGTACCTAAAGTCTGCAACCAAGAAGTTTGTTCAGTCACGTCCAACTCCTTGTGAACCCACTTGGTGTTTTCTTGGCAAAGATACTGGAGTGGCTCATTTTATGGTTGAGCACTGAGGCAAACAGGGTGAAGTGACATTCAAAGGGTCAGACAGCTAGTGAGTGTCTGAGACCAGATTTGAACTTGGGGAGATGTCTTCTGTTTCCAAGCCCAGTACTCTAGCCACACACCTAGTTGCCCGTGACGTCTACTTTGCTGAGTAAGCAGTGTTACTATTTTTGATTGTTTTAGTTCCTGCTATGATAACATCATACCCAAATACTACCCTGGCTACTCAGGGTCAAAAGAAGGAAATGATTTGTACAGCCCATGGTGAGAAACCCATTATAGTTCGCTGGGAGAAAGAAGACCGAATCATTAACCCCGAAATGGCCCGCTACCTTGTGTCCACAAAGGAGGTGGGAGAAGAAGTCCTTTCTACTCTGCAGGTACTGAAAACTGAAAGATATAGCATAAACTACCAATCATTACAATAAATCTTTTTTTCTTCACTACTTCTGGATGTGTATGTGGTGATATATGGAAAGTCATTTCAAAACTATTAATAAAACATTAGTTCTTTTTCTCATTATATTGAAGGATTTTAATAGCCTTCAAAATATTACTGTAATATTCAGTCAATATTAAGAAGAAGAAAATATTTTTATACATACAGTAGGATTCCCAGAGACAATAAAAGAGTAGAAAATAGGCCTTTGTCAAATTTATAATCCAAAATGAAGGCCTATGTTCCAGGTATATTTTCCCCTTTGCAATTAGATAATATGTTGATAATGTTTCAAATCTGATAAGACTTGGCATAACTATTATAAAAATGATATATAAATGTAATATAATATAAATAACACATTATTAATTATGTTATAACATAGATAATGTATTTAGAAATATAAGCCTACTTTGCTCCTTTTAAAAAATAAAACATGGTGCTAAACAAATATAATTTTTTATTAAAAGTGTACAACTTGACTCCTATCGTTGAGTTAAGAAGCAAATTTAGCACAAGCAGACAAATGTTCTTTGACACATAAAGGGAAGAAAGATCCTGCATTTGAAAATTTCATGGCAATTCATACCTTTCTAGGAACCTCTGATTAGATTTCTTTACATGCAAATCCTTACTATAATATTTCAGACCATCAAAAGATTATGTGTTTGTGTGGATAGATTTTTGTTTATGTATATTTAGGATATATATCAAATTGACTATGACATCTTATCCAATGGGTAATAACAATTTTACTGGTTTGCAGATGAATTTGATGATTTGAACATACACACAGATACATACATGTAGTTGCTCTCAGCACAAAAGGGCTAAGTTGGGAGACATTCTTTATAGCCAGTCTGCAATAGTATATTTCTCTGTTATACACTACTGAAAAAGTTGTATTTTTTTTTCTATTCCCCATATAGATTTTGCCAACTCTGAGAGAAGATTCTGGCTTCTTTTCCTGTCACGCTATCAATTCTTATGGAGAGGACCGTGGAATAATTCAACTCACTGTGCAAGGTAGGAAGGCAGTATAATGAGAAAAAAAAATTTTTTAATAAAGTATTATGAGAAAGGTTATAGTTTAAGAGAAAGTGTTCAAAGAAATCTAAAAACAAAAAAGTCATTTTCAAAATTAACAACTAGCAAGGAAGCTTTTGTAGAATGAAAAATATTGGTTAAAAAAACTAAAATGATTTCTTCTATTTTATCAGAATTAAAAATGCTTTTTTTTCAAATAGTCACATAGTATATATCACCTACCAAACCATAAATAAGAGTGGATATACGGTCAGAATTTTCACCAGATAGTGAATATCAGCTGAAATATTATTCATCTAATACCATGATACGTTGTCATAGCTTTCTAATACCGTGAAAGCTGTAAAAGTGGGACACATTTTGAGTAGAAGTCCTTCCCTCTGAAATATGATTTGAAAGAAAATATTTAAAAACTAAGTGAGTTATAACCTGCTATCAAATAATATTTTGATAATTCAATGTCAGTGCTACAAGTTTTGCAAAACATGTACATCAATTTGAAGTGAACTAAGATGGGTTTCATATGCTTTTTGTTACCCAGAACCCCCAGACCCTCCTGAAATAGAAATCAAAGATGTGAGAGCACGTACTATTACCCTGAGATGGACCATGGGATTTGATGGAAATAGCCCAATCACAGGCTATGATATAGAATGCAAAAATAAATCAGGTAAATCCTTTATTTACATAGACCATATATCATTAAAAAACACTTTTATGCATTCATATCATTTGTTCTATTTCCTCCTTGAAAACACTTTGTAACCCTTTTTATATTCTCAGCATACACAAGGTTAAACTTCAAGGGCTTTTAAAGATCCTCTCCTTCCCATTATGTATCTTTCCCTAGCATGGAATGTGTCTGTATGTCCTTTCAGTGGTTTGAGGTCTGGATTGAGGGACACTTATTTACTCAGGTTGCCCTGGTAAGCTTCCAGTATCCATTTGCTTTGGAAATGCTCCTAAGCAACATAGATCAAAGTCATATTTTCCCAAGCAGAACTTGACATTAGAACTACTGATGGTCATGCCCACTTGTTTCCTGGCAGAATTAGGCCACTTTCATTACCTTTTATCTCTTATTTCTTTTCTCTTTCTAATTTTCCCAGTGGGGTAACTTTTCTAAATAGTAACACATCAGGACAATTGAGCTTCAGATATCCCTTCTGTTTTCTCCATACTATTCATTCTTATGCAGAGAAAGAAAGGAAGGGAAGAAGGAAGGAAGGAAGGAAGGAGGGAGGGAGGGAAGGAAGGAAGGAAGGAAGGAAGGAAGGAAGGAAGGAAGGAAGGAAGGAAGGAAGGAAAAGAAAGAGACATAGCTTGCTGAGCTTCTGAAATGACTTTGCATTAACCTGCTTGATATATGCCAAGGGTCAGGCCAGTGGCACTTACCCACAGCATACAGTAAAAGTTGGCATGATTAGACTAGGTCATGTGACTATAAGCTGACAACTCATATGTAAAGCTGACCGCTATCAGGACTTCTATAGGTGTGTTTATTGGCATAAAATGGAAGACACAAGTTCTATTTCAAATTTTTTCATCTTCTGCTGTGGGGACAAAATACTCAGGCTATAACTTTCAGTTTGAAATTTTCAATAGTCTTTCAAATGGAAATGAGAGTTAGAATAGCTAACTTGATAAAATAGCCAATAGGGTAAAAGAATACCATGAAATTGGCTTCCTTGGCATTTTCTTTGACACAATGTTAATTTTGGGTTGTATTATCTTGACTTCCCAATATTTTTAATAAATGTTAAACTAAGTGTGGCTGTCATCCAAGGTTTGGATCTGGTCCTCTTCTCTTCTCTTCATTGGTGGTCGTGTGTGTGTATGTCCATATATATCCAAATACATAACTTCACATACTCTACATTACAGTCAAATTGACTCTGTATAACATTTCACCTCCACTTCCAAGCTTTTTGCACTGCCATTTCTGGCATACATTCATTCCTCAAATTTGCTTATTAAAACATTATTTCTTCAAAGAACAGCTCATGTTATTAATTCTCTCTCCCTCAAATTACTCTATGTTACTTTGTATATTCTTAGTCTTTATGTGCAGGCAAAGGGAACAATGGGTATTGGGACAGAAATGGAAAGGATTGCAAGTTATCAAGAATGAAAGTTAAGGTATTAATATTAATTAGTTAACTCCATCTTCAAGGTCTAACTCAAGGATCACCTCTTCCATGAAGCTTCCATGTTTCCTCAGCTAGGAAAAATCAATAATCATCCAAATCTCCTGGGCCAGTCTTTTCTTTGTCTCCTTCTTGATAACTTATATGATGTGTATACAGATCTTCTCCTTCCTACTCTGTTCTATACTCCTTAAACTCAGAGATTATGTAATTTTTCCTCACAGCAGATATTTAGCAATCATTTTTAATGCAAAATAAACTTTTTTAAAAAGTGGACATGGCGCATTAGTGAACAAATCTCTGCCAAGCTATAAATCAATAATAACCGTATTTGAGGTGTTGGATTGTTTCATGTATATGCTACAAGTTTTTGAAGCTAGGAATAATTCACTAATGAGAAAGTAGATATGAATAAATCAAAAACTGACAACTAAAGAGGCCTTCCTCAGCCTTTGGATGAAAAGAATGTCCTTTCAAAAAAATTTATTGGGACCACATGACCAACAAAATGTTAGGAAGGAAAGAAGAAAGGAAGGAAGCAAGGAAGGAAGGAAGGAAGGAAGGAAGGAAGGAAGGGAGGGAGGAAGGGAGGAAGGGAGGGAGGGAGGGAGGGAGGAAGGAAGGAAGAAAGAAAGGAAGGAAGGAAGAAAGGAAGGATGGAAGGAAGGAAGGAAGGAAGGAAGGAAGGAAGGAAGGAAGGATGGAAGGGAGGGAGGGAGGAAGGAAAGAAGGAAGGGAGGAAGGGAGGAAGGAAGGGAAAGGGACATAGTTTCCTGAGCATCTGAAATGACTTTGCATTAACCTGCTTGATATATGCCAAGGGTTTTTAAAGCTGTTCCAACCTGAAAACATCAAAAGAGAGAAACTATGCAGCAGCTGAAACCAAATTCTTAGTATAAGAAAGCAAAGATCCAGTACAAACTAAAACTTTATAAATTAATTCCAGATAACTTTAAAACTTGGGGTTATATTTATTGCCTCCAGGATTAGGACCCTGATTGTTTTCAGACAAAATTATAACTAAATTTTAAATTAGTAATTTTTAAAGCACACTAGTAATGTTTAGTACATTTCATGCATATTGTGCTAATATATATAGTAGTTTTCATTCCTCCACTTACCCCAAAATTTTAACTTTGCAACTTGAAAATGTAAAACAATCTGAAAATTCTGGAGAATTACAACAAACTAAAAGCTAAACTAAAAACTAAAGGAATTCAGAAATACTGCCTGTCTTCTCCCCATCTTCCTATCATTTCCTTCTTATTGAGTCACAAGAATAAACAAATAAATACACATACGTGTGTGTGTGTGTGTGTGTGTGTGTGTGTGTGTCCCTTCTTACTCAATCAGCTTCATTCTATTTCTGTGTAGGAAATGGGAAGAAAAATATTTAGTAAATTTTCCAGTGTCCAAAAACAAAGCTCTCTGGCACTGTTTCCACTCTCCATGATGACTAAGTTTGATAGAACTTTTCCCTATATCTCACTCTCAGTCTTCTCTAAAATGTCACTTCAGTAAGGTGGGCAAAGATAAGAAAAAATCAATAATAGGAAGAAAGTATCGGTTTTACTCATCTTTACAAAAGATATTAAATACCATTAAGTATTGGGACCAAGTAAAAACATTCAATTTACTTCACTTTATTAAGTACCTATCAATAAAAAAAAATGTGAGAGGAGTTCCCATGTAGTAGGTAGAGGAGTCCCCACGTAATGCATAGAGCATTAATGTCAGGAAATCTTCATTCACATTCTGCCTTAGACAATGACTGGCTATGTCAACATAAGAAAGTCACTGAGACTTCTGGTTAATGTGACCATCTGAACAGTAGGGGAGTCCCATTCTCTCCCTTACGTCCCAGAAAATATCTTAAAAGGAGCACAGGAAGAGCAGTGATAAAGGAGACAAAATAGAAAGAGGAGTAAATTCATTCATCTACTGTAGAATCACAGAAAAAAAGATGACCAGAAGACAGCAAGTAGTGGGAAAGAGGTGATCCCAGAGAAAGGAGTGAGAGCTGTGGTAAACCAATCTGGAATCTGCAGGTTCCAAACAAGTATCTTCCAGTCTGAAGATGTATCCAAGTTGTGGACTATCAGAAGAGAATCAAAAGAAAGAGCTTGCCCCAGTGGGTCACTGCCCAGCCACTCAGTGCACTGACAGTTAAAACAAGAGACAAAGTCCATTCTGCATCTGGGAACACAAAGTTCCCAGTATAAATGCCATGGAAGGATGCCCAACTTTGAAGGATGCCCAACTTTCCAGGATGCCCAAGACCAAATTGATTTTCAGTGCATGACTGAAACCTGTCAGGGCCAGAACAAGACAGTGTAAATTGTAACTGAGTACAGGATGAATGTCAATGAAGACATGCTATTGGTTAATTAACCCCAAGAAGTAAATCACCCCCCCCAAAAAAATGACTACACAACAACTTTAAGTAGATCCTTGAAAAGGGAAAATGACTTGATGAAAGAAAAAAAGCCCCAAACTGGAAAACTAGAAGAAAATATAATATATTTAATTTTTTAAAAAATCAATCTGAAAAACAGGTAAAGAAGAGATAATTTGATAACTAATGGACTTCTTGAAAACAATGACCAAATAAACCCTGGGCATCATATTTCTAGAAATCACAAAATAAAGATAACCAGATCTGTTAGGACCAGAGAGCAAAGAGAAAATAGAATTTGCTAATCACCTTCTGCAGAAAACCCAAATTAACAATACCTAAGGATGTCATAACCAAAATTAAAAGTGTTTGTGTTAAAGGAAAAAATACTTTTAAGTCCTCAGAAAAATGAGTTCAATAACAAAGGAAAGACAAGTTCACACAAATCTTGACAACAACAAATTTAAGGAAGAGAAAATATTGGAATAGAAAAAGGAAAATTTTAAAGGCTTAAAATAAAAACATAATTTAGCAAAATTGAATATACTTATAAAGGGGAAAAAAACAGATTTTTGATGGAATAGACTGTCTTTAAAAACTATTGATGAAAATACCAGGGACTGAATAGAAACTTTTTGATTTAAAAATAGAACTAAAAAAAACCTAGGAAGGTAAAAATATTTGAGCAACTAGAAACTACTAAGTTATTTTGAAGTACTTAAATTCTAATACAGAGATTGTTGTCCCTTCAGAATGTTACTGTCTTCATGAGTCTTAGAAGGAGTCATATAACCTATAACTGAATGGCATGGTTATGGTTTTGATGTGATAGTGTAATGGTTTTAAAAGATGAAAGAAAAAAAGAGGGGGGAAAGAATATGCTAGAGGGAAATGAGGAGGAAGAAAAAATTACTACTCATAATTTAGGTAGATGAGAAGAAGAGTATTACACATGCAGAAGGAGATATTGAGGAAGGTAAGTTTCTCATGAACTTTACTCTTAACTACAATGAAAAAAAAGGTTGAACACTCCCACAAGTTTGGTTTAGAAATGCACTAAACTCAGTAAAGAAACAAGGGGAAGCAGAGAATGAAGAGAAAAGGAAGACAGAATAAAAGATGAAGTAGTCAGTCACAAGGAAAACAAACATCAGCTTTGGAGGATGCATGTAAAAAAAGGTGGATTAAGAAAAGAAAGTTGAATAAGCAAAGACTGGGGTCTGGACATGATGAAGAGAAGAGAAGTGGAACAGTAGAGACAGATCATATTTTTGTAGATTGCTAGAAATGATAAGATTTGGTCTTTTTTCTCCACATTTTTGTATTACACAAAGAGAGCTGAGGGGGGGAAAGTGAATGTAAAATTACATGAAAATACACAATTAGTGATACAACTGTGAATGTGAGTTGCATAAATTAAAAAACACAAGAAGGTAACAGAATACATTAGAAAGAAGAATCAAACAATATTTTACTTAAAAGAAACATACTTGAAACAAATATTGACAAAGTATCCACAGGACTGGAGCAGAATTTGTTATGCCTCAAATGAATAACTAAAAACAGTGGGATTAACAATCATGTTCTCAGATAGGTGAACAGTAATGATCAAAGAAGTAAACATAGAAAACATATGATGCATGGAAAATATATTAAGCATGGACTTAGAGGGATAAATATATGATAAATTTTACTAATTGACAGCCTCAGTACCCCTAAGACCTAGAAAAATCTCATAAAAAATAGATAGAATATAACTTGGGGAATTACTGAATGGAAATAGGTAACAATATACATTTTTCAAAAGATATACTGAACCTTTTCAAAAACGGACAATTCACCAAGAGATAAAAAGTTCAGAAATGCAGAAAGGCTATCCTTGGGGCGGAGCCAAGATGGCGGCATAGCAGCAGCAATATATCGCAGCTCTCACATAGCCACCCCAAAATACCCATGGAATAGGACTCTGGACCAACCTAGAACTTCAAATCGCACACAAAGATACTTCCCACTAAAGTCAGCTCGGCTAGGAGGAACCATATCAGCACTGCGAACCGAAACTAGCCTGGCCTGAAGCCTCAGCTGTGCCCCGGGG
>CM053591.1:2071803-2107985 GCA_028646515.1 Pseudochirops corinnae | reverse complement strand
AAAATTTAAAAATTAAAAAAAAAAAAGAATGATTTGTTTAGATAAATTAGTGTCACTTGGGAGGGAGTGTTTTGACCAGAATTTCATACAAAATTTTTATACCAATACTCAGCAATGATATTTGTATAAATTCTTTCTTTGCTTTATTCTCTCCTGGCTTGGGATTAGAACTATATTTGCTTTATCAAAGGTATTTGGAAGTGTTTTCTTTCTCAGATTTTAGTATAATTCATCTAGCATAGGCATTATCACAAAAATACTTATTTTATTAATAGGTATTAATTTAGGTAAAATAAATCAAGCTAAAAGTTTGATAGAATTCTATAAATGTTCCTTTGTTATCATTTCCATATCTAGATTAATTATGTTTTGAGATATTGGATTATTTAATATCCCTATTTGATCTAGTAAGCCAGACATTTTGTGTAGCTTTATATAGTCCTTTATTTTGAGCTATCAATTTTGTTGTCATATAATTGTATTTAGTAAGAGCTGATCTAATTTATTTCTTCTGGGTTTGTGGTGATTTGTCCCTTATTCATTTTTTAAATTTTCTTAATTTCATTTGCCTCCCCTTTCTTTTTAATCATTATAATGGGGATCTGGTATATTCGGAGTCCCCGTTTCTGACTTGGCCCTCTACCTGGAGCACAATGGGGAGATGTTTTCCAGAAGAATGATGATCACATGTAAGGGAAATCCCTGGACATTATGTGACTATAACTGGTTTCTATTAACTGATTAGTAGCCTTTTTCATCTACTATATAGCCAGTACTCTTGGTGTCTTCAAAACGAACTGTGTTAGCTCTGGCCGTTACTTTGCCTCATCCAAATCTGAGAGTTTTCTATTGGCTGCTTCCTAGTATTTCATGAGACTATGTTGTAAGGCTAAAGGCCTCAAAGATGTCATCCCCTCTGTGGTCATCTAGCCTAAGAAATGGTTCTAACCTGGATTCTACCTCCCAGATTGCTGTGTTTCGCACTCCTCACCAGGACCAAACACTCTTCTCACTATATCTATAGCAAAAGAGAACTAATGCACTAAGGCCCATTTGTCAGTATGGCTTGAAAGGGAAAATACCTTGAGGCCTTTGACCCTATTGTATAGTCTCTCACCAAAGCCTATGAGAAGACACTGATCTCCTCTGGACTGGAATTGAGCAAAGTTGTAGCTGGAGATGACTCAGGCTTTTATGAAGTTAAAAAAAATTCCTTAAAACCACATAGTTTGCCAATTAAAATCACTTACAGAATGTCTACACAGTCTCTCTTTCCACATCTTCACAAGTTTCCCAGAAGCCATTTTTCCAAACATTCTCCATGTAAAAAAGGTTGTATTAGCAGAGCAAACTGATAGGATCTGGCTTGTGCCAAATCCCTATGTTTTCAGGTTAGATAAAGATTTGTCAGTATTGTTAATGTAACTTTGAAGAATTGATTCTTGGCTGAGAGTTTTGGTGCACTGAGACCACTTTCTCTCCCAAAATGGTGAATCTGCTAGATTTATGCACATAGTCCAAAAGGAAGTCCCAGGGAATTTCTTCTCTGATGAGACAGATGACTAGCTTTCCTTTTCTCAAACTCTTAGGTTTGGGAACTTCCCTACCCAGGATCTAAATATGATTGATTTTAATTTAGTTCACATCAAACAAAAAGTAGAATTGAGTACTCAAGGTATAATATGAATCTTGTATGAAACAACTATTACTTTTCTACACAAAAAAGAATATTATAAACAAAATAAGCCCAAAGTTGACAGTAACAAACTGTAAATAGGCTCAGTACTTCCATTTATATCTGCTATTATAATCTCAGAGACTGTAACTTTAACCTCATCACAACATAAAGCAGTTTGTGGGACTGCTCATTAGGTATTTCACATTTCTCCTCAGTTCCACAGTGTCTGAACCACTCCCAGCACATGTTTACTGGGAAAATGACCATGTTTGGGGCAATCCTCTTGAAAGTGGCTATTTTATCAAAGAGTGTTAGAGTGGTTGTTGGTCCCTCCTAACCAGACAGCCAGTCAGTGCTATCTCGATAGGACCTAAGACCTCCAAATCCCTGAGTCACAAAGTTGCCTCCGTGCTTGGAATAGTCATCTGAGGATACTCATTTACTTAAGATCAGGAAAGAAAACACAAATTACAACAGGCATTCAGATGCCCAGGGCCTAGGTTGCTTACTTGAGTCCTCTCCTCTGACTTCTATATGGATAGAGTCTTCATGATTCTAGGACAGAGAAGGACCAGCCCTTCAGCCGCTGTCCTAGAAGTCCTTGAGTTACATGATGCCATATTGAAAGCTGAAGGAAGAGAGAGCCAGCCAAAAACTTTCCTCTTAAATACTTCAATATCTGCACTCCCCCACAGAAACTGTCACAGAAAGGGTCAAGGGACCCCTTGGGGTCTGCCTCACATTGAGTTACCAAGGCCTTTCAGCCCTGAGTCACCACATAGCTGGAAGCACACAGGGAGCTTGACATCTCTGAATGATCCAGATGCTACAAGATCGTCTCTGTCTGGAGTCCTAAGAAGTTTCAAAGAACATGTTACCGGGAACAGCCCCTAAAGAGCCAGCTTTGGGTTGTAGTTATCATTCCTATAGTCTTCTTAGCATCCAATTTATCTATTTCTCTTCTAATTTTCAAGATGTCTTTTTTTGTGCTTATTTTGAGTTTGCTTATTCATTGGCTGATTTCTAAGTGCATATTCAGTCCATTAATCCTCTCTTTTTCCATTTTGTTAATGTATGTTTTAGGGATATAGTTTTCCATCTGAGGACTATTTTAGCTGCATTCAGAAATTTTGGTGTGTTCTCTTGTCATTGTCATTTTCCTTTAGAAATTATTCATTTCTATGATTTGTTCTTTTATCCACTCATTATTCATTCTCCATTTAAGTTTCTGGCTTTTGGTTGTATTTCCTGTACTTAATAATTTTTTATTATATTAAAAATGATAAGTTTTTTTGAGTATTTCTATCTCTACATTTCTTTGAAATATCTCTGTGGTCTACTTTTGTGAAGGCACCATGTGGTAAAGAGAAAAACGTAGTCATTCCATGGAAGAGACACATCATTTAGCTCTAACATTTTACTCATTTGCTATGTCCAACAGTTTGCTTATTTTATATTTTCCTCTTTTTTGTTACTTCTGTCTACCTCTGGAGGAGGAACATTAAAGTCTTCTATCATTGTTGCATTACTATGTGTCTTTCTACAATTCAGTTAATTTTTACATTAAGAACTTGCATGCTATGCAATACTCTAATGTTTCCGTTCAACATAATCCAATTGTATTGTTTATCTCTATTGATATCAATTTAAAATTTTATTTTGTTAATATGATTAAAATTCCTGCTTTTTTGGATTGACTTGATGTATAATAAATTCTGTTCCAGTCTCCTATTTTAATTATGGGTGTCTATGCTTGTTAAATGTTTCTTGTAAACAAAAGAACATGGAGTTTTGTTTTCTTATACTTTCTACCACTCTCAATATCCTGTTGGATTCTTTATCACATTTAACATTTGAGAGTTCTCTTTGTTTTCCTCATTTCTCATTTTTTTTTCCTCTTTTTCTTAGATTTTAAAAAATTCTTTCTCTTTTAAGTAAACATTTTATCCTTAAGAGTAGTTTTACTTAAACTATATTGATTCAATCCTATTCAGGTTCTATTCCCTAAACTACTTCTTCTCTGCCCCACTACCACTTCTCTCATTTGTCAAACCTTTCCTTAGTTTGAAGGTTCGACTTAAATCATTGGTTTCTTTTTCTTTATTTATTACTTATGCATACATATATAGGCATATATATGTATATGTATTTATATATGTATAAATATGTATTTATACATATATGCTAACATATATATGTGTGTTTTTCTTTCTCTTTTACCTCTTAGTTATGTGGTTAGTTCAAAATTTCTACCCCTCTTCTCCACTCTCCTTTAACTTTTTATGTTTCATAGGTCTTTGCTGCTTTTTTTTTCTTAAAAAAGTTTTTTTTTTCTTTAGTTTGTTCTTGGCATTAATTCTTTTCCACTCAATCTAACTAACATTTATTAAGGGCTTCTTCTATGCTAGGCAATGTGCTAACAAGTAGAAAAAGGGGAGAAGGTGGGGGGGGGAAGCTCAGACCATGCTCTCACAGAGTTCAATCTAATGACAGAGACAACATGCAAAAAGTATGCAAAACAAGGAGAATACAGGATAAATTGCGGAAATTGTCAGAGGGAGAGTATTAGCATCAAGGGAAGACATCTTGTAGAAGGTGGAATTAGAACTATGACTTAAAGGAAACCTAGAAGATAAAGATGAGGAGGGAGAGAATTTCTGGTATGGAGGACAAACAGTCCTCTAGATCTGTCAGTAAGCTGATGTCACTGGATCTTAGAGGATGTGGAGTGGGGTAAGATATGAAAGACTAGAAAGATAGGAAGGGGGCAGATTTATTGACTAGTGGGATGACCTGATTATAGTTGAGATTTAGAAGATCAATCTGACATCTAGGTGGAGGATAGACTGGAATAGGGAAAAAGCTAGTGCAATAATCCAGGTGAGGTAAGAAGGACTACATTAGGGTGGTGGCAGTGTGAGGAGAAAAGAGAGCATTTATGAGAAATGCTCCAAAAGTAGAATTGATAAGCCTTGACAACTGATTGGATATCAGGGATTGAAAGTGGCTGAGGAGTTGATAATAACACCTAAGTTGTAAGCCTGGGTAACTAGGAAGATGATATTGCCCTTTACAACAGTAATAGGAAAATGAGGAAGAAGAGAGAGCATGGGGGAGGGGGCGGAGATAATGAGGTAAATTTTAGACATGCTGAGGGTAAGAGGTCTATGGGAATCCAGTTCAATATACTCTGTAATCAATTAGATTTGAGACTAGAGGTCAGTCATTATAGCTAGATAAATAAATTCAAGACTCAAGATGATGATTGAATCCAGGAGACTTGATAGAATCACCAAGTAAAATAGGGTAGAAGAAGAGAAGATGGTCAAGAATAAGGATTTACATGGTAAGTGGGTATGACTTGTATGAGGATCCAGCCAAGGGGGACTAAAAAGCAGCAGTCGCACAAGTTAGAGGAGAAAGCAGTGTCATGAAAATCTAGAGATAGGAGAATGTCAAGGAGCGAAGAGTGATCTAGAGTTCCAAAAACGCAGAGAGTTCAAGAAGGATGAGGACTAAGAAAAGGCTATTATATTTGGAAATTAAAAGATCACGGGTAACCATGGAGAAAGCATTTTCAGTTGAATAATGAAGACCAAACCAGACTGTAGAGAGTAAAAACATAGTGATGGGAGAAGTAGAGACACCAATTATAGATGACCTTCTCAAGGATTTTAGTCACAGGAGGAAGAAGAGATGTTGGGTGAAACTTTAAAGTGATGAGATCAAAGGAGAATTTTTTTTTTTAAATGATGGAGATGGAGACAGAGCCAGGATGGCTGAATAAAGGCAGGGACTCACCTGAGTTCTCCACCAACCACTAGAAATACCTTTTTAATCTGTTTATATCTAAACAAATTCTTGAGCAGCAGAACCCCAAAAAAACCCAGAGTGAAACAAGTTTCTAACCCAAGATAACTTGGAAGGTCAGCAGGAAAGGTCTGCTGCAGCAGAGTGAGAGAGAGGGAATGGCCACACCAGTGCAGACTGGGCCCCAGCAAACCTGGAGCAGGCCTTGGATTGACTGCATCACTGGCAGGAGTAGCAGATTCTAGACTTATCAGCCCACAGATACCAAAGATGGTCAGCAGAAGTCAACAGGAAAGGTCTGTTGCAACTGGGCTAGAGTAGAGCACAGTCCAGTGCAGATCATGCCTGTACAGCCTCCTCCACCCCCCAACTTCCCCAGGAAACTAGAAATAGGCCTTAGTAGAGACTGAATCAGCTGCTGCTGCTGCTGCTTCCATAGCTCTCAGCCCACAGACTGTAAGGGGGTCAAACAACCGGTCAGAAAGATATTACAGAGGTCTTTTTGCTAGCTCTGAGGGATGACTCTGTTGCTTTGCCCATACTTGGATCCGGGTCACAGTCCTGGGTGGCAGTTCCAGGGCATGGAGGAGCACTAGCACAGCAGAGCTTATGGCAGCAATGGAGAGGGGAACCTCCTCACAGCTCTAGGGCAGAACACCCATGGAAGAACTAAGAATTTCCAGGTCCCTAGAAGTATCTCTGAAAACAACTGTCCAAAACTCCTCAATCTTGAGACAGTGTGCCACCTACCCTGGAAGCAGAGCCCTACTTTTTTTGCCAGGAAGGAGTTAAAGTCAACCAATAGGCTGGGAAAATGAGCAAGCAATGGGAAAAATACTCAACTATTGAAAGTTACTATGGTGACAAGGAAGATCAAAACATACACTCAGAAGAAAACAGCAAGGTATAATTCCCTACATCCAAAGCCTCCAAAAAATATCGATTGGTATCAGGCCATGGAATAGCTCAAAATGGATTTTGAAAAATCAAGTAAGAGAAGCAGAGGAAAAATTGGGAAGAGAAATGAGAGTGATACAAGAAAATCATGAAAAACAAGTCAACAGCTTAGTAAAGGAGACACAAAAAAAATACTGAGGAAAATAACACCTTAAAAAACAGACTAGCCCAAATGATAAAAAAGAGGCGCAAAAAGCCGATAAGAAGAAAAATACCTCCTCTTCCGGTTCGCCACCATGGTGCAAGATCAGGGTGAAAAGGAAAACCCCATGCAGGAACTGTGTATCCGAAAGCTCTGCCTCAACATCTGTGTTGGGGAGAGTGGAGATCGACTGACATGAGTGGCCAAAGTGTTGGAGCAGCTCACAGCCCAAACCCCAGTGTTCTCCAAAACTCACTTTACTGTCCGGTCTTTTGGAATCAGGAGAAACGAGAAGATTGCCGTTCACTGTACCATCTGTGGGGCCAAAGCTGAAGAGATTCTGGAGAAGGGGCGAAAGGTGCGAGAATATGAGTTAAGGAAAAATAACTTCTCAGACACTGGCAACTTTGGCTTCGGGATCCAAGAGCATATCGATCTGGGGATTAAATATGACCCAAGCATTCGCATCTATGACTTGGACTTCTATGTGGTGCTGGGCAGGCCTGGATTCAGCATAGCAGACAAGAAACATAGGACAGGCTGCATCGGGGCCAAGTACGGAATTGGCAAAGAGGAAGCCATGTGCTGGTTCCAGCAGAAATACGATGGCATCATCCTTCCCGGCAAATAAAGTCCTATTTTCTACTAAAAGGTCAATAAAGTGATCCCTGAAATGTAAAAAGAAGAAGAAGAAGAAGAAGAAGAAGAAGAAGAAGAAGAAGAAGAAGAAGAAGAAGAAGAAGAAAATACCTTAAAAAAGTAGAATTGTCCAAATTGATAAGAGGTCCAAAAGCTTACTTTTAAAAATAATGCCTTAAAAATTAGAATAGAGCAAAAGGAGCAAATGGATTTTATGAGAAATCAAGAAACAATAAAATGAAACCAAAATAATAAAAAAAAATAGGGGGACAAAGTAAAATATCTCATTGGAAAAACAACTGACCAGGAAAATAGATCCGGTACAGATAACTTTAAAATTATTCAATTACCTGAAAGCTATGAGCAAAAAAGAACCTAGGCATGGTCTTTCAAGAAATTAACAAGAAAAACTGCACTGATATTCAAGAACCATAGGGTGAAATAGAAATTGAAAGAATCCAATGATCACCACCTGAAGGAGATCCCAAAATGAAAACTACCAGGAATATTATAGCCAAATTCCAGAGTTCCCAGGTCAAGGAGAAAATGTTGTAAACAGCCAGAAAGAAACATTTCAAGTATCATGAAGTCACAGTCAGGATAATGTAAGATTCAGCAGTTTCTACATTCAAGGACTGAAGATCTGGAATAGGATATTCTGCAAGGCAGAGGAGCTAGGATTACAACCGAGAATTACCTACCCAGCAAAACTGAGTATAATCTTTTGGGGGAAAAATGAATATTCAATGAGATAGAGGATATTTCAAGCATTCTTGATGAAAAGACAAGAGCTGAATAGAAAATTTGACTTTCAAATACAAGACTCAAGAGAACCATAAAAAGGTGAACCGGAAAGGGAAATCATATGGGACTTAATAAGGTTAAATTGTTTGCATTCATTCCTACATGGGAAGATTATATTTGTAACTCATAAGACCTTTCTCATTATTAGGGTAGTTAGAAGGAGTATATGTAGACAGAGAGCATGGGTGTGAGTTTAATATGAAGGGATGATATGTAAAATTATAAAATTAAGGAGGGAGAAAGAAATGTACTGAGATAAAGAGAAAGGGGGAGGTAAAATACCGTAAATTATCTAATATAAAAGCAGTATGAAAAAAGCTTTTATAGTGAAGGGGAAGAGGGGGAAGTTGAGGGGAGATGAGTGAACCTTACTGTCATCAGAATTGTCTCAAAAAGGGAAAAACATACATAATCAATTAGGCATAGAAATCTATCTTACCCTACAAAAAAGTAGGAGGGCATGGGAATAAGGGAAGGTATAGGAGTGATAGAAGGGAGGACAGGGCAGGTTGTGAGGGAGGGGGTAGTCAGAAGCAAAACACTTTTGAAGAATGACAGGGTAAGAAGTGAGAGAGAATAGAATAAAGGGGGGAAGAGGAAGAAAGGAAATACAGTTAGCAATAGTAACTATGAAAAAAAATTTGGAGCAAGTTTCTCTGAAAAAAGCCTCATTTCTCAAATATATAGAGAACTGAGTCAAATTATAAAAATAAGAGACATTCCTGAATTTATATCAAAAGATACTAACAGTTTTCAGAAGAAGTAATTATAGCTATCTATAGCCATGTGGAAAAATATTCTAACTCACTATAGAATGGAGAAATGCAAATTAAAACAGTTCTGACATGCTACCTCATACCTATTAGATTGGCTAATAGGACAGAAATAGAACAAATTTTGGAGAGGATGTTGGAAAAATGAGACTTTAATGCTTTGTTGGTGGAGTTGAGAGCTGATTCAACCATTCTGTAGAGCAATTTGAAACAATGCCCAAAGGGCTATGAAACCATGCATTCTTTGACCTAGAAATATCACTACTGTCTGTATCCCAAAAGAAATAAAAAAGAAAAAGAACCTATACTTACAAAAAAAAAAAATTCATAGCAGCTCTTTTCTGTGGGTAAAGCATTAGAAGTTGATGGGAAGTCAATCAATTGAGGAATGGCTGAACAAGTTGTGGTTTGTGACTATGATAGAATACTATTGTGCTGTAAGAAATAATGAGAATGATATTTTCAGAAAAACTTGGGAAGACTTGTATGGTCTGATTCTAAGTGCAATGTACTGTGTACAAAGCAACAGCAATATTGTAAGATGATCAGCTGTGGATGACTTAGCTGCTCTCAGCAATACCACAATCTAAGACAATTCTGAAGGACTTATGATGAAAAATGCTCTCCATCCCCAGAGAAAGAATGGATGGTATCTGAATCCAGATTGAACCATGCCTTTTTTACTTTCTCTATTTTTCTTGGAGGGTTTTCCCATGTTTTCTTTCACAATATGACTATTATGGATATGTTTTGCATGATAAATAAAAAAGAAAATAATGGACACAGACATGTTTGTAGCCAGCAGAAAATCAACCAGTAGGAAGGGAGAGACTGAGTATTATGAGAAAGTGAAACTGATAGATTGGAGATCCACTAGAGAATGCCAGATGGAACTAAGATCACTTGTGCATGGAGAGGAGTTTGCAAGGAGAAAGGAGACCTCTTCATATGAGATGGGTTGAAAAGTGGTGTAAGACATTTGAGTTATATGAGATGAAGAGAAGAGGATGAGTTGGAAGTCTCAATGTATGGCCTCTATTTTTTCACAAAATATGAGGCAAGGTTCTCAACTGAGAAGAAAAATGTGAGGAAGGGAAGGCATGGAAGATTAGAAAAGAGATGCAAAGGCTTGAAAAGGTTGCTATGGTTATTGGGATAGTGAATCTATTAGAGAGGCATAAAAAGACTGACTTACTACAATGAGAGCCCAGGTGAGATCATTTGTGTTGAACCCCATCATTACGGTTTTGTGATTTTTCTCCAACAACACAAGGAATAGATTCAAAGGCAGTAGATCATGGGCATAATCCTAGGTTGAATCTTGACTGGGCAGGATTGGCAAAAGGATAAGATGGCAATGTAGTGTTGAATTGATTCACTGATGAATCAAGATGGGAAAGAAAGGAAAGTATAGCCAGTGCAAGGGAGATGGCTTGGGAAAGAACTGAACGGTGAAGGAATTGGAAATCACAGTCATTTTATCAATCAAAAAGCACTTAATAATAATAATATCAATAAGATACTTGTGTTCCCATTACTGTGTTAGGTTTTAGAACGCAAAGAAAGGCAAAAGAATCCCCTACCCTGAGGAACTTACAAACTAATGGGGATACAAAGTATAACCAAATATGGACAGACAAGTTATATACAGAATAAATAGGAAATAACCCACAGAGGGAAGGCACTAAAATTAAGATGGGTGGGGAAAGGCTTCTTGTAAAAGGTGAGGTTTGAGTGGAATTTGGAAAAGGCCAAGGAAACCATGCAGAAGAGATGAAAAAGAAGAGCATTTCAGGAATGGGCAACAGCCAGTGAAGATGCTAAGAACTAACAGATGGAGCTTCCGACACAAAGAATGGCAAGGAAGCTAATGCCACTGGATAACTGTAACACTGGGCTGTTGAACTGGAAAAATCTGCAGAAGGAGAGCTAAATTACAAATGTCTTGAATGTCATGCAGAGGATTTTATATTTAATTATGGAGGTGATAGGGAACCATTAGAGTTTATTGAAGAGGGTGGTGTCATGGTTGGAACTGTACTTTAAGAAAATGTTGCAGGCAGAATAAGGAAGTTCAGAGTTCATGAACATGGAAGTAGAACATTTGCAAGTCATCAGAAGATTAAGGATTTCACCATATCTGTATGTAGCTATGGTGAGGTGAAGATTTATATCATTAAAAAATGAGTAAATTGGAAAAACAGGAGGTTAAGATGTTTGAGAGATTTTCAATAAGTATGTTGAAATCCTCTAGTATGAGGGCAAGAGTTGAAGAGGAGAGAAAGATGGCAAACCAGCACTAGAGTCATTGAGGAAAGCAGAATATCCTGGCCAGAGGCTGGTAGATAATGGCTACCAGAACTTTGGGGTATAGTTGAGCAAACGATGGTATATCAATATAATAGTATAATACTACACCTTAAGGAATCATGAATGGTATAGAGTAAGGGAAAGCTGGGAGAATTCTATGGAGTAGCAAAATGAACAGATGCAGAATGTAGTAAACCAGTTCTGAAAAACTAGATCTATGCTCAATGCAATGACAATTTTTTTTTTATTTCAGAAGACTAATACGATCAATACAAGGACTTGTTTTCCTTGATTACTTGTTACAAGGGAAGGTTTTTAATTTGTGTCAAGTGGCAGAGTTCACAAGTTGGAGAATACATGAAAGTATCCCCAACGCCAGAAAGTAGGAAAAAAAAATTGTACGGCCATCAAGGAAAATATTTTTAAATATGCAGAAGAAAGCAGAAGGAAGTTTGTATTGGGGCACAGACAAGTAGGACAGTATGGTAATTACTATGGTAAATGTGATATATACATAGATATGTGTGTAACAGAGTCAATGAGTCACATGCTCATCTTTGTATAAGGAAACATTTACATTTATCATCTTTATCGTCATAAAAAGAAAAAAAGTTAAAGTCATCTAAACTCTCCACATCTCACTTTCCTTATGAGAAAAAAAGGGGACTAATAATACTTTCATTGCCTCCATCACAGTGTCATAAAGACAGTACTTTGCAAATGTAAAATGCTCTCTATCACATCTTTATTATTACTAGTTTCAAGGCAATGGTCTGGATCAGCAGTTCTCAACCTATGGGTCGCAACCCCTTTGGGGGTCGAACAACCCTTTCACAGGGGTCACCTAAGACCATCAGAAAACATATTTCCTATGGTCTTAAGAACCGAGACACCGCTCCTCTCTCTGTCTCCAGGTGGGTCCTCCCAAATGCCCACATACGAATATTAAAGGATCGTGGCTTTAGGAAGGTTGAGAACCCCTGGAGATGCCGGAATACAAAGACCAAAAAGAAGGCTCGTACTACCAAAGAGTTTACACAGGATTAAAGGATCTTTGCCTCCTCCCAATTGAAATATGAGCTCCTTAAGACTAGAGACTACCTCTTTGTGCTTAACACAGTGCTTGGGAAATATTAAGCACTTACTAAATGATGAATTTTGAAAGAAAGGTCAAGTTTTGTGACACTTAGGGTTAGGCTTAGAGTGAGACTATAAATTCGTAAGTAGAGTGAACTCTCCACAGGTGGGGACTTTTCCTGGTAATTACAGTTTTACATATTTCCCTGATGCAATCATTTCCCCTAGTATGTTTATATTTATTCATTTATAAATTATTTACATATGCTAATATATCCATAGTTTAGTACAATAAAGCACAAAAAAATGAAATTGGAAAAGATGAAGTAACAGTGAAAACAATTGATCCTAGAGTCACTAGGGAATCACTGCAGTTTGAGTAAGAGAATGACCTTGTCAGAAATGATCTTTAGGAAAATCACTTGGCAATTGTGTGCAGGATGAATTAGAGAGAGGAGATATTTGAGGAAGGCAAAGCAATTAGGAGGCTATCTAAACCAGGATGGTTGTTGTGTAAGTAAGTAGATACAAAAAAAAAGGGAAGGATGTGGAGGCAGAAACAAAATTTGGCAACTGATGGAGGGAATGTGAAGGAGAGTGAAAAATTGAGTATGGCACCAAGATTGTAATCCTAGAAGGAATTAAAGGTGTCTTTGACAATAATAGGGAATTTTAGAAAAAAGGTAGGGTTAGGAAGAAAGATAATGATGATGCATCATAAGTCATCCATACTTTCTTATCCCAAGCCCCTAACTCTGTCCCAAGAGAGATAAAAATGAGAAATGTATGGCTTTACTTTTGGGTCACTGCCCCAGAATGGAAAGCCTTTTCCTCTTAAGGTCTGTGTCCATGAGATTGTGGGTGTCAGGGTTTGGTTGCTTGAGGTACAGAGTGGTTTACAGACCACTGTACAATCAGTGATACTTTGCAACTGTTTTGAGGAACTGAAATCCATTTAACAAGGGTGGAGGTTTGTTAGCTTCAAGAGCAGAAAGTGGGTATGAAGTAGTGGAATATAAAAGGAGGAAGGTAGAAGGGGTTGTTTTGGAGATAAACCCCATAATGACTCTCACGGGGAAGATGGGATATGACCGGTTTTCTCACAGTCTGCTTTCATGACTGCTTATCCCTTGAAGTCAGTCCATTGGTCCTCATTTTGCATAACCTCTGACTTAAAGGTTTTATTTCTTACCCAAGGACAGATGGCCAGCATGTATCAAAGTCAGAACTTGAACACAGGTCTTCTGGCTCCAAGGTCAGCTCTCTATCCTATCTTGATTTTCCTGTGATATTTAGAATGAAATTTCATTTCCAGTGTTGATAAATGCCAGTACCTCTTAGAAGTCAATATTCCCATAAATAATTTCTTAAAAAATAGAATAAGCCTTCATTCCATTGTGAATTTTCTAGTACTTAAAGAACAGAGGCTAGATAATAATCTGTCAATGATCTTGTGAAGGAGATTGCTATACAGAACGAGAGTCTGCATTGGATGACTTCTAAAAGCCTTTCCAAACTAAAGGGTTCGTGATTCTAGCTTGCTAAACCTGGGGAACCAAAAACCAAAACATAATTTAATAGCAACATTTTTAAAAAAATAATTGTGAACTTTTAATCTTCAACACAAGCAAACATTTAAAATATATAAAGAACAGGAAAGAAAAGAAAATATAGTATAAGCATAATCAACTGTGAACTTCTGTCAAATGTTACACACACACACATACACACATATACACATACACACACATACACACACATACACACATATACATACACACATACACACACATACACACATACACACATATACACACATACACACACATACATACACATACACACACATACACACACAGATACACACACATATACACACACACAGATGCACACACATATACACACATACACACACATACACACATATACACACATACACACACACATACATACACACACACACAGAACCCATGTTTAGCAATGTAATAACCAAGTAATAATTATGTCTTCTCCACTTCGGTATTTTATTTTTTAAAGACAGTGCATTTATTTTTTAAAACAAAAAGTGTCCATCAGCATTTGTTTTTAAAAAACAGGAAAGTGATTGGCACAGAGGATATTTCTTGATTGTGAGCAGACCTATGAGTTCATCAATAAAGGCAGCTCCCAATATAGTTGAGCACTTTCTTTTCAATATTTAGTTTTAGAGTTGCCAAAGGGCATTTTCCCCCCAGAAAGAGCCTACAGTCTAATTTTTGTTCAGTTATGTTTGACTCTTCATGACCTCATAGACCACATAGCACACCAGTACTGTCCAGGGGGTTTTCTTTCTAAAGATACTCAAGTGGTATGCTATTTCCTTCTCCAGTGGACTAAGGCAAACAGAGGTTAAGTGATTTGCCCAAGGTCACACAGTCTCTATGTAGGAGAAATTAAACTTGAAATCAGGTCTTACTGACTCAGAGACCAGTGGGCTATCAATTATATTATACTACCTTTGTTTTAATGAGACCAAAATCTCAATTTTTAAATAGTCTCCTTCCTTCAAATTTTTCCCTTCTCTCATTCATCCTTCACAGAGCAACCAGATTAACTTTACTAGTACACAAGCATAGCCTCCATAGCTCAAAAGCCATAATTGGCTCCCAATGATCGCTAGGATGTGAACTTTTTAGCATGTCATTGAAGAATCCCCATTTTCTATATCTAATTTGTCTCCCCAACTTCGTGTCATGGTCCTCTCTTCTCATTCACTCCACTCTCCTGTAAAATCAGTTTATTTATTGGTATCCAAGAACATCCTATCCTTCACTAGCCCCATATTATTGCCCAAACTGCTACCTTTGCTTGGAATACCCTTTACTGATTTTAAAATCCTCCCCACCAATTAAGGCTGAGGTTGGTGCCATTTTTTCTTTTTTAAACAAATTTAGTTATTTATTTTTAGTTTTCAACATTCACTTCCAAAAGATTTTGAGTTCTAAATTTTCTTCCTCTCTCCCCTCACCTTTCCCCAAGACAGTATGTAATGTGATATAGGCTCTACATATAGTCTCATATTAAACATATTTTCACATTAGTTATGTTGTAAAGAAGGATTAGAACCAATGAAAAAGAAGAAACAACAAAAAGTAGTATGCTTTGATTAAGACTCCCTAGTTCTTTCTTTGGATGTAGACAGCATTTTCAATCATGAATCTTTTGGAGTTATCTTAGATTCTTGCATTGTTGAGAAGAGCTAAGTCTATCAAAATTAATCATTGCACTTCTTGTTACTGTGTATGATGTTCTCCTGGTTCTGCTCACTTCACTCAGTATCAGTTCATGTAAGTCTTTCCAGGTTTTTCTGAAGTGTGCCAGTTCATCATTTTTATAGAACAATAGTATTCCATTACATTCATAGATCCCAATTTATTCAGTCATTCCCCAAATGATGGGTATCCCCTCAATTTCCAATTCTTGGCCACCACAAAAAGAACTACTATAAATATTTTTGTACATGTGGGTCCTTTTCCCATTTTTATGATCACTTTGTGATAATGACCTAAAGGTGGTATTACTAGATCAAAGGGTATGCACAGTTTTATAGCCTTTTGGGCATAGTTCCAAATTACACTCCATGATAGCCGGATCAGTTCACAACTCCACCAATAATGCATTAGTGTTCCAATTTTCCCATATATTCTCCAACATATGTAATTTTCCTGCTTTGTCATATTAGCCAATCTCATAGGTGTGAAGTGGTGCCTCAGAGTTGTTTAGATTTGCATTTCTCTCATCAATAGTGATTTAGAGCATTTTTTGATATCACTATAGATAGCTTTAGTTTTTCATCTAAAAACTGCCTGTTCATATCCTTTGTCCATTTATCAATTAGAAAATGACTTGTATTCTTATAAATTTGACTCAATTCTCTATATGTTTTTTTTTTTAATAAATGAGGCCTTTATCAGAGACACTAGTTGTAAAAATGGTTTCCCAACTTTCTGCTTCCCTTCTAATCTTGGTTGCATTGACTTTGTTTGTGCAAAAAACTTTTCAATGTAATGTAATCAGAATTATCCATTTTGTATTTCATAATGTTCTCTATCTCTTGTTTGGTCATAAATTCTTACCTTCTCCATAATTATGACAGGTAAACTATTCCTTGCTCTGCTAGTTTGCTTATAATATCAGCCTTTATATCTAAATTGTGTACCCATTTTGACTTTATCTTGGTATACAATGTAAGATGTTGGTCTATGCCTAGTTTCTGCCATAGTATTTTCCAGTTTTCCCAGCAGTTTTTGTTAGTTAGTTCTTATCCCAGAAGCTGGAGTCTTTGGGTTTATCACACAGTAGATTACTATAATCATTGACTACTGTGTCTTGTATACCTAATCTATTTCACTGATCCACCACTCTATTTCTTAGCCAGTATCAAGTAGTTTTGAAGGTTACTGCTTTATAATACAATTTAAGATCTGGTATGACTAGGTAACTTTACCTTGCATTTCTTTTCATTAATTATCTTGATATTCTGGATCCTTTGTTCTTCCAGATGAACTTTGTTATTTTTTTCTAGCTCTATAAAATAATTTTTTTGGTAGTTTGATTGGTATGCACTGAGTCATTTTCATTATATTACCTCAGTCTACCTATGAGCAACTGATATTTTTCAAATTATTTAGTTCTAATTTTGTGTGAAAAGTGTTTTGTAATTGTATTCATATAGTTCCTGGATTTGTCTTGGCAAGTAGGCTCCCAAATATTTTATAATGTCTACAGTAATGTTAAATGGAATTGCTCTTTCTATCTCTTCCTGTTGGGCCTTGTTAGTATTATATAGAATTCCACTTATTTATGTGGGGTTTTTTCATATGCTGCAACTTTGTTAAAGTTGTTCATTATTTCAAGTAGTTTTTTTCTTGATTCTCTAGGATTCTCTAAATATTCCATCATGTTATCTTCCAAGAGTGATAGGTTTGTTTCTTCTTGGCCAAATGCTAAATAAAACATTTTTAAAATGTAGGAAAAACTAGGTGGCACAATGAATAGAGCACTAGGCCTGAAGTCAGGAAGATCTGACTTCAGATCTGACCTTAGACACTTACTAGCTATGTATCACTTAACCGTGCTTGCCTCAGTTTCCTCATCTGTAAAATGAGCTGGAGATGGAAATGGTAAACCACTCCAGTATCTTTGCCAAGAAAACCCCAACGGGGTCATGAAGAGTCATGCATCATCAAAACAATTGAACAACAACATTTTTAAAATGGTTTCCTGAAGCACTTTTTTTGCATATCTACCCACACCACCCACTTGGTTCTCCTTCAAGTATAAGCCTTCCCTTGTAACAAATTCTGTCTGTGTAGTCAAGCAGAGCAAAGCAGCATGTACCACCATAATTTAAGTTGGCATTAATTGTGACTATCATTTCTCCAATTCTACCCTCTCTCACATTCTTCTCTTATCTCTCCACCTCACTTATTTTCCTGTTGGTGATGCTGTATTTCTACAGTCAGTTCTTTGTGTGCATGTACACACACAGATGTGTGTTCCATCTTCTTTCTAACAGATCAGATAAAAGTAAGGTTCACTTGGAGGTATGCCAGTAAATATTTAACAGCTGATTCTCGAGATAAAATGTGCACATATACACTTCTAAATTCAATCTTCATTATTAACATTTTTCTCATAATTTTCTTCAGTCTATGCAATCAACAAAATAATAAATCTGGCCCTGATTTGTTGCATTTGTTGATTTCTGATATGTAAATGTTCACACTGAAAATTAAAAGTTTGTTCTTTCTAATGGGTTTGAATTGACTCTAATTAACTTTCACGGATTTTTTTATATATCCACTCTCACAACAGCACTACATTTGTGTATTGTTCTGATGCTCTCCAGTTATGACAAATGAGAAATTTGTTACCCTTTTCCCTCATTTCTTCATTAATGTATTCTATTTCCCTCCCTTTTCTTAACTAATTTAAATTTTAAAAAAAGCACAAAATCTTGTATGGGCCCTAGATCTTTTTTTCTTCCCTCTAATGCTTGAAGACAGGGGACAAGGAGCTTATCTCTCACTATTTCTATATAAACAATCAATTATCACCTAATCCCTTCAAATGGTTCAAACACAGTTAGCTTTGTAGGTTTTTGTCTCTCTGTTTCAAAGAGTCTCTTCAGCCCTGTCTTTCACTTAAACCCTGTAGACTTACATTCACTTTTGCTGGATTTTAGTCTTGTTTGTAAGGCTTCTTATTTTTTCTTGTGTTATATTGTATTTCAAGTTGTTGGTATGAAGTCTTTTGTGATCGTGATTATAATTCCTTAGGGCTCAATCTCATTTTTCCTACCTGTTAGCAGTGGTTGTTGTTGTTGTCATCATCCTGAAAAGTCTGGATTTTGACTATGCCCTCTCTGGAAATACTCAATTTAAGGGGTGTGTATGTGTGTGTGTGTGTGTGTGTGTGTGTGTGTGTGTGTTTTGGGAGGTGAACAGTATATTATATTTCTACTTTTCCTGTGGCTTTATTCATTTTGGACAATTTTCTTTTACAATTTCTTGAAATATGTTATTCAGGTTTTAAAGAAAAATTATTTAGTCAAGATTTTCAGAGTTTTTGTAATTCTTTTTTACTTAACTCTTTTAATCTATATTCTTTTCCTCCCCAAACCTCATTTACAAATATGTATAGTTAAGCAAACAAATCCTCCTATTGGTTACAGCCAACACATACACACACACATAAAATAAATACATATATGTGAATGTGTATCTCACTCTGCACTGAGTCCATTAAATTTCTTTCAAGAGGTAGGTAGCATGTTTCCTCATGTATCCTCTCAATCTTGAGTTTAATGATTCTTGTGTCATCTTTACTCTTTATATACTCTTTATATACCAGGCCAGTTCTCTTATATATGGTAGATATCTAAAATATCATTTAAATTTTTCAGGCATTTAACTGTGTTCCAATGCTTCTTGTTGCCTTATTAGAATCACTGACTTCTACTTGTCCTATTTCATTTTTCAAGGTTTCAAATACTTGGCTAAGGCTGACTTTCTTTTGCTCTAAGATTTTTATTTTTTTTCCAACTGCTCAAATTTGATTTTATAATCTCTTATCTGGGCTCTTCATTTCTTCTATCCACTCTAAGATTTTGTGAGTGATTCCTTCTTTTTCTTTCTGAAGTTCTACTTGCAATTGTTTTGGAATTATTTCCTTTCTTTAAGAATTTATTTTTTAATTATTTTAACTACTAGTGTTTATTATAGTAGGAATCTTTTCCCCATTTTATTGATGTCTGTAGTTTCATTACTTAGATTATGGCTTTGTGCCAGGACCAGGATCTACTCTCCCATTCAATTTCGAATGAGGTTGCTATGTCCAGGTCCTCTTTTTCCACTGTAATTTGAAAGTGGCTTCCCTGGAGCCCCTAAATGGCAGGCTGTCTGAGGCCCAGGTCATTTTCTTCAAAGCCCTAGACTGGGATTACAATATTGTCCTGGGACAGGGAATTAGTGTCAGTCTCTGTCCACCGATACACTTTGCAACATCCATCCTGGGGCATCTCCTGATTCAGGTCAGATTTGACATTCACCATTTTCTTGTGCTGTGCCTTGAGGTCAACAACGTTAGACTTTAATTCTAGAATGACTCAACTTCAGACTGTGCTATCTTTTGGCTAATCTCCTAGGGCATTCCTAGATTCCTGATTGCACTGGCTCCAATCAAAAAGTCCTTAATCCCTGGAGTTTCTTCTTGTCATCATCCCTTTTAGGATGGAGGAGTTTAGTGATTTTATTTTTGTTTCTCTAAGTGTTTCTTTTCTTCCATTCTCAGTAGGTATTACTGAGGAAATACTGGTTTAGTGAGAACCTCCAACATTACTGTCTTCACAGGAAGCTTGCTTAACAATAATCTTCAGGCTATTGCGGAATATTCTACTATTGGTCGTCAGCAACTGTGTTTGATCATAGGGAAGAGGAAAGAGGTCATTGTTTTGCTGTTAATAACACTGGCAATTTCTCAAAGCATTTTCAAGCTTTTCATATTTAGTTTAATCCTAAATGTATCACTGTGAGGTATTATTCTCATCTTTATTGACAGAGAAACTGAGTCATATTTAGGTATGTTTCTTGTTCCTAGATCACCGCCAAGTTAAACATGGATGTCGGGGTAGATCCTGATCCAGTTGTATTTTGATAGAACTGATCTCATGCATAGGCAGAGGGGGGCAATTACCTGCAGTCCAGATGCGTCAGATTACATGCCTACATCCTGCAGTGGCCAAGCAAATCACTGAAGGCAACTCAAACCACATTAAAATGTAATTGGGAAATGTACTATAACGTAGATAATTGAAATTGGTGGTTTTCTAAGCAAGCCCTGCAAGCAGCTAGGTGGGGCAGTGGATAGAATGGCAGACCTGGAGTCAGGAAAACTCATCTGCCTGAGTTCATACCTGGTCCCAGACAATTACCAAGTCACTTAACCCTGTCTTGCTTCAGTTTCCTCATCTGTAAAATAATATGGAGAAGGAAATGGCAGACCACTCCAGTATCTTTGCCAAGAAAATCTCGAAAAATCAGACACAGCTGAAAAGTGACTGAATAACAAAAACAACAAATATGTGACTGCAGAGATCAGTTTCCATTTGAGCTGGAGAGTATTGCCATAATATGTCTGATCAGGGTTATAGAAAGAGATTTCACCTCAAATATCTGCCCATTTGCCTGCTAAAGTACCTGAAAATCCGTTATGAGATGGTCATTCCTTTGGTGAAGCATTGAATTAAAAATAAATAATATTTGATTTATATGTTTGTGTTGCTTAGTATCAGACTACCTTCTATCCTGATAACCAACTGAGACCCTGGCCCTGAATGAAAAGTTTTGATGGGGAAGGGGAAAAGGACAAATTTTGAAGCATAGGGAATTGTTTAAGGAGAAGGGGACTAGGTAAGATACTATAATGAACAGCTGATGGAAACTCCTTTAGTGATTACAAAGAAAGTAGAAATCTAGTGTTCAAAGACAATTTCAGAATAAACAGATTTACAAGAGTGAGGTGGATTAAATAATATTCTAGTCATAAATCTGATCATCCACCTGTGAGTATGCTAGTGAGAAATTTATTAATTCTTAAATATCTGAAACCAAGTTTCTCAGCTTTCCTATTATGATTAGATCTTTCTTAGATTCATTCACATGTTTTGAGAATAATACCTGATAGATTCTTGGTCTAGAAGAAAAAGATCAAAAACTACCACTGTTATTCTAAAATTGTCTGATTAGACTACAGTGTGCTTAAAAGGAAGACAATAGTAATGATTCTGCAAAAATTCAGAGACTTTTCACAGTCTAAGATACATAAGTAATGATCAGAAGTTGGGAGTGTTTGAATGTGACATCATTAAAGTAAACCATTTATATAACCAAAGTAATTAATATTGATATGTCCAATATATAATTGACAGGCAGAAATTAGAATTGCCCAGTTAGCCTAGAAGTAGGAACATTGTCCGATCTTCCAGAAAATTGTCCTTCTGGGAGGACAAGACAAGGTTAAGGTCAGCATTTCCAATGTGACTGTGAGTGTCAGCTTCCTATTATTCCTATGCCTGCTGATTCCAGTGGGGTGGGAGTAGAGGAGAAATAGTAAAGCTTGTGAGTCACTTTAACCATGGATTTCAGGAAAAACTGGGCAGTCATCTGGAACTTAGACACTTTGAGATACCAAGAGAGTCAGATACTGATTTTGTGACCAAGCAAACTCACATAACCTCTCAGGACCTCAGGCAACTTGGAGACTATAAATTACAGAGAAGCTCCACAAAGATTTCATCTTAATTTCACTACCCTATTCCCCCCAAAATATATCTCTTCTTACCTTTAATTACTCAAGGATTAAAGATCAAGGAAGCTATTAAGTAAACTTAAATCTGAGAACCAGGACTCCATAGTGAGATGTGGTAAAAATGATCTATTATCCTGTAGCTATTGCTCCTTTGAGTGTGTTGAGGGTTTTCTCTAATAATTCTAGGCAACCCCCTGAAGATAATCCCATTTACAGCAATAAATATATTGTGAGGACTCTATAAGTAGCATCATAGGATTATAGAGTATTTGATGTGAGAGTGACCTTGGAGATTATCTCTGCTATGGTGGACTGCCTGCTGAGCCTAGTCTTTATGAGAATGTGCAGAGTGCCTCTGATGCAATTCCTCAAGTGAAAGAGTCTGGGGAGTCTGCTTCTGGAAGAGTTCTGTTGACACATAGTGGAAGTGCCTTGTAGAGACTTTGGAGCATGCACAGACATTCTGTAACTGGTTCCAGTCCATTTGTCATGTGATGAAGAGGAGCATCTTTGATTCACTAAGACTGCAGAACCAGAACTGGGTGTGGGGGAGTGAGGAGAGGAAGATGGAAGGTGGTATGGACCTTCAAAATGCACTAATCGCCCTTGTCCCTTATTTTTAGTTGATTTCCTTATACTTTGACTTCTCCCGGTTTGCCTGTGTTCTGGTAAGAGAAGAGAGATAATGCTATAAGGCTACCTGTAGACCTCAGTTCTTTCCCTTGGTATTGTTCTTTCATGTTAGGTGAAGGAGATTAATCTGGAAGCTAAGACCTTGTGAGCTTTGAAAAGTAAGGAAAACAAATCAGCAGAGGTCCAGGAGTCTGAGGGTCAAGTCCATGCCGAATTTTGTTAGCCATCCCTGCATCAGTGTGCTGAGGAGTGAGAATTGACCTTCAGGATAGTAGATGAGATGAGGATTCTTCTAGCAATGGTGCTAATGCTGCATTTGGATGTGAACTTGATGGGCCCAAACTGAGTGAAATCCAAGCCCATTCATCCTTAACCCAATTCCTGTATGCAATGAGTCCCACAAAAGTCACCTCCAAATGCAGCATTATAATTACTATCCGATGAGTCCTTATCTCATCTACCATCCTGAAAGTCATTCCTCACTTCTTAAGGCATTGATGCTAGACTGGCTGCAAAACCCAGAATACACTTGACTCCTTGGCTTTTGGACCTCAGGTAGCTCCCTCTGCTAACTTTTCAAAACTCTAAAAGTCATAGCTTCCAGATTAATCTACTTCATTTTAAATGTCAAAGCAAAGACTGAGGAAAAGAACTGAGACCCATATTCACAGGCCACATGTCAACCTCAGATAGGGAGAAACTGCTCCCCATCCAAGGCCAACATCTGGCATTACAGCATTGTCTCTCCTCTCTTACCAGAATGCAGACTGGAAGATGTCAACTGAAGAGAAAGGGACAAGGACAACTAGTGCCTTTTGATTGCCCCCCTCCCCCAGTTCTGACTATATAACTGCAGCCAAAGAGGCTCCTCTTCATCATGTGGTAAGTGGACTTAAACCAGTTACAGAATGTAGACAAACACTCCCAAATCTCCTCAAGGCACTTCCACTATGTGTAATCATGGCTCTCCTAGAAGCAAGCTCCCTAGCCTCTTCCACATGGTGAATTGCATCAGTGACACTCTGTGTTTGTTCATAAACACCGGACTCAGTGGACAGTTCTCTGCAATATCAAGTTAAGCCTCCTCAGGTTATCAAGGAGTAAAGAGGCTCAGATAAATCATGAGATGTTTCCAAGGTCTCACGGGATAGTTACTGTCAATTCAGTTAAGTGGCTAAGTAGATGAGATAGAAAATGGAGATATGATCCAGTCCCCATCCCCAGTCCTCATTCTAGGAAAAGAATGTAGCTAATACATGTCTATCAAAGAAGTGCAAGCAAAGCACTATTTGGGGTCAAAGAGGGAGGGCACATTACTAAGTGGAGACCCCAGTGAAGATTTTCTGGAAGAGCTGGCATCTGATTTGGCCTTTAAAGGATTGATAGGAATTCAACCATTTGAATGTGTTGAAATGGACAGACATTCCTAATGGTCTTTCCATTGCATCATCCTACAATGTCGCCATAGGGGGTTGAGAAAGGAGTGCGGGTGGTTTAACTATCTCCAGGACCCACATGTGAGAATACACTTTACTGATCCCTTATTGGGTGAAAATAAGGAACAAAAGAGAAAGGGAAGCAGAGAGAACAATGGGAGGAAGGCATTTGTATTAACTCAGAGGGAGTGGGAAATAATACAGAAAACTTAAAATACTCCCACTTCCTCACCAGAGCAACTTCAAATCCTGGGTGTCGTGATAAACTGTACTAGCACCGGATATTTACTGTGTGAACAGTAAGCAAAATGTGATTGAAAATGTCCACTCCATCCAGAATTCCATTCTGAGGACCGGCGATCTGTGTCTTCTCTAGCATTAAGCATAGCAAACCATCTGAGGGCAGAGGCTGTTCATGTTTGTCTTGGCATCTCCAGTAGGAAAATGCCCTGACCGCAGTAGGCAGTTCATTTTAAAGCTAACTAATAGATTCGTTAGACTCAATGAAATGATACGTAAATGGGATAATGAAAAGAGCCATCATTTATGTCACGATTTATATAACTATTTAAGGTTTGCAGAGCACTTTACAAACACCATCTAATTTTATCCCCACAGCAATCCTAGTCAGAAGGTGCTATCATTTCCCTTAACTGCAGATGAAAATACTGAGGCAAAGAGAGTGTGTGTGACTTGGCCAGGATCACACAACTAGGCAACTGTCTGAGGCAAAATATAAACTCAGATCTTCCTGACTCGAAGTCAATGCTCTATTTACTTCCCCCACTGTGTGCCTGAGAACTGGAAATTCCTTGGACAGTGATGTCTAGTTTTCCTCTTAGTAGATACGCCATTTGGTTCTTCAATTAGGAAAGAAGGTTGCGGTATGCAAAGACACAGCCAGCACAGGATTTTTTCTGTTTTTGCACTCTAATTCCTTTTAACGTTCTGGTCAATCCTTAAGTGCTTGTTTGGGACTTTTGAAATGTATTTGTTTGTTTGCCCATTTATTTTTCTATTTGTTTGTTTTACTCTCCTTGCTTCAGTTTCCCTGACTTCTACTTCTTCACCATTATTACTAAAGTTCATCATGTACTGTGTTCCCTCAAACATTCCTCCCTGAATACAGTTAAGTTAGAAGCCCTTCATTTAAAGCATGATCCATAGGTATGGTGTTGTTTCTCTTCTGACGTCCAACTTTGCCTAATAACTTAAAATATTTTGCATTTGAGAATTCACTTTGATATGTAATAAAAATCATTTATGAATATTTTAAAGGCAGGGGAAAAACTCAAGTCTCTATCTCTTCTTTTTTGAAAAAATAAAAACCCAAACCTAAAAGACTCCTGGGATTCTGCTCAGAGAACCAAAGATGTTTCCCCTCAGCTGAACTCGGCCACCATCATTGATATCCATCCTTCCTCCACCTACAGCATCCGCATGTATGCCAAAAACCGAATTGGCAAGAGTGAAGCCAGCAATGAGCTCACCATTACAGCTGATGAAGCAGGTACAGTCTGGCTTTTTTTCTCGTTTAAAATCAGAACAACATTCCAGGTACTTCCATGGACTTGAAAATTCCATTTACCCACTATCTGTTTCTTTTAATATAGCTAACTTTTTTGGGAAATAAGTTTTCAGATCATAGCTATATTTTTACAAGTGTACTTTTTGGTGCCTTTGATGAGTGCATATTTCCATCTCTACAGAATATAGACAATATTCCTATTCTTTTGACAGATTAGCTGTATCCATATATTTTGGGTACTAATTTCAAATTGGAGATTAATTTTTTTTCAAATTCTTATAATGTTGTTGTTTTTTAGTTGTTTTCAGTCATGTCTGACTCTTTGTGACCCCATTTTGGGTTTTCTTGGCAAAGATACTGGAGTGATTTTCCACTTCCCTCTCCAGCTCATTTTACAGATGAAGAAACTGAGGAAAATAGGGTTCAGTGACTTGCCTAGGCTCACACATCTAGTAAGTATCTGAAGTCAGATTTGAATTCATCTTCCTGAATGTAGGCCTGAGACTCTATCCACTGTACCACCTAGCTTCCCAGGTCATTTATTCTTAACCAATAAAAGGTTCTCTTTTATTTATACAAGGATTTCTCTCTTTCCCATTGTTCCCTTAATAGAAAAAGAATAAAATTTTAAATAACAATTTAACAAAATAAATTCTCATAATTTCCAAAAATATGTCTCATTCTACATTTTTAAGTCTATCACTTCTCTGTCAGGAAGTGAGTGGTATATTTTATTTTCATTCCTCTGGATTTATGGTTTATCATTTTATTTGTCAGAGTTCTAAAGTTATTCAAAGCTATTTTTCTCGGTGATGTTGGTGGCATTGTATAAATTGTTTTATTACTTCTGTTCACTCTATCAGAGTGATAGAAACGGGTCTTCTTGGTTTCTCCTGAAACTATATATTTCATACTATTTAATGGCACAATAATATCCATTAAATTCATATAGCACAATTTGTTTAACACTAAGAACTTCTATAAATACTTTTGTACATATAGATCTTTCCTTCTTTCTTTGATCACTTTGATACCCCAAAGTCGTGGTAACACTGGGTCAAAAAGAATAGAATTTGGTAACTGGGGCCATAGTTCCATGTTGTTTTCCGGAATGTATGGACTAATTCTTAGTTATACCTGCAGTAGTACCCATGTTTCCACAGTTCCTCCAACATTTCTCTTTTACCTGTTTTGTCCTGTTTGCCAACCTAAGGAGTCCGAGATGGAATCTCACAGTTGTTTTGAGTTGTGTTTCTCTAATTATTAGTCATTTTGGACCACTTTTCACATGTAGTTGATAGCTTAGATTTCTTTCTTTGAAAACCACCTGTTAGCTAGACATGATGGTGTATACCTATGGATCATGCTACTAAGGGAGGTGGAGGTTAGAACTTGAGGTTAGGAAAGTGCTGCAGTATGCTAAGCTGATTCATTATGCACGCTAACAAATATGATGAGCCCCTGAGAGCAGGGAGCTGCAAGGTTACCTAAGGAGAGTCAGTGCTCCCCTGCTGATAAACAGTGGGATTGGGTCCAATGCATGAATGGCCACTAGTTGGCCACTATACTTCTAGTCTGGATAAGATAAGGAGACTCAAGAGAGACAAAGAGACAGAGATAGAGGCAGAGAGTGACAAAGAAAGAGAGATAGGGAGAAGGAGAGGAAGGAAGAAGGGAGGTAGGGATGGAGGAAGGAAGGAAAGAAGTTTATAAAGTTGTTAAGTAGTGGTACCAGCACCAAAAACTACATCTCCTGAATTCCTGTTAATTGCTTCATTAATTACAGAAGACTGTCTCCCATTTAGCTCACATAGCCAGGACCAGACCTAATTTGGTTTTCAGGACTAACAGATGAAATGAAAGACTAAAAGAAAATTTATTTTTCTATTTATTTTATTTTTCTATTGTTTAATTTATGGGGTCTCAATCAGAGAACTCTCTGTGCTTTTCTTTTTAAACAAGTGATAAGTAGAGTAACAGAAGAGTTGTGGTTGGTTAGAAGTAGGAAAGGGCAGGTTGGATAATTGTGAGTGGGACATAGTTGTCATGGTCTTTATAGAATCCATGAAACCATGAAAACTAGGTTAAAGGAGAGAATGTAAAAACAAAAATAGTACATATGTAATAGTACATATATTTAAATACTTGATTACAAAAAAGTCTAGGTTCAGAGCCTCTATTCAGTTTCTTTCCCCTACAATATATGATCTTGACTTTTTAATGGGGATACCCATTCTCCTTCTGCCCAGACTGCAGGATGATCATTCCAACGCTTTGTTTTGTTTTGTTTTGCCCTTTCTTATGTCCAAGTTATCTGTGAAGATGAACAAGCTGTAAATTTGAAGGTTCTCTGAATTCCTTGGCGGTGCTTTGATAGTGTGGACAGCACTGAAAGCTGAGTTGGAAGACTTTTGTTTATATTCCAGCAATGACGCCTCCCAGCTTAATGCCTATGAGCTAAGCACTTAATTTCTCTGCCCCACAATATCCTCATCTACAAACCAGGGGTATTGATACCAGTAGTACCTAACCTCAGAATTGTTGGGAGGCTCAAATGAGATCATTTCTATGATATGTTTTGTGAACTTTAAAGCAGTTGTTAAAAGTGCCTGATAAATAAATGTCCACATGTCACATGTACTTGATAATTTTGAACCTGATTATTGATCTTGAACAAAGTCCCCAGTCCTTCAGTATATTGAATATTTTAAAATAATAAGTTTTCTGGGGATATTATCCATTAACAATGGAAGACTTTGCACTTGCAGTTTTTAAAAATCATAACTTGTGCCACCTTCCCACCAACTGCAGACTTTTTCTGTACGGTGACTGAATTTATGCTGCCTTTTTCTATGGCCCTGCTGGAATTAGTTGTTATTTAATGCTGTTAATGCTTTAATTTCCCTTTCTATTTGGCCTCAGCTTCAGGTGGCAGTTGCCATGGCAGTATCTCTTATTGCAGGCACAGGGGCAGGTGAACAACCTTTCTGTTTTGTGTCTGATCATTTATACACCACTGTCATTCTTACACTATTGCCAGACCGCTGATTCACATTCATTAGCTCTACCTGAGAGTGCATTTTGATTTGGAGATCAATACTTACTGGCCTCAGTGTTATACCATCTATCTTTTGCCATTCAACTTACTCTCATTTAACTTATAAATTTGTAAGCATAAGTAAAACTGTTTTAAAAACAAACACACACATACACAATCTTGCTTTTGCTTTGGTAGATGGATTCTCTCAAATGAAATTAAATGTCAGTCAATTAGTGTTTATTAAGCACTGTACTTAGTGCCAAGGATTTGAAGAAAGACCAAAAGAAATACTCTCTGCCCTCAAGAAAGTCATATTCTAATTGTGAGACCACATGTAAATAATAATGTTTAAGCAAAATATTTAGAGTGTAAATTGAAGGTGAGCAATCTCAGAGAGATGGTACTAACAATAGAGTGGACCAGGAGATGCCTCCTGCCGAAGGTGAAATTTGAACTAAGACTTGGAGAAAGCCAGAGAACCAGGAAGAAGAGGAAAGAAAGGGAAGAATTTCAGGTCTGGCAAACAAACAATGAAAAGGTTGGGAATGGAGATAGAATGCCTTTTTCAAATCACAGAGTATGTGAAGGAGAATAAAGTATAAGACTAGAAAGGTAGAAATTGATGAACTTACAAAGGGCTTTAATTCTCAATGGAACATCTTATATTTCATCCTGGGGATAATAGGGAGCCACTGAAGTTTATTGAATTAGTAATGTATGCACATGGTGGATATATAAGTACATATATGGGAGATATTGTAAAGCTAGAAATGACAAGACTTGACAACAGATTGAATATAAGAGGTAAGAGTAGGTCAGTTTCATGATGATACTGAGATTGAAAGCCTTGGTGACTAGAAAGATAGTGGTATCTTTTACAGTAATAAGAAAGTTTGGAAAAAGGGAAGGTTTTGGGGGAAAGATAATGACTTCTGATTTGGACATAATGAGGTTGAACTGTCTAGAATACATCAAATTTAATATTGTTTCCAAAAGGCCTCTTGGCTGGAGGCCAGGATAAAAGGTTGGAGATGTAACTGAAAAAAAAAAACTGCAATGAAGAGAAACTGAGGCACAAAGTTTCTGGATATGTTCATTTATTAGCAAGGCTGGAAGTTGCCAATAAGTGAGATCCCAAAGGGGCCCAAGACAGAGAAGTCTTCTATACAGTTGGTAAAGGTATAGGGTGGGCTTACATTTAGCATAATCAGTCCGACTTGCTTGCAAAAGGGGATTTCCAAAGTCCATGGTAAGGGGAAAACACAGTGAGAGTCAGCATCCCTGTGTCAGTGACTACAAAGACCAGAGTGGTCCCATACTAGGCTTATGGCCAGGCAAAACATCTTATGATCATTTCAACTTAACAAGTTCAGGCTCTATCCCAGAGAAATAAAGAAGTTAACTCTGATTTAAAAAAAAAAAAAGTCATATAGTCTTGTAAACTTGAATGTTATGTAGTTAAACTGTCTTTTAGATCAAATGAATTCACTATTGATTGTAGTAAACTGCCTGCTAATTATCAATAATTAATCAATAATATATCAATTTCACGGAGATCTAGGTAGAGAGGATAATTCAACTCATAAATGCTGGTAGGATTACCAAGCAAAATAGCATAGAATGTGAAGAAAAAAGAGGTAAAGAGAGACCTTGGGAGACATTCATGGTTACTGGACATGACCTGGATGACAATCTAGCAAGGGAGCCTGAGAAAGATGAGAGGAGAACCAAGAGAAAGCAATATTATAAAAACTTAATTAGGAGAAAGTATCCCCGAGAGAGGGTGACCAAGAGTACTAAATGCTACAAAGAGGTCAAAAAGGCTAAGAATTGAGACAAAACCATCTGACTGACAATGAAAAATATTAGTAAATTTGAAGATAGTGAAAATGATTAGACCAAGTGAGGGTTCTTTTTTTTAATTTAAGGAATAAGAAGGAATATGCATACTTTTTAGGCAAGGAAGATATTAATAGATAAAGAGAGACTGAAGATGAGAGAGAAAACGACTGATACATTGAGAGAGAGAGAGAAAGACAGAGACAGAAAATGTAATAGAAAAATTGGGTCTATTTTGGACAGGGAAAAGAGATAGGGCCAAGGGATTTACCACGATAAGGAGAAAGGTCCCCTCTTCATGTGAAACAGTGGGGTAACACATTTGAGTGATATGAAATGAGAAAGGAAAAAAGGGAGCTCTCAGTAAAAGATTTCAACTTGGCATCTGTGTGTGTTTGTGTGTGTGTGTGTGTCTGTGTGTATTGGAAGTGTAAGGTGAGAAGATTCCCTTCAGTGGGAAGGAGTGTTGTAGGAAGCTTGAGGAGGGATGAAAATTTTGGAATAGCCACTCTGCTTAATGGAAGAGTAAATTAACTAGAAAGGCATAAAACATTGTCTTGCCTCAATAAAGATCCAGGTGAGAATTGTGTACCCTAAATTTGTAGTGCAATTAGTGCGGTGTTGTGGAGGAAAAAGATTCTAATCAGATAAAGGAATTCTGGAGTTCACAAATATGGAAGTGGAAAACTTGGCGACAGCAAGATCAAAGTATGGCCATCTCTGTGGAGTTGATATGGAATGGAGAAGTAGGTGATAGGAATTAACTAGATTAAGGTACTGGGAAATGTTAGGGAGTTTAAGAGAGCATAAATTTGCATGTTGAAGAATGACGGCAGGGCTTGGCATAGAGAGAGACTCCAGGCCAGGCACTGAAGTAATTAAGAGAGGAAATAGAATGTCCTGGGGGTGTATATATCATAGCCAAGAGGCTCTGGATTGGGTGATGAATTTGAACAGCATAAACCTCAAGGGAAAAGAGGTTGCTTAATGATAAGGGAGAGTCTGGAAATCACTATAGGAAGAAAGGAGTATTCCAATTCTCCTGCCAAGATCAGTAAGTCAGGGGGCATGAGTGAAAGTATAATCCATACCGGAAAAATATACCTGAGAGTCAGTGTCATCAGGAGGGAGTCAGGTCTCTGTGAGTGATAGAAGATGAAAGGACTGAGAAAGGAAAAGGTTTACGAAAAAGAGACATGTTTGTTCATTGTGGAGCAGGCATTCCCAAGAGCATAATGTAAAAGGGTAAATAGATCAGGAATGGGACTCAGGACAGGGAGAGTTAAAATGCATGGCTTATGAGGAAGAAGACAGTGAGGGATGATACAATGGCACAATGAGGTATGTGCCTTGGAAACTGGGAGATCAGAAATTTAAAAATGAATTCACGACATGAAAACAATAAACCAACAGTAAGAGAAATGAAAATTGAAATAGTTCTGAAGTGTCATCTCACTTCATGCAAACTGGCAAAGGTAAAAAAAAAAAAAAAGATGAGGCTCATCAACCGCCCTTCCCAATTACTCTTCACAGTCTGGAATAATTTTATCCTCACAAGCAAATTGAGATAATGCTTAATGGATTTTCAATATTCCTTACCAGAATCTGTAGTTAGCCTTGCATTAAATAACTTGCTTCTCCAATTTCACCTGTACCTTGAATGGTACATTTTTCCAATGTTTTGTGACCTAGTATGGGTATGGCTGACCTTTTCATAATTTTCATTATAAAGCTGCCATGTGAGGGTAAAAGATAAGTAATATAGGAGGAATCTCATTGAAAATGCTTTTCCCCTCATGTAGATGTTCAAAGAATGAAGGCTCAGGATTAGAGAAGGATTCTGGTATCATTTGGGGTTTGTTTTTTTTAGTCACCAAGAGCATGGTAATTTCATTGTTTGTCATCTTTACTTGTCATCTGTAAGTAGAGGTTTCAGAGCACATAGTTCACTGTGAAAAGTGTCCTAGGCTTGAAAACTTAGCCGAAGGATGAAAAAATGAGATTATGTCTTAATTAATATTCTGTTTTAATATTGGTGCTTATCAGAGATTAGTATTACTGTAAATCAGAGAATAGTAAAGTTGGAACAGTGGTAAACAAGGTTTGGTAAGGGAAGGATGAGGGAGGGAAAAAAAATAAAAAATCATGATCAAATAAAGGGATTTCCAAGTTCTTTAACATGGAAATAGTAATGGCAAGATCAAGGGTTTGATCATCTTTGCATGCACCTTACTCAGGCTGGGATATAGTAAGTGAGGAAGTCACAATACTGAATGGTTAGGCTGTTTGATGGGAAAGTCAGGATGTGTGGTGAAGTCCCCTAGTATGAGAGCAGAAGTTGGGGAGAAGAGAAAAATTGTGAGCCATTTACCAAACCCATTGAGGAAGAAATGGGAGTGACCTGGAAATCTGCAAATGACATCTACAAGTATTTGAATTAGGTATGAATAACATGAATCTCAAAGAAGGAGAGGTTACTGAATGATAGAAGTAAGGAAGAAGGTCTAGAAGTATCAATGGGGAGCAAGGAGTATTCCAAGTCCCTTGCCTGAACTTGGAACTAAGGACAATGAATGAAGGTTCAGTCAATACTGGAAAGGTGGCCAAGATGGCTATGTTATCAGTGAGGAACCTGGTTTCGGTACTAGCAAACAGAAGGGGAATGAGAAGTAAAGATTTAGCATGAAGAGCTGTTTGTTGTCTGTGGAACAGGCATTCCAGAAGGCACAATCAAAGTTTGGGTAATGTTTGGTTGGAACTTTGTCATGGCAAGATTGAGGAAAATGGGAAGAAGAAATCCGTTATTGGAGAATGGGGAATGAGTTTGAAATTTGACCTACAAGCGTTCATAATTATTGGGATATATAGCTTATGACTAGTTGTGAGAATGTTCATCATTAAGTGGAAGATACAACTCCTCTTTCTAAAGAAGACTAGACATCTACTTGAACACAAGTGCAGTCTAAGAAGGAAAGCACATGGTGTGATGGTAGAACTTGCTTCACTACTACTCTTCCCTCTGAAGGCAGGAAAGGGTGCAAAAGAAAGTCAAACTAGCAAAACAGGAGAAGGAAATTCCATTCCCATGGACTTTCCTCTTCCTCTTCTCTCAAGAAAGATTGCAGCAGGAAATAGAAGACCTGAGCTCAAAGGGGAGATAGCTCCTTTTTGACCTAGATTGTCCACATCATGTTTGAGAGATTGGGTTGGCAGTAGGAGGTGGAAGTTCTCTTGTGTTGGAACACAAGGAAGTTGGCCTGGTCCTCAGGTATCTCAGTAGGAAATGATAGACGTCTAGCAGAGGTTTAAATTGCTTTGTGGCAGATGTAAGATGCTAGGGCCAGTCCCTTGTCACCTTCCCTCAGGGAACACATCAAACCAGGAGATGGAAGGGTCTCAGTCAGTGGAAGTTCTGGCTAGAAGCCAAAGACTCCATGAGATGACAAAAATCTCAAAACCAAGTTGAAAGACTTGTAAAACATAGAGGGAAAATGTTTAAGTATCTCATAGCAAAAATTTGGAACACACATTGAGAAGAAAAAGTTAAGAATCATTGGACTATCTAAACACCATGACCAAAAACAGATTCCTAGTTGAAGGAATCTTAGAAGAAAATTGCCTGTATCTCATACAATAAGAGGGCAGAGCAGACATTGAAAGATTTCCACTTGCCACCTCCTTTAAAAAGATGAAAACTCCCAAGAAAATCATAGCCAAAAACCAGAATTTCCAGTTCAAAGAAAAAAATGCTACAAGAAATCAGGAAGAAAGAATTCAAGTATTAAGGAGCAATTGCAGGATTTAGCCACCCCCACTATGAAAAACTGGGAAACTTGCAATACCATATTCCAAAAGGCAGAGGATATGTGCTAACATCTAAGAATAACTTATCTAGCAAAGCTTAGATCTTTAATGAAATAGAGGGCTTCCAAGCATTCCTGATGAAAAGATCAGAACTGCAGAGAAATTTTGAAGTTCAAAAACAGGAATGAAGAGAAACATTAAAAAAGCAATATGAACAACAATGAAGGACTAAATAAAGATAAACTGCTTACATTCAGATTTAGAGAGATGATACATGTGTTTCCTATAAACTCAGAGGTCCAATTAGGGAGGAAGTCCAATTAGACAAGGCCTCAGAGGGGTTCTATTATGTTTTGATGCTCTTAAGAAAAAATAGAGAGGGGAAGAATGGAAGTGAAAGAAAAATAAAATTAGGAAAAATTATCTCACAATCAGAGTGTGCAAGTAGACCTCCATAAAATAAAAAGGAGGAAGAAGATGGGGGAGAGTGACTGATTCTTGTATCTCACTCTCATCTGAATTTGTCGAATGAAAGACCACACACATAAGCACATACACAGAGTTAGGTGCAGAAATGCATTACACTCAATCAGGACATAGGAAGGAAAGAGGAAAAGGGGGAAGGGGAAATTAAAAAGAGGGTACATTAAGGGAGAGATTAGTCCTAAACAAAACAAACTCTAAGGATATACAAAAATGTTTATAGTTCTTTTTGATGTATCAAATTCCTAGAAATTGAGGAATGGATGAAAAAGTTATATAAATGTAATGGAACATTATTGTGCTAAACTCTTATTTGTGTGATGGCCAACCATTATTCCAGAGGACAAATGATGAGATATGCTGTTCACCTGCTAATAGAGAAATGAGGACTCAGAATAAATAATAACCTTTTTTTAAAAAGTTCAATGTAGAAATTTGTTTGGATTGACTGTACATGTCTATAATGGGTTTTGTTTTTCTTGTGTTCTCAATATAGTGGAGGGAAGGGGTTGGAGCATGAAAATGCAGATTTTGGCTAATTAAAACATTTTTAAAAATAATATAAGAAAAACTAACCAGAGGGACAAAATATTAATGTAAAAGGTTAATGGGATAAAAATCAATGCAAAAGAAATGAATGGAGGCAAACACAAGGTCAACAATTATAATTTTAAAGCCAATAGGTTAAAAATTTTAAAAAACCAAAAATATCAGAATGAATAAGAAAGCAGAACCACATACTATATTGCTATATATTATGTGTGTACATATATGTGAAAACAGAACAAAATTGTATTTACGTGTTTTAAATAAATTATATAGAACTATAATATATAAAATAAAGACATCCAAAAACCAAAGACATATGCAGAATGAAAATAAGAGACTGGAATGAAATTTACTATGTTATGATTCCAATGTAGTTTGCATTAAAATTATATTATTACACAAAGTAAAAATAATAATTGATAAATCAGAAAACTATATCATGCTTAAAAGATAATAGAGACAAAGGAACCAGATTAAAGCTAAATGCATCTGCACCAAATGACATAGCATATAAAGTTATATAAGAAAAGTTAACTAAATTACGAGAAAAGACAGTAACCAAAGTTTAGGAGACTTTAAGGTTTTTTTGTAAATAACTAAATCTAATAGAAAAACAAACAAAAAATTTAGAACTGAGAAAACCTTTGGAGAAATTATTTTGGAAACACTTATTATAGCTTCTGAAATATGTATATCATATTATATGTACATATATGTGTATGTATGTATGTATACACACATCCAAGCATCAGTGATCTTTTACAATCAATAGTTTCTTACAGAGAAATTAAAAATAAAAGTAAAAAACCAGAAATACAAAATATACTTTAT
>CM053591.1:2013439-2065529 GCA_028646515.1 Pseudochirops corinnae | reverse complement strand
GCTGCTATAAATATTTATGTAATACAGGATATTTTTATCTTTCTTGGATTTCTTTGAGTATAAGATTAGCAGTGGTATAATTTAGTCAAAAGACACCTACTGTTCAGTAATTTTTGTGTATAATTCCAAATTGATTTCCAGAATGGTTGTACCTATTCATAAATCCAGCAGTGCATCACTGTGGCCTTTTCCCCACAACCCTTCCAAATTTTCCATTTTCCTTCTTTTGCATCCAGTGCACCCCGTAGCTTTATTTTGCTTATTTAACTTGATTTATATACATCGAAGACACTGACATTCTGAATGGATATTTATTTGTTCTTGCTCTATTCGAATGTTAGCACTGCTTCATTAATTAGATCTTACTAATTGGTCAAAAAATGTGCCTTTCACAATTTCTCTTGACTTGTGGTCATATTTAAAATTTCCTACTCACCTCTAGTTTTGTTTTTTTTTTTCCATCAGAAATGCCTGAAAACTCTTTATTCCTTAAAGGTCCATTTTTTTTCCTTCTGCAGGAGTAAATGAGTTATTCTTGAATGTAAACTTAAGTCTTTTGCCTTTTAGACTCTTACATTCCAAGATCTCTCATTTTCAGTAAAAGCTATCTGTTCTTGTGTGTTGCTTATGTTCCATGGCCAATGAGTTGTTTCTTTTTTATGCTTGCCATATTATTTCTTTGACATAGGAGCTCTAAATTATGACTGACATTCCAGGTGGAGACTTTTCCTTTCAGCATTCCTTTCAGGTATTGGTAGGTTCTTACTATCTTTATTTTGATCTCTGGTTCTAATAGATATGGGAAGTGTTGGTTTTTTGTTTAATGATAAAGTAGGGTGTCCAGACCTTAAAACAAACAAAAAAAAAAAACATGATTTTCCTAGATTCCTAGTATTCTTTTTGACATTTACTTTGCAATTTAAAAAAAGTATGACCTTGAAAAAAGGCCAAGAAAATGAATGTTTCCTTATATAAAGACATAAAATGAGAATTATATATGAAACAATAAATCTCATTAGTTGAGAATATTTTTGAAAGTATATGTTTAAAAAAAAGGATATATTCAATTTAGCAGTTAGTTCCACAACTTTCTTGCTTCTTTGTGTTGCCCTCTGAACCTTTCTGGTATATTTTCCTTTCTTTTAAAAAATAATTTTATGGTATCTCATTTTTACACATCACCAAAATTTCTCCCAGTATCCCTTCCCAATCCAGAGAAATATCCTATATAACAAATAATATTTTTAAATTAAAAAAAGAAAGAGGAAGACGAGAAAGAATTCATAAAACTTCTAAATATGGTTTTAAAAAGTCTGAAAACATATGTAATGTTCTACACCCACAGACCTACCATCCCAGGAAAGGAAGGGACTGAATATGTCTTCTTCTATGTCTTCTTTGGAGTCCTGCTTTTTCTTTGTGATTTCTAAATATTCCCTTTTGATTGCTCTGTGAATATTCTTTCCATATACATTCATTGTCCAAATTATTTTCTTGACTCTGCTTACTTCACTTTACATCAGTTCACATACATCTTCCATGCTTCACTGTAATCATTATATTTGTCATTTGTAACAGCATAGTAACATTCTATTACATTTAACCATTTCCTAACCCATCGGTGTATACATTATTTTCAATACTTTGTTACCACAAAAAGTGCTACCATAAATATATTGATGTGTATGGGGGCTTTCTTCTGAGAGTATGAACCTAGCAGTGGGATAACAAGGTCACAGGGTACGGATATTTTTATCACTTTATTTACATAATTCCAAATTGTTTTACAAAACATTTGTCCTGATTCACAGATTCATCCACCATGCATACATGTATACAGACATGCACGCATACATACAGACAGAAGAATGTGTGTGTGTGCCTTTATATCTTAGATACCAAAACCTGATCAGAGAAATATGATACATTTTTTTCAATTCAACCAATTCTCTTCTTACCTAGATATATAAATTTTCTTTGCTCAGAAGCCTGTTGGTGTTATATAATTGTTATCTAATTTATCTTTGGGAATTGCCTTTTCTCTAATCGTTTTAGAAGTAGGTAGATGGCTCGGTGGAAAAACCTCGGTTTAAATCTGGCCTGTTACTTATGAGCTTTGTGCCCTTGGACAAGTCACTTAATTTTTTTTGCCTAAATTTCCTCATCTGTAGCATGAGGATAACAGCACCTACCTCCTAGGGTTTTTGTGAGGACCAAATGAGATAATATTTGTAAAGTGCTAAGCAAAGTGCCTCACACACAGAGGGCCCTACATTATTCCCTGTCCTCCTTATCCCTCATTTAGTCAAGAATCCGTCTCCTGCCCATATCTATGAAAGGTGCATTATCTGTTTCTCTTCTCATTTTTGATGATATGGTCTTTAATAATATCAATTTAGTAATAATAATAATATTAATAATAATAATATTAATGATTTTACTAATATCCATTTTTAATTTATTGCAGAATATATAAGATGTTGGTCTAACCCTAATTTCTGCCTGTCTGCTTTATAGGGTTTTTTTTAGAAGTTTTTATTCAAACAGGGAGTTTTCCTAAATAATTTCATGTTTTCTAGCTTTTTGAATACTGAGTTATTGAGTTCTGTTGTTTCTGATCCTCCTTGTCTGTTCTGTTCCACTGATCTGGCTTTCTATTTTTTAGACCATTACAAAATGAGAGTGATGACTGTGTTTTGTCATTTATTTGGAGGTCTGGAAGTGCTGTTCTCCTCCTCTTCATCCCTAACTTCATGATTTTCCTTAATATCCTTACTCTTTTTTTCCTCCAAAAGAATTTTGTTATCATTTCATCAAATTATATAAACTAACACTTTGACAATTTTGTTGGCATAGCTTTAAAATGGTAAATTAATTAGAGTAGTATTGTCATTTTTATTCTTTTGGCAAGGCCCAACCATGAATACAGAAAGTTCCTTCCTTATTTAAGTCATTCTTTATTTCGTTAAGGAGCGTTTTGTAATTGAATCTATCCAAGTATTTTCTGCTTTGGTAGATTGAACCTCAAGTATTTTAATACTTTTGTAGTTATGTTGAATATGACTTCTTTTTCTATTATTATCTCTTGGGTTTTGTCCTTTTTGTATAAAAATGCTATCAATTTGGGGAAATTAATTTTTTTAGATTGCAACTTTGCTAAGTTTATTGTCTCAAATAATATCCTTTCTCTATTAGTTCTTAGTAAACTATTATATGAATGGTGAAGAAGGATGGTTGTATTTTCTTCTTACATCTTCATGCCTTTAATTTCATTCTTTTATCTTGTTTCTATTGCCAACATTTCTAGAACTGTATAAAGTAATAGCGGAGAGCATGGGCATCCTTACCTTACTGCTGTATGACTTTGGGAAACTGTACGGTGTATCCCTAGTTAATATTATTTTTAAAATCAGTTTTAAATAGATACTCTGTTATTTTTTTTTAAAGTTACTATGGGCCTGTATTTTTAAGGTTTTCATTTTAAAAATTAGTATTTTACTTTGTCAAAAGTTTTTCCTGCATTGATTGAGATACTCATGTGATTTGGGATGTTCTTGTTTTTAATTTGCTTATTTATTTTCCCAAGGTTGAACCATCCTGCACCCTCCCTGGTATAAATCCAATTTGGTCCTAATGAATGTTTGCTAGGCTCCATTCCTATAGTCTAACAAGATTTTATTTAAAGTTTTTCTCTCAATATTCATTCATGTATTGATCCATAGTTGTCCTTTGCTTTACCTTTCCTTACTAAAATACTGGATCTTTTTTTATCTTGTGCAATAAGTCTAGTGTTTTCTTTCTCAAAATTTTTTGAGAAATAATTTCTATGCTGCTGGTACCTGTTGTTATTTATATGTTTGATAGAATTCTCCTGTAACTCCAGAAGTTCCCTCCATCCTTCATAGCCTTTTTTTAGTGAATATTTATAAGATTTGGATATTTCATAATTTTGTAAATATTCCTCTTTCACGTCTAATGATTCTTAAATTCTCTCTTGACTTGTTCTCCAGTTTAGTTGTTTTTGAAATCCAGTTTTATACGTTCTGCCTGTTTTTTAATCTTTTGTTTTATTCAAATATTTTTGCTATCTCAGGGAGTCATTGATTTCTATTTTGTATGTTGTGACTTTAAGATTCCTTCTTTGAGGTAAGGTTTAACACTCAGAAGCTACTTATCCTCCTAACTCTTCTCTCAAAAGTTTTTCTTTTAATTTACAAATTAATTTTATTTCTCCAATAAACAAAAATCTACTTTCCTCTTTCTCAACTCTCCATCCCACTAAAAACTAAAACCAAAATAAAAATAAAACCCATGTAAAATGTACATAATCAAGGAACATAAATTCTTACATTGGCTATGTCCCAAAAGTATATCCACCAGCAATGCATTAATGTTCCAATTTTTCTACATCCTCTCCAGCATTTATCATTTTCCTGTTTTGTCATCTTAACCAATCCAAGATGTAGTACCTAGAATTGTTTTGACTTGCATTTCTCTAATCAATAGTGATTTAGAGCATTATTTCATATGCTTATAGATATCTTTAATTTCTTCCTCTTATCATTTGACCATTTATCAATTGGGGAATGAGTGGTATTCTTATAGATTTGACTCAGTATTCTTTATATTTTAGAAATGAGTCCTTTATCAGAGACACTGGTTGTAAAAATTCTTTCCCAATTTTCCACTTCCCTCTTAATCTTGGTTAAATTGGCTTTATTTGTACAGAAACTTTTCAATTTAATATAATCAAAATTATCCATTTTGCATTTTGTAATGCTCTTGAACTCTTATTTGGTCATAAAATCTTCCCTTCTCCATAAATCTGACAGGTAAACTATTCCTTGCTCTCCCAGATTGCTTACAGTATGAGCCTTTATACCTATATTGTGCACCCATTTAGACTTAATTTTGGTATACAGTGTAAGATATTGGTCTATGCCCAGTTTCTGCCATACTATTTTCCAGTTTTTCCAGCGGTATTTGTCAGATAGTGAATTATTATCCCAAAAGCAGGGGTCTAATCTACTGTAGTAGATTAGTATAGTCATTGACTGCTATGTCTTGCATACCCAATCTATTCTACTGATCCACTACTCTCTCCCTCCAACCAGTACCCAGTAGTTTCGATGACTGCTGCTTTATAATACAGATTAAAGTCTGGTATGAGTCCTTCACTTTTTACACAAGGAAACCGAGGCCCAGGGAGGTTCCCAGGATCCCATATATAAAGCTGTTATTTGAGCCCAGATCCTGAGATTCCAAATCTAGTGCTCTTTCTCATCATTCCTCTGTGCTGCACTGTCTCAAATATATGTTCATCATATTTTTTCTTCATTAAAAAGCACTTTTGCAGATAAATAAATCACACTAATTAACGGTTAAGGCAGAGAATAGAATCTGTCTCATTCACCGGTCTGCCCAAATGCCGTCACTAAAAGCTGCCTAATTCTCTGGTTTTCTGGAAGTTGGTTGTTATTTGTCTTTATTGTCATTTGTGCTTTTTAACAGATTAATATTGGAATTAGCATATTGGCAGCACCTAAACTTTCTGTTTCCGTTTGTAGAAGGAGTGCATGAAATTAAACTGTGTGAAATTTATTAGGTGACTTTTTCTTATACAAAACCTTTCATGTACCACAACTCTACCTCTCAAATGCAGAAGTTTCCCAAAAGTGTATTTTTGCTTGATATACGTGCCCATTAAAGATTTCAATAAGCACAGTTTTTGATTTTTGCTTGAGATATACATGCCCATTAAAGATTTCAATAGGCACAGTTTTTGAAACACGAATGACATGTAATTTGAAAGACAATTTCAAATTTATGTGACATAAGGACCAAATATATCATTATTTATTTGTATTCTGTTATAAGAAACAGCACCTTAAACCCAAAGATCTCAATTATCATTGGTCTATGTCAGCGGTTCTCAACCTGTACATTATGTTCAATTTGTAACAATGAAAATCCATCCTGCATATCAGATATTTACATTATGATTCATAACAGTAGCAAAATTACAGTTATGAAGTAGCAACGAAAATAATGTTTTGGTTGGGGGTCACCACAACATGAGCAACTGTATTAAAGGGTCGTGGCATTAGGAAGGTTGAGAACCACTGGTCTATGTGATTTCTAAGGCTTCTTCCAACTCTAAATCCCATGATCTGTTCATTTCAAACTGCAAGTTTATTTTGTGGCCTTGAAATGTACATTAGATATTCTCCACTTATTACTACTCTCAAAAAATTCCTAACCTAATTCAAGATCCTTCTTTTTAGTCATTAGACTACTATGAAAAGTAGCAGAGAACTTTTGAGCCTTAGATGTGAAAATAGGGTGATTTCTCACCTTCTACCCCTGCCCACATTAAACTTTTCTATCTTTGTTAATGATTCCACTCAGGCTCTGAGGCTTTGATTCTTTATTCTCTCCCCCTACATATTCATTTAACTGTCTGTTCCAATATTTTCTACCTTTCCAATATGTTTTGGGCACCTCTTCTTTACCCCCACCTAAACCACTCTGGTCATGGCAATCTCATCTAATCTATGATAATTCCCTCCTAGCAGTTCCTCTTGCAACCAGTCTGTCCACTGTCTAGCCTATTCTGAACACTGTTGCTGGAATAATCTTCCTAATGCACTGCTATGATCATTTCTATAAAAAAAGTATTTATTTTTTATATTTTATCTATTAAAAAATGCATGAATCATTTAAGACCTTATGCAATCTGGCTCCAACCCAATTGCCCAACTTCCCTTCAAATAGTCTATATTCCAATCCAGATTACTCTCTGTCTCCTGCTCTTGTTCTACCCCTCCTTGCCTTTGACATCTAGAGCACCTTTTGTTAAGTTGTTAATTAAGCAATAAGATCTATCATTTTCCTAAAAAAAACTATAAGGATTATTAGCACATTGTAAATTCAGAACTCTTTGAATTTAGGACACTGGACAAAGATCCAATTGTCTCACTCTTACTATAACTCAGCACCTTTGTTATATGTATTTTTAGCTTCCCCCGGCCGTTGAGTTTAGTTCATTGATTAATTGAAGTTGAACTGAATTATGCGGTACCCAGTATCATGTTGGTTAGAACACAGTACAGTGTCTTCCTAAAGGCCCATGATATGAAAGTGTATATTTTTTTTCACTGACAGTGAAAATATGAATAATTTAAAATAGGCAACTGCCTTTTAAATATCTAAGGGGAAAATTTGTAATGTTGTAGCAGTAGCATAGCTGAAAAGGTGGGAATTCCAAGAAAAATTTATGAAGAGACTCACATATTTGTGTTCATTATAACACAAACAAGCAAGCAAGAATGACATCTTCAGTCCTCCTGGAAGTCACGAGTTACTGAGATTGTTTTCACCTCCTAAGAAAGAGAAAAGATATCTCGATTGTCTCCTGATATCAAATGTGTGATTCAAACTCAAAATAAAAAAGTGAGCAAGTGATTTCATTAAGTGATGGCATGTTAGCAATTTGGAATTTATCACTGAAATTGCTATTGGGTATAAAAATATATATATGTATATTTAATATATTATTTATATTTATATTACATATATCATTATATATAATATGTAATATCATATATAAATAATATATATTACATATTATATATAATAAATATATACATTATTTGTTCAAACTGCCCAAATTGAATACACAGTTTCAATGAGCTGTATAACTAATGAATAACTAGTTGAATAAACAGCTTTGGGAGGGGAGTTGGGAGGGGGCACCTCAAATCTTAATGGTATTAATTGTTCAATTTGTTGTTGCTGTTCTTCAATCATTTCAGTCATGTCCAAATTCTTCATGACCCCATTTGGGGTTTTCTAGGCACGGATAATGGAAGAGTTTGCCATTTCCTTCTCCAGCTCATTTTACAGACGAGCAACTGAGGAAAATAGGGTTAAGTTACTTGCCCAGGGTCACACAAGTAGGAAATATCTGAGGCCAGATTTGAACTCATGAATATGAGTCTTTCTGACTCCAGACATGGCATGCTAACCACTGTGCCACCTAGCTGACTCACTTGTGCAATACTTTGACCTTATGAATCAGAAACCCTTAGTTTTTGATTTGGGGTTTTTTCCTAACCAATTAAAATTTCAGATAATTCTATTAACTATCTTTTTAAGGGATAGTGTGGGACAATCCTATGACTTTCCCTATCTCAATATTTTCTGCATGCTGTCTGAATTCCCATCCTCCCGTCCTATGATTATTGAAATCCTTCCCATTCTCTTTGGCTGACTCAAGCCTCATTATATTTTCTCTGACCATTTCAGACAACATAGATAATTGCTGTTTTTGAACTTCTGTTGTTTTAGCGGTTAGTTTTATATCCCAAATTAGAATAATAAGATTTTTCTATGTCTTTGATGATTCTAGAGACATAATTTGTATACATCTGTTGACTGAATGGACAAATATTATTTTCTATTAGCATAGTCATTGTTGTTATACAAATAGTTGTACTAAAGTAATTTTTATTTTAAGTGATATTTTCTTTCATTTTTCTTAACAGATTTTTTTTATTATAGGCACTGTGAATATAAACTTTTGCATGTCAGTATTTTTTGAAAATATTTTAATTAGTATAATGTAATATGATCATATATCAGTTGTTGGAAAGTAAGGTCCCCAAAGTTCATCTAGTCTAACCTTTCAAAACATAGGACTAACCTTTAAAATCTCCTTGACCAATAGACATACAGTCTCTGCCTGAAGCCTTCTGTGAGAGAGAATTTTTCTACATCCTGATTCATTTGTAGTTAGTTGTCCACCTTTGAACAACTTGAAGTTTTAGGAAAATTTTCATTACCTTGATCTGAAATTGACCTCTCTGCAACTGCCCCTCATTGTTCCTACTATTCTCCTAAGAAAAGAAGAAAAATTGGTCTAATGTTAGTTCTACATGATTGAGACATAGGGAAATAGTGCATTCTGGACCTGTGACTTTATTATAATGAGGAATGCCAGTGTAAGAAAGTTTTAGACAAATGTTGATGACGATTCAACCAGCTGCCCGAGGCATTGAGATTTTAAAGGACTTCACCTGGGTCATAAAGAGCTCATCTCAGAGGCAGAACTTGAATCCAGGTCTTCCTAACTCTAAGGTGGGCAGTGTTGCCACACTGACTCTTATTCTATACAACAGTCATATGAAAACTTGAGAGTTATCACACATTCCCCTTGATTCCTTCCACAGGTTTAAGAGAGTTTTCTAGATCACTCTTGGAATAAGAATCATCTTTTTTAACTTGGTGCTAACAATGCCTTAGAACATTAGCATTCCTGTTTATTTACCTCTGTTCACAGGCATAACTTAGCGATCTGATTATCACCAGAGTGTTATAAAAGGTGGCTACAATGTCACCTTCATTCCTTCTGTAAGGCTCAAGGTTCTAGATAGGTGTGGATGTCATCGCTAGCTATTTTGAGTATTATCTTTTCTTTCCTATTTAGGCTCCAAAGAAACACTTGCAAAATGGCATTATTCGAGGATACCAGATAGGTTACCGGGAATATAGCACAGGCGGCAACTTCCAGTTCAACATTATCAGCATTGATACCACTGGAGACAGTGAAATTTATACTCTTGACAACCTAAACAAATTCACTCAGTATGGCCTTGTGGTGCAGGCATGCAACCAGGCTGGAACAGGACCTTCTTCTCAGGAAATCATCACTACCACCCTAGAGGACGGTATGTGCTCCCAATCCTTTGGTGTTGCAGGCAGTGTTAGAGTTTCTTGTTTCTCTCCCTAAGGAGCAACAGGTATTTCTTGTCCCATCTTACTGCTTTATTTAAGCACCAGTCTAGTTTTTCTCCTGTGTTTATGCCTACTGGGTTTATATTAATTGCACAGGAAGAAAACTAACCCCATATTACTGACAAACAAGTATGTAATTGGGTAGATGTCTTATTTCACTCAGTTACATTGTGGTTTGGTCACAGCTCTGATAGTACTTGTTTGCAAAGGTAAAATTATTTCTCTCAAAAAAAATTATTTCTCTCTTTGAGTTGCTCTATTTCATTTAAAATACAAGATTTGGGTCTTCTCAAGGGATGTTCTGGGTCTCTTCCTGTTACTGAAAGTGGTTAGCAAAAATGTAACAAAATAATCTGGTTTAAGAATATTCCATGTCCATTTTAAAACATGGTTTGGGGTAACTTTTATAAAATAAGATTATTTAATTGTTCCAAGACCTCATAGACTTTATCTCACAAGATGTATCTCCCTCTGGTGTTCAAGAAATATTAATTCAGCTAATACATGGGAGATCAAACCATACATAGTAAAATAGAATTTGAATATAAGATACTAAAATGTTATATATGCCTTTTAAATTTAATAAGAGTGTCTGGAAGATATAGTCAATGCTAGACTCTGAGTTCCCAATTTTAGGGATGATTCCTGATGAGGGAACTTTCTCTACCAACGCAGATTGGACTCTTTGCTGAAATTTATAGTCTTAGAAAGTTGCCTGAGAATTTCAATCTCCAGTCAGAGGCTGGAATTGAATCCTGGCTTGAAGGCTAGTTCTCTGTCCACTCTGTCATTCTATGTCAACATTGAAGGAACAAAATGACAAGTAGAAGCTAAATAATATCAATAAGTCGGCATTTGATATTAAAGGGGACAAAAAGTTATTTTTAGCTTACAATTACCTCTGTATAAAATTAACAATGCATGCTTAACTTTGAGAAGTGAAATGACTAGTTATAACATAAATGACCAGAAATAGTATTTGTAGAAAAAGACTTCTTATTAATAAGGATATTAAAATGTCTTCCCTTTCTTTCACTTTCGCTGGTGTATAAAGCATGCTTAATGTACTTCAGGTTTTACTAGTGACTTATTCTACTAATGTACATATTTAAATAAATAATTTTGCTATGTTTCCTGGAAAAATACAAAGCATTAATGCCCAAAACACAATATGATATGAAGAATAAGATAATTACTTCTAATGGGGGGGGAATAATTCTAGATCTTTAAGGTATCTCTAATAGAGTGATCCTTATTGAAATTCCTAGTTGCCCAATTAATTTCCCCTACCATCTCCTTCCCACAAAAATTACAAAAACAAACTGAAGGCAAAGAAAACATCAGTGCGTGTGAAGATAGATATGAGGAAGAAGTTGATTTTTGTTGGAATTTGTTGTGGTGGAGAAGGAAAAGAGTGTAAATTCTTGAATTATGCTACAATAGAATATGTATCCTGAAGAAGATGAGTGCCATAAATACTAAATTACAATGATCAGAAATTAAAGTTTTATATATTAGTCTTAAATTCACTTCAACTAATAAGAATAAGAATGACCTTTTGAAAAATAAAATAGGTAAAAAGTATAGAGACAATACCAATGAAGCATGCGCTTGTGTGAAAACAATATAAAACCCGTTTTATAGAGGTGTGAAAGTGTGTGTTTGTGTTGGAGAATAATGACAATCTTTCCATCTTTATCTTTAGACTATAGTTCATTCTTTTTTTAATTTTTTTTAAATTCCAGTGCCCAGTTACCCTCCAGAGAATGTCCAAGCCATAGCTACATCACCAGAAACCATATCCATAACCTGGTCAACACTTGCCAAAGAAGCCTTGAATGGAATTCTCCAAGGATTCAGAGTGATATACTGGGCCAATCTCTTAGATGGAGGTGAGAGAATGTGACTAGGATATAGAAGGTGTTACAAAGGGGATCCATGTAATTTGTAGACCAAGTCAGATTAAACATCAGCATTTAAGTATCTATGTGCAAGAACACTGTTAATATTCTATTTAGAGAATCATATCATCAAAGGTTCCATAGCCCCTATTATTTTTTTTTGCACTAAACACATTAAACTCCTAGTCTTACGTCTCTTGCATATCTGTATTTCAATACATGTTTGTATTTCATTTTAGTTTTTCTAATTTATTAATATCTTTTTTATATAAGCAAAATTTTTCTCTCTCTACTTCTCCCAGAGAGCCATACAATATAAAAAATAATATTTTTAGTAAGGAGAAAAATCAGCAAAACAAAACAATAAATGAAAAAAAGTTGAAAAGAAGTACAGTGTATCACACTCATGGTCCTCCCATCTCTACAAAGGAATAGTGTTAAGGTGTCTTCTTTGGAACCAAGATTATTCTTTATAATTTTGCAACATTTACTTTTGATTGCTTTCTGGTGGATCTTTCTGTTTACATTGTCATACTCATGTGTATGGCTTCTTAGCTCTGCTTACCTGGCTCCACATCAGTTCATCAAAATTCCTGGGCAAGTTACAACTTTTTCCTGCCTCAGTTTCCTCATCTGTAAAATAGAAATAATAATTGAACTTTGCTCCCAAGTTTGTGAGAATAAATATCTGTAAAATACTGCAAATCTTAAAGTGCTATATGAAATGTTACAGTCAGGGTTGAAGAGGTGGTGGGAAGAAAGGTACACACTGATGCATTGTTGGTGGAGTTGTGGATAAGTGTAACCATTTTAGAAAGCAATTTAGATTTAAACAAATAAAGTGACTAAAATAATACCCTTTCTCCTAATGACTCAACTACTAAGCCTTAACCCAAGGAAGCATCTCATAAGTAAAAAAGTACCCATGGACACCAAAATATTTATAGCAGTACTTCTTGTGTTAACAAAGAATTGAAAACTACAGCCCATCAACTGGATTGGGGAATAGCTAAACAACCTATGGTACATGAAATATTATGCTGTAAGAAATGATAGATGTAAAACTGTTTTAACATGTAATTGGGGGCAAATAAAATATTCCATATAAAAAAGATGTATGTGATGAATACCAAGATGCATGGAAATATCTACATGAAGTGATGAAGAGTGAATCAAGCAGAGCAAAGAAAACTCTGTGTGTGTGTGTGTGTGTGTGTGTGTGTGTGTGTGTACAATATAGTGACTAAATGGAAATAAAAAACACATACATAACAAATCAAAACTGAATAATTACAAAATTATAAAGAACATACATGGTTCCAAAGAAGATACCCTCTTCCTTTTTTGCAGATGTGGGAGTTCCACAGTTGTATATTCCATATATTTTCAGACTTTTTTGAAGTATTGATCAGTTATGCTGGTTTTCTCCTCTTCTTTTTATTCTGTGTCTTTAAAAAAGTACTGTTTATTACATGAGATGGCTCTCTGGGATGGTTAGCAGGGATAGATAATAGAGGAATTACCGTGACTTAAAAAGACACCCATAAAAATTGCTTTTAAAATGAAGAAATAATGCATTGTGGCAATACCAATTCCATTTGAATCCATAACTGTCTATTGTCCCCTTAGGCAATTACAACAGAGATATGGTCCAAGCATAGAATATTGTGGGATTGAAACTGGTTTGTAACACTCAACTTTGAGTGCAATGCTCTATTTTTATGTCTATTTTTCTGCCAGGTGTTCTGAGGCAATTGGCATGCGAATTCTCTTTTCCAAATTGCTACATGGCACTCATCTTTATCTAATGAATGTGCATTACCCCTTCTGTGTAATTTAAGTATGTGACAGGTGGATATATTCTCTACACAACTAGACAGTAAGTACAAAGATGGGCAAAAACAGTGCTGCCAACAACAGCAGCGTGCATGATCGTGTTTTGTTTTTCTTCTTCCCCAGAGCTGGGAGAGATTAGAAACGTCACCACTACACAGCCTTCCCTGGAGCTGGATGGGCTGGAGAAATACACCAACTACAGCATTCAGGTGCTGGCATTTACCAGAGCTGGAGATGGGGTCAGAAGCGAACAGATATTCACTCGCACCAAAGAGGATGGTGAGGACTTTCAGCTGCTGAGCAGCTAAATATGATGTGTGCTTTGGGAGGCGATCAGTGTTGGTTTTAGAAGCCAGATGTCAGATGAGGCTCTTGCTGGCTCCTGAAATACAAACATGAGACCCCTCCAGAAAAGGCAACATACCACAACTTCATTTCTATTGCCACATTAATCCTTATTTTGCCTCCCCAAAAACCTTCAGTTCTTTTCTCAAACATGACAGGAAAATGTAAAGAAACATTAGCTTCCTATTTTTGCAATTATATTTCTTCTTCTTGTTTCCCCATTTTGTCTTTATAATTTTATGTAACATTTCCCAATAATTATTTTTTTATTTTTTTATTTTTTTTATTTTTTAATTAATTGTAATACTTTTATAGGGGTTTGTCTCTTCTTCTTATACCTTTTATTACTGTGTTAGCTACTGATATGAAAGGTGCAGTTCCAAAGATGAATATCAATGGCCAAGGTCTGAGTTATTTTTTCTTTATTTCAAGGGGATCATGTTAGCGTATTTTTTAAATCATTGTTTTATGTTTTTACTCTAAAATCATCTATGAAGATTTGGTTTAAAAAAAATACAGTTCTTTTCTTCAAGCTTTAACTCCTAATTTTGCTTTTTAATTATGTCACTATTTCTAGAACATATAGAAATCACTTCTGACATCTTTTATATTTTCAAATTATGCATCCATTAAATTTCTGCTCTAATGATTAATGATGAAATCAAGGTAATGTTATGCTCTTTCTTAAAAGCCATGTCAAGAGGCACAAGCTTAGCATAAGCTAGGTCCTATCAAGTTGGAAAGGCTTCTAGTTACTGAACTAGAAATAGGCTGTTAGGGCCTATCGTTACTATTTCTGTTTTATAGATCATTTCGTAGATGAATGTTTACAAATGTATCTGATTTTATAATGGAAAAAAATATCAAATTCATTTCTGATATTTTTTCACTTTATGAAAAATATAATGTCTTTGACATAGATCTAATACATTGTGCTAATCCATAATATGTACATATATAAGTACGTATACACATATATATGAAGAGATTTTATTATAGTTTTTAGCATGCAAAAAAAATAGTAGTCAAAGTATTTTCATAGGCCCATTAGAGAATCACAGCTACAATTGGTGCTATGAGGCCCTTAAAGTACTATATACATGCTAGATGTGGTTGTTGTTGGTGTTGCTGTTATCATTTTAGAAAAATCCTAGTGTGGAAATTTGGTCCCACAATAGAGATAAACAATTTACCCTTTTCTCCAAATTTTCTTAGTGAATTGCCTAGAGCATGAAGGGGGAAATCCTTTGCCTAAGGTGTAAAGCCACACATGAGCACCTTTCCAGAGGAATGCTACTATGAATAGCTTTCAAGGTTCTGATTACATAGCATAGTGAACACTCTATTTATTCAATAAATCAGAGCAAAACATTCACAGAAAATCAAGGTACAGCATTCACAACAACTTATCACTAAAATGGCCACATAGTTTTCACCACAATGGTCACATAGTTTTGAACAAAGTACAATCATTTAGTCAATCAATCACTTAGTAATTCAATCATTCAATCAACTCCATCATTCAATCATCCTTAAGGAGGCCACAAAATATAATGGTCAAAGTTCTCATTCCTCTTCTCAGTTCTTCTCAATTTTCAGTTCAGTCTTCAGTCCAGCAACTGCCCTGCCTCTACAATGCTTATCCCAAGAAGTTCTGACTTTCCCAGCTAGCATTTTCATTGTATACAGTATTGCTCCTCCCTGTTCAGCCCCTTCCTGTTACATCAGCAGCAGGGTTCATACCTTCTAGTTCTTTAACAGAGGCTAAATTTGAAAGGAGGTGCTAAGTACCTCTTAGCTTTCCAGTACGAAAGGATCTTCAAATTTCATTACCATTACATAAGATCACCAGCTAGTACCTCTCAGTGGTAGGACTTGAACTTGATTCTTCCTGGGCCCAAGATCAACTCCCTTTTCAACCTGTAACATTGTCTGTCACCATAAGAGTCATGGTATTTAAAAAGCAAAAAGAGATAGGAGATGTTCCAGGGAGATGTTTAAGTTTATTAAAAGAATTAATTGATTTCCCAAAGATAATCCAGCCTGTTTTTTTTCTATTCATTTCATTGTTCATTTTTAATGCCTGCATAAGAAATATATAATAATAGATTTGCTCCATAAGAATGAGGTACATATTGTCAAGCATAGCCAAGTATTCTTTGGTGTTGCTTCATTGTACTTCATTTTTAAAGAGTAAAAGTCATTGAAAATAAACAGAAAGACATTTCACAAGTTTTTCTGGAGAGACAAATAAAGGCGTTGATGGAATTGGTCATCCTGAGCTCAAAAGTTGCAAGAAGCACTATTTCATGGAATACTTGATAATCTCATTTTGTAGAGATTGCAATGGGCCAGAGGGGAAGGACACCATGAAGGTAATCAAGTACATGGTCATATCTATACTACATAGCATGAAGAAATGGAGTTTTCAGTGGATCTTGAATCATGGATGACATTAACATTGAAATCACCAAAGAACTATTTTTTGGTTGACTTGAAAATTCTTGTCACACACAAAAACTAGATCCAATTATGGTGCATGACCAAAAGAAACTTAGTTTCTCTCTCATTTATTACACCAATTTTTTGTCTAGTCCATGATAGACTCCAAATGTAATTTTGATATAGTTTCTTTCTAGCATTTCTGTATGTGGATGCAAAGAATATGCAGCATCTATATAAGTTACTCAAGGTAATAAATTCACACAATATAGGACAGCTTTGATTTCTCTCCACAGGAATTGCAAGGATGTTACAGGATCTTATGGTACAGTTAAAAAAAAATACATAAGGCATTCAATAAAGCTCATAAGGACACATGAGCAAATAAAAGAAAAATGTAACAGATTCAAACTCCCCCACTCCCATGGACCTGCATATCCAAACCATGCACTGGAATAGTGTGGGCTGTCTAGACCCAGGTGCCTTGCTTCCCTAAGTCCCAGGTCTCATTCATTGCTCCTCTAGCTGTAGAGGCCACATGGATAATATTCGCCTTTCCCTAAGAGGCAATGCTGCTCAAAAATTTCTCTTTTTTTCTCTGAAAGGTCTGATTCTTGTACTTTTGATTTATGATCACATTTGAAGCAAATTCCAAGGTTTTCACTGCCTGTGAAATGTCCTTTTTTTGTCTACAAAGCTAAATTCTAGAATAACTGTCTAGGAACCCAAAATTCTTCCTGCTTTTCATGGAAAGGAGTGTCTCATGTCTGTTTCTACCGTGTGTTTTTGTATGGAATCTATTAATTCCCCCACAGCTACCATTTCTTGAAGTGAGAGCATCTGCTTTCAGGAAAAAGTCCAAACTCATGTCCCCCTCTGACATTCTTCTATTGAAAATTGTCATCAGCTGCTTATTTCTTCACTTAATGTGGCACAGAATTCTGGAAGAAAAATATAAGTGGAAAGGGACCACTATCCCCACAATGAAAGGGTCCTATAACTCCTAAATTCTTGCCAGACAACCATCTTAAAGGCAATCTCATTTAATGGAAAACAACAAAGAAACCAATAAGGAGTTGTTGGTTGTCCTCATAGCAAAGTCCATGCACAATGAGAGGGAAATAATGAAATCTAAATCTATATCCAAAACTTCTTTATACACAGGTACACAACACATGTAAACACATGCAAAGATGACCACAGTAAAGTCTGGGGATATTGATGTTAGACTACTATGGTTGAACTTTCAGAAATAAAGGAAACCAAAGCCTAATAAACTTCTCAGAAGTCTCCCACCTATATGTGATGTGAACTTTTTTCCCCAGAAGAGAGTTGAAAGGTATCAAGATATGTCAAGAACTTAACAAAAAAAAATTAATCCCACTACAGACAGTACTTCTGCAATGGTATTTCACTTCTATGGTAGCTAAAAGGTCCTGGGAAACTTATCTAATGGGAAACAATATTTAGAGACATGAGGAAGTGGTGAGATCTCTGAGTAGGAGTATAGGGCTTGGTCCCTACAATGCCAATATAATATTCATAGCACCCATGAAAGCTATGAATATGCTGGTGTAGTTGTGAATCACATAATGTAACAGGCTCTCCACATGGATGACAGAATCAAAGCATTTATTCAAATACCAGAAAGCCAAAACCAGAAAGCCAAATTCAGCATAGTGACCACAAAGTTGGTACACATAACCAGTGTGGCATGCATCAACATTCCCAAGCCTTCCCAAGCCTTCCTTCTGTCAGGCCTTCAAAACAAAACAGGCTCCCTTAAGCAAGAATTCCCCTCTCTCACTCACTCTAGCTACTCAGCCCTCATGCTGCTTGCTCCCAGCAGTTCTAGTACTCTCTCAGCTCGTGCTCAGCTTTTTATCTGATTAGCTCCTCCTTGTATCTGTCTTTGGCAAGTCCCTCTCACTGTGGGTTTTACAAGTTCTTTTTCTTAACAAAGACTTGCTATAATCACAGACAAGGCTCAAATGAAACAAGGGGCTAAGTACTTGTTTGCTTGCCATTACAAGGGGCAGGGAAGATCTTCAAATCCACATTACCATTACATTCAGCCCCAGGATCTTTCATGTCCTTTACATAGGTCAGTGGGAGTTTAGGGGTGACTGGTGTCAATAGTACTTTCCAGCAATATAACAGAGATAGCACACAATAAACACAGAAAACAATCTTTTAGGGTGGGGTTTGAGCACAAGCTCCCCGTCATTCCTCCTCGAACAAATGGGACCCCAAAATCTTGGAGTAAGGGGCAAAGGTCTCTTCTTCCATGGCTACTTGCTGCCGAAATTGGACGTAGAGCTGTCCCTGTCCCAAGGGGTCCCATTTGAGAGGTCAGTTTGTTAGCCAGCATTCAGAGTGTGGTTCAGAAGTGACATGTCACAGTTGTGGACAGGGGGTGACATCCAGCTTAAGCAATCAGGTGGAGACTACCAAGCCTGCAGGAAACAAATCTAGCAACAGATAAAACTCCAAGAAGAAACAAGGAGACAATAACCAGAAACAAAGTAGGCACAGGGTCAGCCATGCTTCTGGAGTCCATGAGCCCACTATTGTACCTTCACTCATGGTGGAATATATGATTTAAGGATACAATTTTGTAATCATCTTCTCCTGAAGAAACAATAGTTGCAATGTTTGATCTATTTTTCTAATATATTGTTATACCAATATGAGGCTTGTAATTTCATCTCTGTATTTCTTTAATCTGGTTTGGGGCTTGGCCTAGTTCCTATTCTCCCTGAATGTGTGGCAAACTTGGATACAATGATTCAGGAGTATCTGTTGGGGCTGGTTCCTACTTCCCTATTCAGTCTGATATTAAGTACCTTTTCTTGGTACATCTTATGTACCTCTTCTGTTAGAATACCATCTATTCTTCTAAAATCTACTCATACTTTCAATAGAGCAGTAAACAATTCTCTTCTTGTCAGTCTATCTGGCTTTGAATCCACTGGCTATTTACTCTCCTCTCCCAAGGAAATTTATCCTTTTCCCATTCCCATAAGTCACTTAAATGTGAAATCTTATCCAGCACCTCCAAAAGAGGGTGCTCTATTTCCCCAATTAGTAGAATCAGAATTATGTGTTTATAAGCAAGAGGAGCCATCTTCACTATGATATTACTGTGAGGAACTGCTAAGGGGATATTGTGACATGCGTTTGCATCTCCATCCATGATAGCAGTTTCATTACCTGCTCCTTTAGCTTTATCATACAGTCTCTAAGTGAGTAACAGGGTCTGTCTCTACCAGGCCGCATAGAATCAGTAAGATATTGCCTATTGTATCCTTCTGCAGCTAAAGCTAACAGATTAGTTGTGTTGTTACCTCCTTACATATGGTAATCCCTAAAAGCTTAGTGTACAAAAGGATTCTGACTAGTGTCTATGAATTTTAAGCAATCCACACTATCTAGTGATGCTCCTCCGGCTCCTTCATCAATGATTCTTACCGTTCAAGACACTGAAGACTCTCCCATTCTTTGGGTGAATTGATCTAATATATCAGTAACCTCTTGTTGAGTGAAATCCTCAATTATCTCCCTGAATTCTGTTTGGCCCTGGTGGTTCTCCTGCTTTCTTCTTAGTATGGGGGAAACTTCTGCATGAAAAGACTCCTCATCTAACTTTGTTCCATTTTCCTCCCACACATTCTCCTGGCAGTTGTTGGGGCAACTAGGCCCAGCCTGTACAAAAGCTGCATACGCATTCCTTCTGTTAGTTTTTCACTTCTTTTTAGCTAAATGAACAGTAGCTTGTTCTTCTACCACCAGAGACCCTCCAACTTCCTCTTCTAAAGGAGAGCCTGAATGCTGTGGTACAGAAAAATTCTCATGCAAACCAGCCAACTCCCTTGCCATCTGAGCTTTCTCCTTCAGTAGCTTATCTCTACTTTTACACATAAGATAATAACTTGTTAGCAAGGCCCAGCCTCTCTACACACACCTGCCAGTTCTTTCCCTGGTTCTATTGGTACTCCTTGCAAACATTTTTCCAAATCTCTGGGTTCTCTCTTCTGTAGCCTTGGTTTCCAATTTTCACAGAGCCCTATGCTTTTAGCACATTCTCTTGCTAGGGAGGAAAAAGGCAAATCCTCCCATCCTGGGATAGCCATTTCTCCCTCTAAAGCCCTCCTGCCTCTAAATAGAGGTCTGATATTTTGTGATCCCATCAATTATAACACCACTGTGATAGTCACAGCACCCACTGCAGCTATTAATATGCTGGTGGAGTGAATCACAAAATGTAACAGGCTCTCCACATAGATGGCAGAATCAAAGCATTTATTTAAATACCAGAAAGCTGAATCCCCAAACCAGAAAGCCAAATTCATCATAGTGACCACAAAGTTGGTACACATAACCAATGTGGCACAAACCAACATTCCCAAGCCTTCCTAAACCTTCCCTCTGTCAGGCCTTCAAAACAAAACAAGCTTCCTTAAGCAAGAATGCCCCTCTCTCACTCACTCTAGCTACTCAGCCTCCATGCTGCTTGCTCCCAGCAGTTCTAGTACACTCTCAGCTTGTGCTCAGCTTTTCATCTGGTCATTAGTTCCTCCCTGTTCCTATCTTTGGCAAGTCCCTCCCACTGTGGGTTTCACAAGTTCTGTTTCTTAACAAAGCTTTGATATAATCACAGGCAAGGCTCAACTGAAACAAGGGACTAAGTACTTGTTTGCCTGCCATTACAAGGGCCAGGGAAGATCTTCAAATCCACATTACCATTACAGTCCCCTACTTGTTTTTCATTATATTTTTCATTATTTTCACTACTAAGAGAAAACAAAAGCAAAACACTGAAGTCAGACTGAAGATCCTTGTTGACCTGGCAGGTGAGTGTGAACTTTGGAAGTCAGATTTTCATCTTGCAATTTGTGGTGAGTGAGACCAGAAATAGGAGAGGCAAGATTTCTGGCAAGACAAAACTTCCAAGAAACACCAAAGGCTCAAGCAGTGCCAAGATCAGTGTTATGAAGGTACAGACTGAAATGAGAGGAGAACCAGGGATCTAGACCAATCATAAATATTGGAAGATGGATAAATAATGGCAAAAAGACTTGTCAACTCTCAGGTCCAGAGTTAGCACCCAGAGTTAGAACATCTTCCTTCTTCCCATCTCCAGGTGAGTGCAGATCAAAAGTATCCTGACTGCACTGAATTATGAATTATGAAATTCATATGAATTATGAAAATATCAGTGAGAAGTTTCAGTTGGGTGGAAGTCTTCATGTGGGGAATGCTTTAAAATTCTGCTTTTATTTTTGCAATGTTTAATAAACTATGCAGATATAATATGTTGATTGGTATGAATGGGGAATGGTCCTTTGATAGAGGAAATTCCATACATAGTTTGGGAGGAGAGGTGTGGAGTCAAAGATTTACTACTTAAAATAATCCTGAGTAATATTTCCTGTCAGCCCACAGTCTAAATTCAGAACCTTTGCTGCATGGGCTTTACCTTACCCAGTTTCCTGTAACAGTTCAGTTTAATGGTGTGATAGGCTCTCACATGGGTATACTTTCTTCCCTATTGGCTTGATAACCTAGATAGTGCACCTCCTTCCTGAAAATGACAAACTACCCTTCTGTAGGCAACACACAAACACCTTTGAACAATACTTCAGTGCTCCTGGTAGCACAAACATAGTGTACACACAGCCTATAGGTGTCATATAAAACTATATCTTAACAGCCAGAAAATGAAGTGATGGTTATGTGCAGTCAGTTGACCCCTCAGAGCAATAGCCAAAAGAAATTTCAAACTAGTAAAAAGATGAAAAAGTGACATTGAAGTTTTAAGGGGGTAGAGGGAGCACCAGACTGACTTTAGCAAAAGCAGAAGGTCTATGGAAGCAGAAAGACTGAGGCTCTGAAAGATAAAGCACCTTTGGATGAAAATAGACATTCCTTACCCTAGAAAGTGTGTAAAGCTTAATTATATCAAATACCTTATTTGCCTATCAAAAGACTACTGGACACAAATGGCATTCATGTCTTTTTAACCAAGCTTTACCAAAGATTCCCTAGGGGATATGGAAAATGAAAAATACCAGTTACCTTAAGGAAAAAATAGAGTTGTTTATAGAAGTATGGTCTTTTGGGTAAGTAATAACTAGTAGAAATACAAGGCATGTTCCCCCATTTCCTACCCAGAAAAAACTAACAACCTCAGATCTGAGCCTCTTAGGGAATCAAAGAGAAGACACTTCTGTCAATTGTAAACTATTTGTTGCTCTAGCTCAAGAGCTGTTATAGTGCTCCACGTACACTTTAGCTAAAGGGAATGCAGTGCTTAGACTAGCCAATAGCTAGAGGAAGAAAAAAACAACTACAGGTATCCATGGAACAGAGAGACCAGTATATCTTACTTACCAGCAAAGATGACATGCTGATTATAACCTAGTAGCAGAGGAGCTTGTCCAAATATCTAACAGCCACTATCAAGTGGCTTACCCAGGACTGCCCTGTAGCAGTTACCTACCTAGTCATGGAAAGTGGAGGGAAGATGAGCCAGTGACCTGCTTGACTCAGCCCAGTAGATTGGCCTGTCTAGTGTATACATGCTCTAAGAAGAGGCAGTCCAGCTAAGAAACCATGCACTGTAAAGAGACAACCCAGCTGAAAAGAAGAGCAAGTCATAGTGAACTTGATGAGCTCTTTCAGAAGACAGAATAATGAAACCCAAAGTTCCAAAGTTGCAAGTTGCCCTGGCTCTATGTGTCCCTCTCTGTATGTGTCCCTTAATACCTCTGCATTTTAGGTTAGCTTTTTCTTCCTTCTGGACTCAAGATACATTTGTGGGAAAGTATTTCCATGGTATGGGGAAAATTATTTATAATTTCTGTGCTTGCTATGCCATTTGAATAAATGCCTTTGCCAAAAATCTAACCAGGTTTGCTAGCCTTGTGTCAAAAGGAAACAGACTTTTGGCTTGATGGGGGGTCATGAACTACTGTTTTAGAAGTTAGCTACTAACAGGGTTACCTCTTGAATCGTTGGAGTGGCAACAGCCACCTATCTGGACATCCAACCAGCAAGTGGCAGAAAACAGAAGGAAGTGGGAGCTGAATCAATAATTACAATGCTGGCAGGATCTATTCAAACAAGTTAGTAATGGTGAAAAGTTGATTTAAACAAAAAGACAAGTACTATCATCATTCCATACAGAAGCTGACTTGGTATGAAGCAATAGCTACAATGAAGACCAAGAGGTCTAGAGACTGCCTTGGGTAGCAAACTCTTGATCTTGCCCAGCAGAGAACTATGGCAAATTCATGTAATCCCAGTTTGGAATATAAACTAAATTGCAAAACTTTACAGAAAAGGACGGTGGAAGATTATTAAATAAAGCAACTCATTCAATGATAGAGTAGTAGAAAGAAAAATGTGTTTGCCAAAGCTTGACAGCAGAATTTATGAAACTAAATCACCTCAAGAACATTGATAAATGAAATTGAAAGAATAGAAAAAAGGAACAAATCTATCTGCATTTTGATATTGTTCTATTTTTTATCATCATTGACAGCTGAATATTTGGACTTCAACTCCTTGGTTTCCAATGTGCCATACGAGCAAGGGGAAATTACATAATGAAATAGGGAAGAGCATCCTGAACAGATCAGTTATACATGGAAGAAAGGAATGATAAAAGTCTAAAAATTTTGGAAGTTTTGAACAATATTATGTTGATAGTTTCAAGCACCAGTACTATAGGAACTTCTTAACAAAATTCACAACCAGTTAAAAGATATTAGTTAGCCTAATAGCCCACAGAGCAGGAGAGAGCCTCCAGAATATTGATTTGTCAAATCTTCGAAGGCTTTGAATGAAGAAGAAAAGAATTTGGATGAAAAAGAGTTGAAAGGAGTACAAGGGCATGTAGGGAGTATAGATGTGTTGAAGTACAAGTATATAAAACATAGGAGCATTTTGCCTGGGCAAGATTGATGTCTTCCTGGTTCTTCTCTTTACTTCCATCTTCAGTTCCACTCTTCCAAAATATTTATAGCATTTCGTCTGCTTCCATTTACTGACTTTTTAATGTTTCAGCCCTCATGGTTTACCTCTTACTCCCAGTCAGTCTCTAAAATAAATTCCACCTTTGTGGTAGGGATTATGCTTCCTACTCTGCCTTTCTAACTTTGCTCATATGTTAACAGTCTTTATTAATAAAGACTATTTATTGTTAGTGATAATTTTTCGACTCTACATAGTTGTTTCTTCACTGAAAACTGAGAAGTTAAAATTTTAGTTTAGAAGGGTTGAATCATTCTCCCTTAATTAGGAAAATATATTATTAGCCATAATGAAATGTCACTTCATAAATTTTCCAAAGTTTTACTGAAATGACTTTATTATTTAAGTAACTTAAAATTGTTATTTAAAGAGCAAACATATTAGCAACCTTTCTGAAAATATATTTTACAGAAAGATACAAAAAAATCCGGTAAGAAAGGAAAGCTTTCTTCATCCCTTTCATGAATAATAATTCTACATCCTTTTAAAATTCATCTATTAGCTTGACAACTGCCATCAAAACTTTTTTACAAATATTGATTTCCAGTAAATTTCTTGATTTTAGGAAATATCACTATCATATTTCAGTAATATATAACATAATAGTAATTATAATAATTATAGTTTTAATGAGTTAAATAAGAATAATGACCCAAATATGACTGGGTGTTAATATTTACATAGAATTGGTTGGCTTTTGGAAAAGGGGAAGGCATGGAGAGGGGGAAATGAGGATAGTACAGGTTCTCTCAGATTTCTAGAAACCAATTCACATGGAAAAATTAGAGGTTTGGTGGGTTCACACACTAACACATACTTTATATAATATCTATAAATGAAAGGCATGTTGTATATACAGTTTAAATGATGGTGAACACTATAAACCTGATTTCACATAGGCTAATATAATAGGAAAATAATTTGAAAATTAGTTAATTAGGGCTTATTGGCTATAGTGACTGATGACAATCATTAGGTTTTTTGAAATAAAATTTCCTTGAAATTTCTAATTCTAAATCTATGATCCTCTGACCTTAGGATCTTTAATCCTGTGATCTTTATTAGAAATATTAGGCCCTCAAGAAATGATAACATCCCTGAGTGTTACAAGTATGCATCAATGAAAACTTGCATATTTGTAGGTGAGGGTCTCTGATAGGTAGTATCCAAATTTAAAAAAAAAAACAGTTTAGTGCTATTGTCTTTGACTTGACTCAAAGAGAATAATTAAGCCCCTTTCCAAGTAGTAGTTGATTCCCTTGACTTTCAAGATCCTAGGATTATAGTATAAAGAACTGGAAGGGACATTAGAGATCACATTGGTCAACTCTCTCCTTTTACATTTTAGGAAATTGAGGCCTATAAAGATGAAGTGATTTGCCCAAGGTCATAAAGGTAATAAGGAGTAGAACCAAATTCTCTAACTAAAAACCCAGTGTTCCATCTAAAACCTCCATGCTGCAGTCCCATAAAAGCAATCACAAATCAAAATGTTCATTATATGATTATTCCCTAATTGTCTTCTAATAAAATTTTCGTTTGAGTTTTAGATTACTACAAAGCTCCTTTTCAAAGACATGAGAAGCAAAATAGCTTTTGGAGGGGGAAGATCTAGGTTCAAATTCTGTCACAGATACATACTAGTTGTTCTGTGACCACAGGCAGGGTCACTTAACCTCTCAGTGCCACAGGCAACTTTCTAAAATGATGAATTCCAGAACACTTGCTGGTCTGCATCCTAGGAAGGGGTTTTCATACTGAAAGTGCCCTATGTAGCTGTAATCAGTGGTCTGGAAACATTCCTCTTCTCTCCTCAGTCTTCCCACAACTACAATAGCAAAAAAAAAAGTGTCTTTCAAGAAGAATTACATATTAAATTCTGTTTTATTATGAATCAGCTCCATTGTATAGATATTTTATAATCTAGAGTATTGGAAGAGCCATTAATATATTTGTAAGTGCTATTCCTATTGAGTTCCCATCACCAAAGGTGACAATTTCAGTAAAGCTTCTGATCTCAATGACAGTGACTGACCATAAACCTTTATTTCCCTGGATCTTTGTGTGAAACTCATTTATGAAATCCACATATGCTTTTCTAAAATCTTCATTCTAAAAGAAGTTAAGGAGGTGAATGCAATGTTAGAGAAGGCAGATATGATAGACCTCTGGAGAAAATTGAATGGGAATACAAAGGAATATGCTTCAAATATGCATTCTAGGCAGAAAACATTATTTAAACAAACCAATAGTTAGCATTTTTTAAAAATCTAAACCAAAAAGTTCTTATATTTTAATAATCATTATATGTTAAACAGTATCAAAATCTATTCAGGGGCCTGGTTGGAATCTGATGACTTTCAGAACTAGAATCTGTGAGACCCAGACTTCAAAATACAGTTTCTCTGAAAGCTTATTTTCAGAGCTAATTACTTCATAGAAATTCTTCAACTTTGATATCCCTGATATCTTTCCTTTATCTCCTTCCAGTTACCTAATAATTTGATTCCAATTTAAGCTGCTTCTCATCTGAACTCAGTAATCCCATTCTTTCCTACGAATAGGAAAATACCAAGCAGATGGTGGGTTTCTAACCTCACTTAACCCCACTTTCCAAAAATCCCCAATTTCAAAACACTGGCTTCTTCTAATACTGAGACCACATTGCCCTGTGTCAAAAGAGACAGAGGGAAGAGGCTTTAACCCTCAGTCCCGTCAATTTCCTCTCCACTGTGATTGGAGGAATGAAGGACAGAGAAATAAGCTCTCCCTCCCCTTGGCGGGGGACTCAGAATTCCTCCCAAGCTGCTCCTTTAGCTGTCAACTCCACAAACATCATGCCCCCACAGTGGTTACCCAGTAGTATTCTTCCTCTTTTCAGCTTCCCTTTGTGCACTGTCTTCCTCCATTAAAATTTAAGATCCCTGAGGGCAAGAACTTTTTCTTTTTCTTATTTGTATCTCTAGTGCTCAGCATAGATTCTAGCACATAATAGGTACTTAGAAAAGCAGAGAGATTAACAGCAGCAGCATGGTGGTGGTGGTGGTGTTCAGTCCTTTCAGTCATGTTTGATTTTTTGTGACCTCATTTGGGGTTTTCTTAGCAGACACTGAAGTGATTTGCCATTTCCTTCTCCAGCTCATTTTACAGTTGAGGAAACTGAGGCAAGCAGGGTAAAGTACCTTGCCCAGGGTCACACTTGCCCAGCTAGTATATATCTGAGATTGGATTTGAACTCAGGTCTTTTGACTCCAGGTCCCACACCCTAACCACTGTGCCACCTAGTTGCCCCAGTAGCGGCACTGTGGGTGGCAATTAGAAGTGGCAATAGGGATGGAACAAGTAAACACTAACAACAAAGAAGAAAGCAGATGACGAAAATACGGAAAATACAAAAACTGTATAGTCTAGTGGAGTTGAACTGGTATGAAACGAGTGTGGGCAGCCAGCGGCACCCAGCGCTGGAACTCTTAAAGGCGCAGGACATCTCTGCTATTGACACATGAGGGGAGGCTGCGAAGAGAGCGAGACCGGGCTGACCGCTGGTATAAACGTCCAGTGTAGTGTTACAGCGCACTTAAAGACGTATGCGTAACAAGTACAATTCAGCAGTCTAGGAGAAAGGACGATTATGTGCCACCCAGTAAAACAGCAAACTGAAATGTAATATGATGCAAAAGAGGGTCGTAAAAGTGTATTTTGGAAGGAGCCTCAGGTATCATCCATTCTAATGTGTACGTAGGCTGGAATTCCCTCCGCCGTCTCTGAAAAGTGTTTATCGCCTGTTCACTGCAGTGGATGCTGCTGGCGGTGATGTAGGGTGTGTGTGTGTGTGTGTGTGTGTGTGTGTGTGTGTGTGGGAAGAGGTGACTGGCAGGGAGTAAGTCGACCAGCAGTGATGGAAAGACAACTGCCAAGAAAGGAAGCTCATAGTACTTTGAGACTGCTCTAATTGTTGTCTGTCCCCAAAGTTTCCCCAAATTGAGGACCTCAAGATCAAGACCATTTGAGTACTAGTTGAAGGACTTCATCTAGGCTCGAAAAGAGAAGGGTTCTTGAAAGTCTATGAAATCCCTCATGAAAAGGCATTAAATAATCTTATTCAAAAGAATACTACTTTGGGAGGGCATTAGATTACCCTTCTTTTATTTCCTCTTAAGGTCGTCTTCATTTAAATCACCGTCAACATTTTATTGTTCTTTTCATTCTGCTTTATTCCATCTGTGTTACTTCCTTCGAGTCTTCCCATGTGTCTCGGAAATCTTCCTATTCAGGTCTCTTTATGATACAGCAGTGTTTCATTTTATTCTTCTGCTTTGGTTTATTTAGTCACACCCTAATCATTGGGGGACATATTTTGTTTCCTTTCACAAGTAAATGTGCAGTAACAAATTCCATCGAAATTACTGTACGTAATACAACGGTATTGTATACGCAATACTCTGGTCATTTTCATGTGATGCTTTCTGTCATATCTTAAATAGTTGATTTTTAAAACCTAAATGGAAATCAATACATTTTTATTCCTATTTAAATTTCATCTCTTTTTTTAGCCATACAAGCTTGTGGAATTTTTTTGGATCTAGATTCCGTCATCATACATATTGGCTATCCTTCTAAGCTTAACATCATCTATAAACTTGATAAGCATACCTGTAAAGCTTTTTAAAAGTTTTTTGTATATCTCTATTGAGTCCATATAATTATGTACAGGAGACAGAAAGGTCAAACTGTATAGAAAAAACACAAAAGAGGTAGGTTCTCTACCACAATATGGTAGAGAACCATATTCCACAATATGGATTCTAGATTTTCTCTAATAATATACAAATGACAAAAAGATCATACACTTTAAAAGAAAATAATAGTTATCAATGTACGACTTAACCTATGAGCACAAGAAAATGTTGATACGTCAATATGCTATTGATTCATCTGTTCTAAGTGGAGCTAAAAATTCAAAGTCACCTAAAACTCAAATAGAACTCTTGCCCATGTTCTATATAGTTCACATTGAAAAAAGGTTCTGTTAGCTTGTAGTTGACAGAGTTGTGTGTACTTTGTTCTGATTCTTGGGAAATAGGCAGGATTTGGATTTAGACAGACAAGAATAAGAGAAAATGAATTCCAGGTAGCACAGGCTATCATATGTCAAGGCTCAGAGGTGAATCAACACAAGATATTTTTAGAAGTCTGTGGATAGCTTGGTGAAGCAGGTGGTTTTGTTGGTATTGTTGAATAGTGAGACATAAATTTGAAAAGGTAGATCAGTACCCAGTTGTTTAGAAGTTTAAATGACATTGCAAGTTTCCATTTTTTATGACTGAATGTATTGCTGTTCCAGTTCCAGGTCCTCCTGCTGGGGTCAAAGCAGCAGCAGCATCAGCCTCTACTGTCTTTGTATCCTGGCTTCCCCCTTTCAAGTTAAATGGAATCATCCGAAAGTACACTGTGTTCTGCTCACACCCATATCCCACAGTAAGTTGGCAAATTACCAAGTAGCTTTCAAACAGCTCTAAGATTAGCTGTATTTGTTCATTTTTGACAGTTAAGGATATTTAAATACTAAGGTTTTTCTCTTTTATTTCTGGTAATTCTTCCCCTTCACTCCCCTTCACCCCAGTATGTTATTCTGCTCTAGGTAGGGCTCTTTTTCATAGTTTATTATAAATTATAAGACAAAATCATTTTAATCATTTAGCAACACCATTCTAATTTATTGCTTATTTGGTAAATTTTTACAAAACATTTGACTGCCGGCTTTTCTAAATCCCAAACCATATGTTCACAAAACAGAACCTGTTGATTTTCCTGTTGGACTTACTGTGAAATGGTCACATCTCTTTCTCCCTAACCTACTACTTTCTACTCCTGTCTCCATTCTTATATCTCTTAGCAGACACAGTCAGAGATGTAGTCAGATCCCATGGGCACTGGTGGAAATATGTGAATGTGTTACTAGAGACTTGGAACTTTTTTATATACCTCTGTATTCATATTATCTGTCAAATGCCAAGACTCTATTAATTTTTTTCAAAAGAATTAAGAACTTCAAGTAGAAAACTTAGCTATTACTTCATTATAACAAAAATGAATACTGCTCCTTAAAAACAGAAAGTAAAAACTTAGTGAAATCTTAAGAAGTTGATGAGGAGAAAAATATAAAAGAACACTTATTTTTAAAAAATTCTATGCAGTTACATAAGTGATTTTTTTTCTCTCTTTACTAGTTAATTTAGTTTGGTACTAATTATTCCAGAACTGAAGATAGTTTCCCATTCAAATTTGTTAATATTTTACAATAAATAGTTCTGTTCTATATCCAGAATATTCTAAATCCTTTGACCTAGTCAATTAACCTGAGTGAATAATGTTGAGTAACAAACACCACTTGTAGGCAGGCAAAATAAGACAGTGTGAATGCAACACAAATTAATTCTCACTCCTAAGAAAAATGGATGTGAAAGACAGCAAAATTTTAATTTAATATAATATATAAAAACAATCATTTATTGAGTTGCTTAAAATAAAATAATAATTTTATGTTGCTCTTTTAAGACAGTGGTAGTCCCTGTTAATGAAACTAAAGATAAACCTATTATACCTGGCATTTGCAAGTATCAGCATAAACTAGGAAATGACACTCAAATAAACATATGATTTTTTAAAATATCAAAGTCTTCCATTGTGCACATTGTTAAAAATAAGAAAGTAACATGAGTGATCCCTTCAAATCCAAAACTCTCTTTGCAAAGAACATTGTTGACATCTGAAAATCTCTGTAAGTAAAAAGGAGACATGTGTTTTATCTTTTTTCCCCTTTCCCAGTTCTACAAGTTATTCTTATCCTCAAATATTTTTCCTATGTATACACATGTAATTTTTTATTTCCCATATTGTGTTTATAATGGTAGAAGAACATGTTTGTACTTCGTAAATAGAAATTAAATTTCCAGGTTTGTTAGCACAACTGGAACATTATCTCCCTCAACTACAGATCTTTATCTCTTGTTTCCATTTCTTAAAAGAAAGTAATTGGATCGTTTTACTTAACATTTATTAGTCTATTAGGAAATAGAAACACCTTCAGATTTTTCTTTGTTGTCAAGGAAATGGCAATGAGCTTACATAATAGAGGACTAGACACTTTCTCCAGGTCTGTTGAAACTGGGGACAGTGTCTATCTGAAAAAGCATTACACAGAACATTCTAACATGAGAGATGAGGCTATGAATCAAATACAAGAAGAGGTCCCAGACCTCAGTCTTGTGCAGAATTCAGGAACAGAGGCCACGTAGCAGCTGTGTCACTCTCTGCCCAGTTCCAGGTCATAAATTCAAAGAAAAGTAATGAAGAGACCTATATCTAGGGTGATGTTCTAGGGTGAAGAGTGGGAACTGAACTAGCAGCAAGTTCAAAAGCAATGAGCTTTTATGGGCTGCATAGCTGTAACCTCAAAAATGAAGTGAGGTCTCACTTCCAACTCCCAGCTCAGTCTGAAGCCTGAAAAAGAATAACCAGGGGAAAAATCTAAATCCTAAGGGGAAGCTGTAGTTTTGTCATTCTGAACTTACAGAGTTTTCTAGTTTACTGATACAGATTGAGCCAAATAGCAATGTACTAGGAATCTAATAACTATGTACAAATTGAGAGCTTTGTTGTTTAGACCCAAATCCAGGTCAGATTGATTAATAGAGTTAATTAAATTAATGATTGTATTGACTCATAGAGTTAAGACTAGAAAGACTTTTGTCATGGGGGAGGGGGGGCACTAAAGGCTATTAGATTTTTACCCTGAGCTACCTCTGACATCCTAGAATATGATAACATGCAATAATCCAAGAAAACAACAGAAGGAATGAAGAGAATACAAACTCACCCCAGACAGTCCTTCCAAAAGTGTTCAAACCCAGAATTAACATCAAGTCCAAAGTCAGGAAGTAGACTGGAAGAATGAATGAATAAATGAAAAGAATCCTACCATAAGGAGCTATTATACTAAGAAAGTCACTCAAGATACAATTCCAGAAGAGAATGACACCAAAACCTTTGTGCCAACTCAAAAAAAAGGGTGGGGGAAAGAAAGAGAAGGAAGGAAGGAAGAAAGGAAGGAAGGAAGGAAGGAAGGAAGGAAGGAAGGAAGGAAGGAAGGAAGGAAGGAAAGAAGGAAAGAAGGAAGTGGGGGAATTGCTTGGGCGCAAGCTCAACTAGAATTTCGTGAAGAGATGAAGCAAGTGGGTTTTATTATATTTTAAAATCAAATGAAAATACTAGAGGAAAAAATGGAAGAGAAACAATAATAGAAGAATTAGAAAGCATATTAACAGCTTGAAATAAGAAACAGAAAACCTCACCAAAGGGATAAACTCACTGAAAATTGGAATGGATCATATAGAAGTTAATAATTTCATGAGAAAACAAAAATAGTAAAACAAAGTCAAAAGACTAAAATATTTTTTTTAATGTAAGATATCTTGTAGCAAAAACAACTTATCCAGAAAACATATTGAAGAGATATATTTTAAGAATTATTGGCATAACTGAAAGCCATGTCCAAAAAAAGGCTAGATATATTTCAATAAAACATAAAGGAAAACAGTCTAGATATCTTGAAAACAATGAAAATAGAAAAATTCAACAGGTCACCTGAAAGAAGCCCCCAAAATGAAAACTCCAAGGAAAATCCCAAAGATTCAGATCAAAGAAAAAATACTGAAAGCAAGAATTCAAGCACTAAATGTCAGAATCACACCTGATATGCAAAACCATCAAAGAAATAAAGAGCTTGCAATATATTTCAGAAGGCAAAAAATTTAGGCTTATAACCCAGCATAATATACCCAAGAAAATTGAGTATATTCCTTCTGAGGGGTAAATGGATCTTTAATGAAATAGAGGACTCCCAAACATTCACCATGAAAAGATCAGAACTGCATTAAAACTTTGTAATACAAACACAGGAATCAAGAGAAACATAAAAAGGCATGTATGAAGGAGCAATCAAAAGGAACTAAACAAAAATCAACTGCTTACCTGCTTATGTAGGGAGATGGTGCATTTGTCCCCTCAGAATGCTATTATCATCACAAAGGATATGTAATAAGACAGAGATCCTGAGAATGGTTTTGTATGATTTGATGATTGTTTAAAAAAAAAAAAAGAATGGAAAGGGGTCACTATAAAGAGTATTCTTTGAGAAAGAGGCAAGGGAGAAGAAAATTGGGGGAAATCATCTCACGTAATTGGGGGATTTAAAAGGAGGACTATATAGAACAAGGAAGAAGGGATACAATGAACATGGGACATGAAGTTCATTCTGATCTGAACTCCTCAAAGTAGAGAAGAATGCACATATCCACACACATAAATACATATATACATGCACACATCCACAGTTTGGTAGAGAAATATACTTCATTCAACAGGGAAATAGAAAGAAATAGGAGGAAGGGAGAGGAGTAATAAGAAAGGGTGATGACTCTTGAAAAAACAAATTCTGATTAAGGAGAGGGGACCTCAAAAAGAAGTTTAAAAGCTAGAACAGTAAGAATTTATGATTGGGTGTAAGGAGAGGGAAATAGAAGAGGGACAGGTGAATAGAAATAGATTGCTCCAAACCTAGAACACTAGAGCTGATCATATTTCTTTTTTTTAATTGATTTATTTAGTTTTAGTTTACAAGATTCAGTTCCACAACCCCTTGAGTTTCAAATTTTCTCCCCTCACCCTCAAACCCCCCCCCCCATGGCAGCATGCAATGAAGTATAGGGCTGATCATATTTCTTCTCTTTAAGGAGCCTTTTCTTCTTTATATAAAAGGGACAGAAATCAAACAGAAGGAAAAGCATAAGAGAAGAGGATAAGGGAAAAGAAACAACTAACAATAATGACTGTAAATGGAATGGACTCACTCATAAAATAGAAATCTCTGCCAGAATAATTAGAAAGCAGATTCCAACAATACCTAGTTTGCAAGAACTATACTTGAAACCGAAAGATTCAAATAGAGTTAAATAATAACCTGAAGAAAAATCTATAATGCTTCATGTAAATTCTAAAAAGCAGCAGTAACAATCATCTCAAATAAGGCAATAATTAATATAGACTTAATTAAAAGATATGAACTGAGTAACTATATAATGCTGAAAGGTACTATATGCAGCAAATTATTATTAATGCTAAACATATATGAAGCAAAATTATATAGCAACTAAAAAAAAAAAACAGAAAAAAGAATGAATTAAGGGTTGCTAGGTGGCACAGTGAGTAGAGCATTGGCCCTGGAGTCAGGAGGACCCCAGTTCAAATGTGACCTCAGACACTTGACACACTAACTAGCCATGTGACTTTGGGCAAGTCACTTAACCCCAATTGCCCTCCAAAAACCAAAAAAAAAAAAAAAAAAAAAGAATGAATTACAGGGAGACATAGACTGTAACACTATAAATGGAGATGATGAATTACTCCTTTGAATTTAGATAGACCTAGATAAAAAAAAAAAAAGCAAAAAAATGAAGAAACTGAATAGAGTTTTAGGGAAAAAAAATGAGATACAATATACAAGACTATGTCACACCTTTAAGAAAAATTGACCATGAATTATGATATAAAAACTTCACCAATTTAGAAAAGCAGAAATACTGTACTAAAACAATCTCTGATAGAAATAATGTACTAAAATCATCTTTTCCTTTTGTACTGTGTACTTTTACCTTTGTCCACTGGTATTTTTGTCTTTGTACTAAAATAATCCTGCAATGCAAGAAAAAAATATACTCAACAAAAAGCCATTGAAGAAATGATTGAAAATAAATTGAAAAGTAAATTATGTAATCAAAAGAATGGGAGGGTCAAAGAAGAAATCACAAAAGCAATCCAGAAATTCACTGAATTATTAAAGATAATGAAAGCAATGAGACAATATGCCAAAATGTTGGAATTCCACCAAAGTAATTGAGGGGCAGCAGAGGGAATTTTCTGTCTCTAAACAATTTCATCAATGGCATGAAACTTAAAAATAAAAACAAATAATCATTCCAGTTAAATACTAAAATAAAAACTCTAAAATTCAAAGATGAGATTAACAAAATTGAAAGCAAAAAAAAATCCTGTTGAATGAATAAATATAACAAGGAACTTAAAAACACATTAAAGTCAACAAACCATTAATTAAATTTTAAAAATAAAACCAAATTAATACTATCTGAAATTTTAAAAGTTAGTTTGTAACCAATTAAGAAATAAAAGAAATTGGTAGAAGCTATTGCATAAAATTGTTTGCCAACAAAAGAAACAGTCTAGATGAAGTGGATAAATATTTACAAAAGTATGAAGTGCCCATATTTATAGAACTGGAAACAGATAATTTGTATAACAAAATCTCCGAGAAAAAGAAATTGAATATGATGCAAATAGACTCCTAAAAGGAAAAAAAAAGGATCAAATGGACTAGCAAGTGAATTCTATATTTAAAGGAAGATTAATTTCAATACCCCAAAAGTTGTTGAAAAATTGAGAAAGAATTTCTTCTATGAAATTAATGTGGTCTTGATATCTACATGAGGGAGAGACAAAACAGAAAACTATAAACCAGTTATTCCTAAAGAATATTGATGCAAATTTTAAAATAAAATTTTAACAAGGAGGTTATAGAAACCTGTCACAAACCAATCACATCATACACAATGACCAAGCTCTATTTCTGAATGTAGAGCTGGTTTGATATTAGGAAAACTATAAACATAACTGATGATAATAAAACCAAAACTAAAAATCATAGTATCATAGCAATAGATACAAGAAAATGCCTTTGAAAATATCCAACAACCATTCCTGTTCAAAAAAATACTGTAAAAAAAATGAAATAGACTTCTTCTTAACATGATAGTTTAAATTTCAATTTAAAAAAAAAAGATAAATAGGAGAGATGGAGCCAACATGGCTGAGAAAAGGCAGAAATTCTCCTAAGCTCTCCCTCAAACCTCTCTGAAAACCGTTAAATATTGCCATTAAACAATTCATAGAGCAGTAGAATCCACAAAACTACAGGGTGAAATAATTTTTCCAGCCAAATAAAACTTAGAAGGTCATCAGGAAAGGTCTGTCCCACTAAGGTGAGAGTGGAGCACAGTCCAAGACAGGCCGGGCCAGCACCGACCCAGGCCCCAGCAAACCAGGAGCAGGCATTGAGAGCCACTAAATCAGTAGCAACAGCAATTGCTGCTGAAGCTCTCAGCCCACAGATGTTAAGGGGATCGACCAACTAAGCAGAAGGAGATTACAGGAGTGTCTTTGCTAGCACTGAGTCACGACTCTGTTGCTTTGCCCAAACTCAGATCAAGGTTATAGTCCTAGGAGGTAGTCGAAGGATGAAGGAGAGCACTAGCACACCAGAACTCCACACACAGTGGAGCAGGGACCCTCAACACAGTTCCAGGGCAGAAAAGAATGCTTGTGGCGGCTCATAGACCAGAGCAGAGACCAGGAGAACAGTAAACACACTCTCCTTAGATCATACTACCTTGGAAGAACTGAAAACTCACAGGTCCCTAGAAGTATCTCTGAAAATAGCTGGAGAAAACCCCTGAAGCTTGGGACACTGTGTGCCCCGTCCAGAAAGCAGAGCCCCATTTTAGCAATGAACTAAAAGTCAAGAAATAGGCTGGGAAAATTAGTAAATAATGAAAAAAAATTGTGACCAAATAAGGTCATTATGGTGACAAGGAAAACCACAACACACTCAGAAGACAGTAACAAAGTCAAAGTTCCTACATGCAAAGGCTCCCAGAGAAATAGGAATTTGTTTCAGTCTAGGAAGGATTTTGAAAATCAAATAAGAGAAGGAAAGGAAAAATTAGGAAAAGAAATAAGAGTGGCATAAAAAAAAAACATGAGAAAAAGAGTCAACAGCTTGGTAAAGGAGAAACAAAAAATACTAGATAAAATAACACCTAACAAAACAGATTAGGCCAAATGAGAAAAGAAGCACACAAATTCATTGAAGAAAAAAAACTCCTTGGCCAAGTGGAAAAGGAGGTCCAAAAGCTCAATGAAGAAAATAATTCCTTAAAACTTAGAATGGAGCAAATGGAAGTGAAAGACTTGATGAGAAATCAAGAAACAATAGAACAAAACAAAAATTTTTTTTGTTGTTTTTTGGAGGGCAATCGGGGTTAAGTGACTTCCCCAAGGTCACATGGCTAGTAAGTGCTAAGTGTCTGAGGCCAGATTTGAAGTCAGGTCTTCCTGACTCCAGGGCTGGTGCTCTGTTCACTGTGCCACCTAGCTGCCCCCAAAAATTTTTTAAAAAAAATAGAAGACAATGTGAAATATCTCATTGGATAAACAACTGACTTAGAAAATAGATCCAGGAGAGACAATTTAAAAATTATTTAACTACTTGAAAGCCATGATCAGAAAAAGGACCTAGACATTATCTTTCAAGAAATTATCAAGAAAAACTGCCCTGATATTCTAGTACCAGAGAGTAATATAAAAATTTAAATACTACACTGATTACCCCTTGGAAGAGATCCCAAAATGAAAATTCCCAGGAATATTATGGCCAGATTCCTGAATTTCCAGATGAAGAAGAAAATACTTCAAGCACTAAAAAAACAATAATTCAAATATTGTGGAACCACAGTAGCATAACACATGATTTAGTGGCTTCTGTGCTAAAGGATCAGCAGGTTTAAAATATGATATTCCAAAGGGCAAAAGAGATAGGATTACAACTAAGAATTACCTACCCAGCAAAACTGAGTATAATCCTTGAGGGGGAAAATGGCTATTCAATGAAATAGAAGACTTTCTAGCATTTTTGATGAAAAGACCAGAGCTGAATACAAAATTTGACTTTCAAATACATGACTCAAGAGAAGCATAAAAAGGTAAAGAGGAAAGAGAAACATGAGGAACTTAATAAGATTAAGCAGTTTATTTTCCTACATGGAAAGGTGATACTTGTAACGCTTAAAAATTTCTCAATATTAGCGCAATTAAAAGGAGTATATATAGACAGAGGACACAGGTGTGAATTGAATATGAAGGGATGATATCTAAAAGAAAAAAGTAAAATTAAAGGACAAGACAGGAATGCACTAGGAGAAAGGGAAAGGGAGAGGTAGAATGGAGTAAATTATCTCCCATGAAAGAGGCAAGAAAAAACTTTCACAGTGGAGGAGGAGATGGGGAAGATGAGGGGGAGTCATCAGAATTGGCTCAAAGAGGAAATAACATACTTAATTAGGCATAGAATAACACTACACTAGATATAAAAATCTATCTTACCCTACAGGACGGTAGAATGGGGAGGATAGAAGAGAAGGGGATGACAGAAGGGAGGGCAGATCTGGAGGGAGGATAGTGAAAAATAAAACATTTTTGAGGAGGGACAGGGTAAAAGGGGAAAGAGAATGGAATAATTGGGGTGGTAGGAATGGGAATGACTGAAATACAGTTAGCAATAGTAACTGTGAAAATATTTTTGAATCAAGTTTCTCAGGTAAAGGCTTCATTTCTCAAACATACAGAGAACTGAATCAAATTTACAAAAATAAGAGCCATTCCCCAACTGATCAACGATCAAATGATATGATCAGTTTTCAGATGAAGCTATCAAAGCTCTCTATAGCCATATGAAAAAATGCTCTAATTACCTATTAATTGGGGGAATTAAAATTAAAACAATTCTGAAGTACGACCTCATACCTATTAGATTGGCTAATAACACAAAAAGGAAAAATGACAAATGTTGTAGTAAATGTGGGGAAAATGGACTTTAATGCGCTGTTGGTGGATTTATGAATTGATTCAAACATTCTGTAGAATAATTTGGAACTATGCCCAAAGGGCTGTAAAACCCTACATAATCTTTGAACAAACAACACTACCACTAGTTCTGCATCCAAAAAGAGATTTAAAAAATAAGAAAAGGATCTATATGTACAAAAATATTTATAGAAGCTCTTTTCTGGTGGCAAAGAATTGGAAATTGAGGTGCTACTCATCAATTGGGTAATGGTTGAACAAATTGTGATATGTGATTGTTATGGAATACTATTGTACTGTAAGAAATGATGAGCAGGGTGATCTCAGAAAAACCATGAAAGACTTACATGAGCTGATGCAAAGTGAAATTCATTGTTCACAAAGTAACAGCAATGTTGTAAGAGCATCAGCTGTGAATGAGACAACTTGGAACACTTATGATGAAAAATGCTATCCCTCCCCAGACAAAGAAAGTTGGTGTCTGAACACAGATTGAAGCATACTTTCTTTTACTTTATTTTTCGTAAGGTTTTTTTAGTCTGTTTTTTTTTCATGACTTCTATAGAAATGTTTTGCATCCCTGCACATGTATAACCTATTTCAAAATGTTTGCCTTCTCAACAGGTGGGGGAAGGAGGGGAAGGAAGGAAGAGAATTTGGAATTCAACATTTTAAAAACAAATGTTAATTGCTTTTACATGTAATTGGGGTAATAAAATAATAAATTTTTAAAAGATTGAATTATCTATATTAGGGATAAACTAGAGGCCTTTTCAGTAAGATCAGAAGTAACATAAGGATGTCCATTATCACCATTCTTATTCTATATTATGTTAGAAATCCAAGATATCATGATAAAAACAGGAAACGATAGAGGGAATAAGCTTAGACAAATAGAAAATATTATGCTTTTTTTGCAGATATGATGGTTTGCTTAATGAACTCAAAAGAGGAAACCAAAAATCAGTTCAAACAATTAACTGCTTCAGCAAAATCACAGGATATAAAGTAAACCCAACAAAAATTCAGCAGAGGTAGAAAGATAGATTCCATTTAAAATAACTGTAGAAAGTATAAAATACTAATTGGATGAATATTAATTATTCATTGGTAGCATGAACCAATATAATGAAAATGAAAGTATTACAAAAATAAATTTATTTATTCAGTGTCATAACAATCAAAAATAACAAAGGATTGCTTTATAGAGCTAGAAAATAATAATAAAATTCATCTGCTAGAATAAAGGTCTAGAATCTTTAAAAAAAGTAGGAAAGAAGGAGGGTAACAATACCAGATCTCAAATGATATTACAAAGCAATAATCACCTAAATAATTTGGTATTGGCCAAGGAATAGAGAAGTTAATAAGACTAGGTATACAATATATAGAAGTAAACAAACATAAGTAAATGAGTGTTTGATAAACCCAAAAATCCCAGCTTACTTCATAACTCCACTCAAATGCAACCTCCTGTAAAAGACTTACCTTTAAAAAAAAATTGTGGGGAAAGCTGTAATACAGTCTGAAGAAACTAGATATAGATAAAGTACACCCGTACAGCCAAACATGAGCAGCTTTCCAGAGTACAGCTGCTGTGTAGAGCTTTAAGATTCTGATCACAGGGGCAGCTATGTGGCACAGTGAGTAGAGCACCAGCCCTGGAGTCAGGAGGACCTGAGTTCAAATCTGGCCTCAGACACTTAACACTTACTAGCCATGTGACCTTGGGCAAGTCACTTAACCCTAATTGCCCTCCCAAAAAAAAAAGGCAAAAGAAAAAAAAGATTCTGATCACATAGTATAGTGAACTTTCTATTTATTCAGCAGTAAAATGAAATAAAACATTCACAGAAACCAAAGTAGAGCATTCCCGATGTTATAACATAACAACTTATCACTGAAGTGGCCACATAGTTTTCATCTAAGTGGCCATATCATTTTAAACAAAAGATATCAGTCAGTAAGTCTTTAACTCAATCATCCTTAAGGAGCAAGCCTCCTTAAGGGAGATAAACTACAAAGGTCAAAGTTCTCCACCCCTACATCACAGTAAATCATAATCTTCTCAGTTGGCATTAAGTACCCAAGAAGAGGTCTTTTCATCTTGACTTGAGTCTGGCTCTCAGATTCCATGGTTCCTCTTCCATTGTCCCAGCTTTTGCCTGAATTTACCCAGCTGTCACCTGGATTCAAAGTAGGCAGCTCTCAGCACCTTGTCCAGTTCCTCATCCAGTTCCTGTTCCATATTGAAGCTCACAGTGTCCAGTCCACCTCAAGTCTTTCACTGTTTCTGTTTCTGGGAAGACAAAGCTTAACAGAGCCAAAAAACATCCATGAACATTGCCAGCACCATCATCAATTCAAGATCTGCCTGTGAAATCAACACAGACCCACATACAAGGTCTGAGAACTCAACACAAACCATCAGTATAGTCCCAGGGCCTTCAAAACCCTCCTCCAGGACTTCTGTAAACAGACAATAAGAAAACCCTCTTTCAGGACTTCCAGTAAGATCCCAGGGCTTCTGTACAAAGTATCACAAACAAAAACCAGAAACAGAACAGACAAACAGAGTGCCTGGCCACCACAAAGTTCCCCTTCTCAATTCTGCTCTTTCCCAGCTTGGGCTTCTCCTTATATATGGTCATTAGCTCCTCCCTGTTCTGCTACTTCCTGTTGTATCAGCAAGTTCCTCCCACTGTGGGGTTCACAAGTTCTGTTCCTTAACAAAGATTTGATGTAATCATGGGCAGGTCTCAAAAGAAACTTGAACTGAAACAAGATACTAAATAATTAAATAGCTGAAACAGGGTGTTGCTTGCTATTACAACACCCTATATCCAGATTCAACTGATTATGTGACTCAGACATAAAGGTGACATTATTAACAAATTAGAGAAGCAAGAATAAAATTTTCAGATACAGGGAGAGGTGAAGAGTTCATGACCAAACAATAGATAGAGAAAAGTGTCACATGAGGTTAAAAACAGACAATTTTCATTACATAAAATTATAAAGCATTTGTACAAACAAAACAAATTTAAAGAGAATGAGGAAAATGGTAGGGAAGGATCTTTGCAATAAGTTTTTCTGATGAGGTGTCATTTCTGATATATAGGGAAGTAATTGAAATTTATAGAGTAAGAGCCATTTCCCAATTGACAAATGGTCAAAGGATATGAACAGGCACTTTTCAGGAGAAGAAATCCAAGATATTAACAGCCATGTGAAATATGACTCTAAATCACAGCTATTTGATTGGCTAAGTTGACAAAGTGGAAAATGATTAACACTGGAAGGATTATGAGAAAACATGCACATTAATGAATTGTTGCTTGAATAGCGAGGTAGTCAAGACATTCTAGAAATCAGTTCAGAGCTATTCAAAAATGTTATTAAAGTCTGTACACCCTTCAACACAACAATACTAATGTCAGTTAATACCCCAAGTACTTAAAAGAAGGAAGAATAGGACCCACATATACAAAACTATTTATAACAGCTCTTTTTGCATTGGCAAAGAACTAGAAGCATGAACTGAGAATGACTAAACAAGGTATGGTGAATAAATGTAAAGGAATATTATTTTACTATAAGAAGTGATAAATGGGATGGTTCCAGAGAAACTTGAAAAGATCTATTATGAACTAATGTAGAGTGAAATGATAACCAGGAGAACAATTTATAGAGTGGCAATGTTATTTAAACACAAATTAATTTGTCTTTACCATTCACCTAGAATTTGATCAACAGATAGGCACAGTAGAGTACTGAACCTGGAATCATAAATACGTGACTTCATATACAACCTCAGACACTTCGCAGCTGTGTGACCTGGGCAAGTCAATTAACTCCTCTGTCTACTTCAGGTTCCTCATCTGTAACATGGGAAGAATAATAGCAACTACCTCCCAGGAGAGCATTAAACAAGATATTATTTGTAAAGTACGTTGCATTCCTTACGTGGAATATAAATACCAGCTATTAACTATTATCAGTAATTCAATGACCCTCAGAGGACTCAGGGTGAAACATGTTACCCACTTCCCTAACAGGTCATATACTCAGAATGCAAATATTTTTTTCCTCTTTATGGCAATAGAAGAATTTGTTTTGTGTGACTACAAGAGCTTATGACTAGGGTTTTGTTTTTTCTTTTCTTTCTCAGTGTGGGAGAGGAGAAAATGTGAAAAGGGAAAAGACATATTGTACTTAATTGAAAAAAATGTGATTAAAAAATTCCAATGACAGACAAAAAATTTTGCAAGGGCCCAGGAGAAAGACCTTCAAATATAAAAGAAAGGAAATTCAGATAATATAAGATGATTCTGCACTCACCAAAAACTGCAGGAAGAAATGAAATATTATATTCCAAAGAGTGAAAGGTACAACTCCAAATGACCAGTCCTACAAACCTGAACCTAAGCGTTAATGAAAAAAGATGCATATTCACTAAAAAGAGGCTTTTGAATTCTTTCTATAGGGGAAAAAACATATCTGAACAAACTGATTTGCAAACACCCCAGACTAATTGATGTGAGTATTCCTTCCAATGATGCAAATCACAACCCATCCATGGCTGCCTAAACCTAGAAAACTCTTGGTCCTTACACTAGACACAGAGGGTTCACCCAAAGTGCAGGGAACCTTCCTCAAAACTGTTTCATATTTTAGGAATACAAATGGAGCAAAGGATAGCCCTCTTTTCTACAGTTATGAGTTTCTTTGATGGTATCTTTTGAACTTTCTTTCTTTGTTTACAATTCTTTAAAACGCATTGCTGCCTAGATGAGGCAACCAGCTGGTATGGTGGATACAGCCCTGAGTAAGCCCTGAATTTAAATGCAGCCTTAGACACTTACTAGCTATGTGATCCTGCACAAATCACTTAATCCCTGTTTGCCTCAGTTTCCATATCTGTAAAATGGGGATATAATACCATTATCTCATAGAGTTGTGAGGATAAAATGAGATAATTTTTGTAGGGTATTTAGCCCAGCCCCTGGAACATAGTAGGTATTGTATAAAAATTTACTGTCTTCCCTTTCTCTTCCCCATCCTACTTACATCCATCATATACCTCTCTATTCACATTTGGGTTGTCTTAAACTTTTTAAAAGTCAACATTTTTTTCAATATAAGAAATTACATATAACAAAATCCTAATATAACTATAAGACAAATATAAACCTTTCCTTCTGTTATCAGAATGATAACTTCATACACGTGAAATTACATCTTTTCTAAGGTTTTTTAAACAGAGGATCTTAAAAATGGAACAGTAAAGATCAAAGCAAAGGAAGTGAATTAGACAAGAACATGATATTTCTGATTTACTGCTGCTTCTTATCTATACAACCTTTTTTCCCAAATTAAAAAAAGATTTCTTTAAGGTACTTTTAAAAGGAACATTTTTCAAGTGGTGATTATTCTAGTCAGTTCTCTGGTTGATAAATTACATTTTTAAAATTTGTCCTGGAATATAGAAATACCGATCAATTGCACCACAATAGTGTGCTGTCATCAATGTAGATGGATATCACCTTTATTGGCACATTTATTGCTTCATTGATCTACTTGCTTTTTCATTCATTTATTTAAAAGTTTGAAAAAAATTGATTAAAATCATAATGTGTCTGAGCTATTTTTAAAATACATGGCTCTTGGAATTTGTATCTGATGTTTCTGTGCAAAACAATGCATGATAGAAAATGCCACTCATCGTTCTGTTTGGTACACATGGTAGTCCATAGTCAATAATCCTGTAATGCTGTATTTGGAAAGGAATTGTTTCTCATTGTCTTTTTCTGTCATTTTAGTTATTTTAGCTCAAAAGGCAGATGTTATAGAATTATGGTATTACTTAATTATATGGATTAAAGCAAACACTAGAGGGCAGTGCCAGTTTTCTGAATTTTTGTTCTTATTCATAAAACCAAAGTTTTTTCTTACTTAATAACTGTTGAGCATTTTTGTATGGATATAGGTTATAGGAAGAATGATGCATGAGACAGTTTGTCATAATTTGATTTTGTTTATGATATTGCCAGTAATAATAATCTTGCTGATACCAAGCTATTTTCACCAATTTATCTCTGCTCATTTTCAATCCTTAGATTATTTTAATTTTTTTGTGTGTGTGTATGTCAGTGTGTGTGTGTGTCTGTCTGTCTGTGTGTGTGAGAGAGAGAGAGTCCAAATAACCTTGTTTATCTTCAGACTACATTGTTTTACTCTCTAAAAAATGCTATTAGAAAGAGATTTTATAAAGAAATACAAAAATTAAAATGTAGCAGAAACCTAAGCCTAAAAATACTTTTTTCCATGATATCTATATTTCTGTCATGCCTATCCCACATCCCACATATGCATGGGGGTTTTTTGCAGTAGGATCACTGGCAAAATGTTATATTCCAAAATTTTCATGATCTTCTCCAGACTTTTCCTACCGGTACTGAGGTGGTTATGTGGGAGCTGCAGAACCTGTTCATCATTTCTTATAGCACAATAGTATTCCATTGCATTTATATACCACAATTTGTCCAGCCATTCCCCAATTGATTGGCATCCCTTTGATTTCCAATTCTTTTCCACCATAGAAAGAGCTGCTATAAATATATTTTGTACAAAGGAGTCCTTTTACCACTTGTATGATCTCTTTGGGACACAGCCCTAAAAGTGATATTGCTGAGTGAAAGGGTGTGCACTTTTTTATTGCCCTTTGAGCATAGTTCCAAATTGATCTCCAGAATGGTTTAATCAGTTTACAACTCCACCAACAATAAATTAGTGTTCCAACTTTCCCACATTTTCTCCAACATTTATTTTCCTATTTTGCCATGTTAGCCAATCCGATAGGTGTTGTTTTGATTTGTATCTCTCTAATCAATAGTGATTTAGAGCATTTTTTCATATGCTTGTAGATGGCTTTTATTTCTTCCTCTGAAAACTGCCTGTTCATATCCTTTGATCATTTATCAATTGGGGAATGACATGTATTCTTGTAAATTTTACTCATTTCTCTATATATTTTAGAAATGAGACCTTTATCAAAGACACAATTTTCAGACATTTATGAATGAGAATTTTGTTTCTGCTATTTCTTCTCTTTAACCTCATCCTTCAGGAATTCTGCAAAGGCTTTGTTTTATTTGTTCATGGAGAAGGGTCCCACATATACATATTCATGAAGTAGGGAAGTCTGAGGGGCCAGAAGAAGTGCATATCACAGCAGCAGTGGAATTAAAGGCAGGGCCATAGGCTTTATGGAGCAATAGCAGTAGTTACAACAACAAGCAGAGGCAAGGATGGTGATCTTTCTAGAGGACAAGGGTAAATTCAATTCCTTGTTGTTTAATGACTTCTTTAAAAGACCAAAATATACACAAAAACAAACTGAAGGAAATTCTTACTATCACAAATAAATACTATGAAAAAAAGAACCTCAATATAAAATACTAAAAGAAGGAAATAACTCTGGAATTGGCACCAGAAAAAAATCAGATAAAAGATTGCACTTTTATAAATACTTCAGGAACATATGGGAAAATGAAAGATTTGAAAAATGGATTAGAATTGAAGTTAGAATGCTTAGAAAGAGAATAATAGCTTAGTGCAAAAAAAATGGATATCACTGTAGTAGTCAGTACTCTAAAAAATGTAGCAAACAGAACTCAGTGATTCAAAGAAGCAATTAAAAATATTAGAACAAAACCAAAATACTAACAAATTAGAAGATGAACATGCAGCTATTGAAAATAATTGCCTAGGATGAAGAGAAATAATTTGGTAATTTTTTTGTCTCAGTAAAAATCATGACCAAAAGAACCATCCAGAATTATTAGAGAAGAGTGAAAATATAAAGAAACTATCAGAAATGTCATAAGCCCAAATACAGATTTTTTTTCAGATATTTTTTCAAATATTTTCAGTACTTCATTGAAACAGATTGTTTCTTTACTTCTGACTAAGCATGACTGGCAGATGGTCTTTTTCACTGAAAATCCTCTGAAACAAGGGTCCATCAGTCTCAACTTGCTCCTCAGGGAGTCCATCCAACTCACCAATCAGCAATATTAGGTATTGGGTATCATTTTTAAATGACCAATGACATTCTATAGGGCTGTTTTGTAGAGATATAACCTGCTCAAGTAACTCCACAACTAAGTTGTTATCCTTAGTGTTCAAAGAGGAGCAAAATCATATCTCGATGTTGTGGTCAAGGTATAGTGTGCCTGACTGATTGATTAGACTAATGTGAACTCCAAAGGCTCTGTCATACAGTGGGCACAAATAGTCTATATGAACATTTGGAATGGAGGTGTCTAAATGTGAGCATCTAACATTTCTTTTGAGTTACTGCAGTTCTGCTTTGGTGATAGAGAAGAACATCTTTTTTGAAGCAGGCCTGCCATGCTATATGGTCTTATGTCAGCATCTTCCATGTTTCAATATCAATTCCAAAGTTCTTCAGAGAGACCTTGAAAATATTGTCATATCACTGCTTCTGACCTCTGTGTGAGCATTTGCCTTGTCTGAGTTCTCCATAAAATCATCATTTAGACAAATGTATGCTTGGTATTCAAACAATATGGCCAGCTTATCAGAGTTGCACTCTTTCAGTAGAATTTGAATGCTTGGAAGGTCAGTGAGGGAAAGGACCTCAATGTTCAGTACCTCATCTTGCTAGGTGATCTTCAGAATCTTCCTAAGAGAATTCCTTAGGGAAGTAATTCATTTTCCTGGCATGGTACTAGTTATACTGTCCAGACTTCAGCTAGTAGACTGTCTGGGGTTCACAGACATACAATAATAAGGTCAACACAATGTAGACCTTCAGTTTAGTAGGGAGCCTAAAACCTCCTCTCCAACACTTTGCTTTGGAGCCTCCTAAACACTGAAATATCTCTGGCAGTGTGTGTGTGTGTGTATGTGTGTGTGTGTGTGTGTGTGTGTGAGTGTGTGTGTGAACCTCATCATCTATGTGTACATACCTGAAAAGTGTACTGCTAAGGGAAGAGAACATGTCCACAGCATTTAAAATATCTCCATTGGCTGTAAGCTATGGTCCCATGTATGAATGGTGTGATACTGAATGGTAAAGAACCTCTGTTTTCTTGGTGTTAATGGTCAGGCCAAAATTAGTACAAGCAACAGAGAATCTATCCGTACTCTAACATCTCATTCTCAGAGGCTTCAATGAGTGCATAATCATCTGCAAACAACAAGTCGTGCACCAACTCTCCCTCCACTTTAATCTTGGCTTGTAGCCTTTTCAGGTTAAATAATTTACCAGTGGTGTGGTAGCTGGCCTTGATGCTCCTTTTGTCCTTCTTGAAGGTGTCCAGTATCACTGAAAACATCATGCTGAAAAAGCATGACAGTAAGCATATAGCCTTGCTTCACTGCATTGGTGACTGCAAAGTGTGAGAGCATTGTCCATTATCCTGAACCCATACAAGCATGCCATAATGAAACTGATGTGCAGAACTGATGAATTTTTCCAAGCAACCTCTATTTTGCCAGTCAGACCTCAGTTCTGCTCCTGGAATTTCTTTTCTTATTGTTAGGCAGCAAATACTATATCACGCATTCCTCAGCCCCTTCTGAAACTACACTGGCTCTCAGGTAGATGACCACCTTCCAGGTGAAGGATCAGACCATGAAGGAGGACTCTGGTAAGAATCTTGCCAGCAAAGACTAAGAGAGACACTCCACCCCCTGTGATTGTCACAGGACAATCTATTTCCTTATCCTTTATAGAGATGGACAGTGGAGAAATCCTGCTTTGTCTATCTCAGCTGGAATACAAATCCTTGTCTTGTCAAGCTCAGCTGGAATAGAATCAGCACCAGACTTTTTGCCACATGAGGAGCCTAATGGCATTAAATACTTCTTCTTCAGTTAGAAGTTCAGTGAGAGAAGGATTAACTTTGACCTGAGGTACATGGCCAATGTCTTTAGCATTGGTTGATGAAATTCTATTGAGAACAATACGGAAATGTTCAGTCCATCTCTTCAGGATCATATTCTTATCACTAATCAATATGAGTCCCCCAGTGCTGAATAGTTGAAGATGTGCTGTATGTCTACAGCTCATAAATAGTTTTCAGGGCATCATAAAATCACTGTGAATTGTTAACTATCAACATAAAACTGAATTTCATCTGCCATCCGTCTGAGCCAAGAATCTTCTAAGCTTCACTTGAACTTTTCTTTTGGTGGAGTTAAATGCTACTTTCTTAGAGGTAGATGAACTGTCCTACTGGTTGACCCTATTGACTTTTCATTTTTTATTTAGTATTTTCTGAATTTCCTTGTTATTTTCATCAAACCAATCCTAATGTTTGCAAGTTTTCTGGCCCACAGTTGTATAAAAGCTTTGGCCTCACTCTCTTTACCAGAGTCACCTGAGTCCCATGGCAAAACAAAAGTCAAGATGACTAGTAATGGTATGGGATACAGTGGATGACCTTGGCATCTTCAATACCTAACAACACTCTAAACACTTCACATACCTGCTTCTGCTGCCTACATGGCCCCTTGAAACAAATTGTTCACTTTAATCCATTCTTCTAGGGCAAGACTTCACATGCTTGGGGTGTTAGCTTCATATGCTAATTCACCAATGGGTCTGAGGTCCATCAGTTACCCTCAACCTGGTTTAGTCCATCTGCTGAAATAGTTCTCCATAGTGTGGTCATTGTGCATGCTACAGCTTCTTGGAGCAACAGGTGAGAATTGGGTGTCTGGTGGAAACCAGTTGCAGAAAGAAGCCCTGAAAAGGGTTCAGCAGCCCTCACACCAGAGGGATTAGTTGTCCCCAAACACCCATACATCCCATCTCAACAACTAGTTATGGAGTAACTTTCCATCAGTCTGATAATTTGCATGTCCCATGAACACCAAGATTTTTCAGCAAAACTTTACCACCTTATTAAAAATGGCAGTTGTATGGTTTGTCCTTCATTCTTGAAGAGGACCATGACATGAAGGAGATGTTGACATGGCTTGTGATTGACACTGATTTGAATGAGGGAAGACTGTGCAAAGTCACCAGTCTCACTTTCTCCTCTGAAGCCATCTGTGTCCACTGGCCAGATATCAATCAGAACAACTGGAGATGGCCAAAAAAAAAAATTAAAATAAAAAACAAAGATGGCAGTACCTTTAGCAAAATCAGACATCATCACATTGTTTGTTTTTTCAGAATTCTTCTAGGCTGAAGTTGTTGCTAGGTAGTAAATTCCTTCAACTTCTCTCTTAGCCAAGAAATGTACTGGTTTTGAGGATCTGCAGTCTGTTCTCCTTTAGAGACTCCAAAATATAAGTCATTAGGCAGTCTAAATGTCAGCAGGCAAGGTGTAAAACCAATACCATCACTGCTGGTGAAATTGCACATGTATGCTAGAAAAGCCACATGCTGGGCCAGCTAGGATTTTTCTTCTAGCTTCATTGTCCCTAATATGATGATCAGTGTGTAGGTGACATATGCAGAAAGTAAGTCTCCTTGAACCTAATCTTAATAGGCATGAGGTATTGTTCTAGAGTTTTTTAAGTTAACATCTCTTTGAGCAGTATTTTTTCAAAGTCTGCCTTGGTTTCAATCCTAGCAGGAAGTCTACACACAGAGAAACAACTTCTCTAATGTTACTTTTGCAACCATGCAAACCTTCTGATTCTTGATTGGATATGCACTTACGTGGTATGATCAATCACCACCCATGTTTGGCTTGTCTTCTTGCTATCTCCTTCCAGAGACAGGAAAACCATGGAAGAGTTCCAAAGGTTTGCTAGTACTTGTTCTCCAGCAGGCAGCTAGGTTGCACAGTGACTAGAGCTCTAAACCTGGAGTTAGTAAGACTCATCTTCCTAAATTCAAATCTGGTCTCACACACTTACTAGTTGTGGGACCCTGGCCAAGACACTTAACTCTGTTTGATTTAGCTTCCTCATCTGTAAAACAAGCTGGAGGAGAAAATGGCACATACTCCTGTATCTCCAGCAAGAAAACCCCAAATGGGATCATTAAAAGCAATGTTATCCAAATAAAAAGAACTAATTAGTATTGCTTTTCTTTGTATACAGTGAGTATATATCATACTTTTTGATGCTATTTGCAACCTTCTCAGGACAGTAAACCTTATTTCTTCATAGCTCTGTGGTCCATTTTTCACCCATATGTCAGATGTCATTCTGTAAAATTTCTATGGTGATGGAGCAATTTGAACTGGGTTCTACCAACTGCTTCCTGCTGCTCTGTGTGATCAGTGAGAGACATTGCTTTGTTGTACAGCTCCAGCTTCTGTTATTGTTCCAACAGTAAAATACCTTCACAGGACTGGCACTTGAATCATTTTTATTATATTGATTTGGCCTATCCATGAGGAATTAATATTTTCCTATTGTTTAGGTCTTACTTTACTTGTGTGATAAGTGTTTTGCCATTGTGTTCATATAATTCCTGGATTTGTCTTGGCAGTTAGTCTCCTAAGTATTTTGTATTGTCTACAGTTACTTGAAATGAAATTCCTCTTTCTATCTCTTGTTATTGATCATATATATATATATATATATATATATATGTATGTATGTATATGTATATATATACATATATATGATATATACATACACATATTCTAATTTTTTTCTTATTGATAGAGCTAACATTTCTATTATAATATTGAATAACAGTGGTCATAATGGGCATCCTTGTTTCGTCCCCAGTCTTATTGGAGAGGCTTCTAGCTTATCTCAATTACAGATAATGCAGATAATGCTTGCTGATGGTTTTAGATAGATACTAATTATTTTAAGGAAAGCTCCATTTATTCCTATATTGTCTAGTATTTTTAATTAGAATGGGTGCCATATTTTGTCAAAAGCTTAATCTGCAGCTATTGAGATAAACATATGATTTGTGTTGGTTTTGTTATGGATTTGGTCAATTATGCTCATAG